>OZ010745.1:23802724-24402724 GCA_963932245.1 Tachinus rufipes | reverse complement strand
TTAAGCAATATAAAAAAAACTAAAAGCAGCCTAAGCAAAAAAGGATGCAAAATAACTTAGCAACTATCAAAAGAACAATAAATTATCCTTATGACATTCTACAAATACCTAAAAATAAAATGACAACCGACACGTTGATGATAAAAACCGGCCTTAAAATCCTTTAAACTACGTAGACTTGAACGTAACAATATGGGCCAAGAAGTAGAAGGTGGAAAAAGAAAAAAAGTATCGGAAAAATACTAATTAAAAATGATCTAGAAATATCGCAAGGAAAATGGAAATATCATTGAGATAATGACTTGTATCCGGCAAAGACAAGAAAAAATCAGAAACAAAAAACATGAGTAGCTAACTTGCTACCAAACTAAGCAAAGAGAAAATTTGCTGGAACCTCAAAAATTCTCAAATAAGAAAGCGTAAAAGTATAAATATCTCTGGAAAAATAGACAAGGATAACTACAAAAAGATGACCAAGTGCGCCTTTTTAAAAAACAAAACGAGTGTTACAATATATGTGAATGATTATATTGACCAACCTGGATTAATCAAACACCAAGGAGGATATAGTAAAAGCATTCAAAATATAGAAACCAACATAAAAAAAATGTTAAAGAAATATGGAGCGAGAGATCGCAAGCTTCAGAGTTGCAGAATCAGATGTGGCGTCTCTACTCAATAGAGATAATCTTATAGTAGAATGAACCATTAGGAAAATTATTAAAAGAAATAACTCTAAAAAAATGTAAGATGCTTTGATGTCTTCAATTTCCAATTCGGACACATCAAAGCGGATAGCAAAAAGAAAAAAAATACTAGTGCTTTAAAATAGGTCATAATACAAAAGAATGTAAAAAAAAGAAGTTGTGCATTGTAAGAAAGACAACCATGTGATGAACTTAATCAGATGGTGCGATAAAGGTTTGCAACCATGGCCTAGAAATAGAAAAAAATAAAAACGAATATGTTTATATACAGATAAGAGGGGTGTGGGTCTTTAGCTGCTACATTTGTCTAAACTGCTTAATGGAAAAGTAGCAAAAGTTCTTTAAATTAGAAAAAGTGTTAACAGTGGTTGTTGTTAGCATTATTTATAATAGTTAATGCTCCATAAACATTGTTATTTGCATAGACATGGAGCGTATGAGGTTGTGTTAAGGGTAGATTAGTAATAGACTAGTTATAGATTGTTGATGAAAAAGTTTCGTAAATCTTTACTTTAGAGAAAGAGACTTAATTACACAATGGCTAGCAAAGTTTTTAGGTGGGTAATAGAGACTTAATTACACAATGGCTAAGGAAGCTTTAAGGGGTGTAATTTAGCTATCAGAGGTTATTCACACATAGACCAGTCTTAGAGGTGAGTAATACATTGGCAGCAAGGTCATCAAGGTACTGATAGCTATAGCATGCATGGAGGACTGAAGAAATTGTTATTTCACACACTGGCAGAAAAGGCCTTGATGTTGTGTAAATAACACTGTATCTAGCAGTAAGGCCTTATACGTAACAGCCAAAAGTATGTTGTGCACTGACAGTTGAGGCCTTGGGGTTGCACAATAACTGCAAAAAATTGTCAAGCTTACACAGACCGGTTATGCCTGGAGGTTGTATGCAGGGCACATTATAACCGTAAGGAGCAGGTATAAAGACACTGGTATTAGAGTATTACTATGTACTGATATAATTATGGAGATGCTGGCATAACAATTGGTCCTGTGCTAGAGATATATAGTTATTAATTGAACAGAATGTATTAATAATGGTGTGCAGGTTCAATTTAAAGAAAAGTACACGGAAACATTTGCGAGCTATTGCAAGAAGACAAGATAGACCGGTTCGGCACAATCAATTCCAATGCAGTGGAGTGGGAGTCAATTGCGAGACAAAGAAAGGAAAATCAGTAACGCCGGCGCAGTGAAGAGATGCGGTCAAATGATTTGACGACAATAGAAGTTCATTGACTTCTTAAACAAATTAATGTCAATTAATTAATATACAACGTTCAAGCACGATGTGGTGGTAGAGAGGTTGAACGTGCGTTGAGTCAGTTATATAAAAAAATAAAATGTTATAACTGGCGTAACAAAAAATATTAAAAGAACCAAAGAGAAAGTAACCGGTGACTTTAACGTCAAATACCCAAAATGGGAAAGAAGGAGAGAAAATAAAAGAGAAGAAACGCTATGTAAATGGTTCATAAATAATCAGATGGTCACACACAATAAAGAAAAGAAGCCAATCATTGAAAAACGCAAGTAAACCTTTCATATAAATGTGTCTTTCTCCTTGGAGAAAACGCAGTTATAGAACTAGGGAATTGCTGGGCCTACAGCAGTACATATACTATAAAATAAAATTCAAACCAAAGAACGACAAGAAAGACAATGGACGCCACAGAAGTTGAAACACTAACAAACTCAATAAGAAAAAAAAATGTGTGTTGTACAATTTGAAGAAACTAAAGAGAAAGATAAAACATAAACTTACAAATACCTGATAGACGTGATAATAGAAGCATGTAACTAGCCACGCCTAAAAAATGGTAGTCCAGGTGGCGTTGAATTGAAACTTTATTGTGCGTTTTCACTATTTCACATGGTTTTGGTTTAAACAGGGTTGATAGGACCAACAGCTTCCAAAGTAATTTCCAAATTACTCCATTTTAACTTGCAGTAGTGGCACGGCAGCCACTTAGTTAGTTAAAGCAATGAGTAAGCTAATAATTAATATAGTAATGACCGGAGTGGACGGTATTTGTTCAAGCTGTATTAAGCAGCTAATATAGGTAATCTCTGTTTGTCAAGCTTGCAAAAGTTACTATTGCGTCATGGCCAAACAACTTGTTACAGTGGATGTAGTTTGCTATGCCTAGGATTTGACTGGGAAGCTTTGATGCTACACAGGTTGCTTGGTAGGCGGTAAACGCAAACTTGGTAGATTGTTTTAGTAGAAGGAAGATTGATGTCGTACCTTTCAAAATCTACTAGGTAATATTTGTTCTATCATAATTTAGTGGTGTGTTTATCCACTCATTTTTTTTGTCAGTTTGTTGCAATGCAAATTATTTAAACTTTCTTTAGAGCAAAGAGCATTAAAAAAAAAAGAATTTAAAACTTGAGTAAGATTTCTTAAGATTTAAAACTTATTATATATTATATTAATTAAGAAATTATTTAAAGGTTGGTTCAACAAGAATTACTTGGTGTGTCTACAATAACAATTTTTCATTTTTTATGATAACCTTACCATCACAAAATGTAGTACAAGATGTCTGGAATGCTTACACTAATGCAAAGTTAACGTCTTGTTACATCTTATAAAAATGATGACTCTAATCGTTGAATTTTGAACCACATGTTTTTACCAACTCTGTCAATTTTCGCGTCACAATTACATGAGAAACGTGTGGTTAGATACCTCCGCAGACAAAAGATGCATTGCTTTACTTTGAAACAAATTTATTTTGAAAGTGGGTCTAATTTGTCTGTAACAAATTGTGTACGTTGTTTGGAAGAAATGAAGCGCTATTGATCAAAGTAATACAAATGTTTGTGATAAAAATGAAACATCAACTCGGTGCAGAACTCAGCAACACAATATTCGACAAACCACTCTGACACGGTTTCTTCACAAAAACCTTAGTATGTTTGCTTACAAAGTGCAGTTCGTTCAAGAAATTTAAATTTTTGCGCATCAAATTCAATAACCGCGTTATCAGCCGTTTTGGAAATGTAAATTGGCATTGAAGGAAAAAATGTATCCCACAGACAATTAACCACTTAAAGCCAGAACATTTGCGAAGTTATCGCCAAAATACCGCTGGAAACCGTGACGCAAATACTTGATAATTGGTCCTCGAGAATGGCCTACTGCCGCGGCTAAATCTAAATTCTAAATAAAATCATATTCCATACTTAACCAAAATATACACATATAAAATAAAATAAAATTCTTTATCACATAAGATTAAAATTTCAACTTAAAAATGGCCCACTCTTTATATTAGGTAAGTAGAGTATCAACATTGAGTATTATTCCAATGTTTAAATAATCAGCGATAGGCCAAACAAATATTTTATTATTTATCCGATGACTGCAAGAATTATTGAGCAATTTTTGGTAAGTTATCATTGATCATTATTACATAATTTTTTATTTAAAGAATTGTGATTTTATTAATTTTCTAAGAAATTGTTAATTAGGTTTTATCCTATTTATAAACAAATAATAATTTTTTAAATTTTATACTGTATAACCAGGTAATTCAATAATGCATAAAACTTTATTTTATATCGTACTTTTATTAACATTTTTTGTTATTAAATATGCAATTTAAATCACTAATATGCATGACTAAAATAAAATTATGTTTTTAAACATTAATTATTAATTAATGATTGGTTTTTGATAAAAAAATATTATCAAAATTGATTGTTTATAATATGTTATGAATATTTAATAAATGTAAAAGGGTGTTTTTTTAATTATGTTAAATTAATGGGATGTTCGAGTAGCGCGACACGATGTATGTGTTTTGCAAATGTTGTTGTCAGCGTTCGTTATTGGGAAGAACTGAAGCAGGAGCAGCCCGGCAGAGCAGCAGCAGGAGTATAGATGCGAACAGCGACGCTACATTTCCTTATCTCCTCAATCTGAAGTCAAATCGTGAGACATCGATGGTCTCTTTAACGAAGAAGAATCTTTTAATCGCGATCCGCATCCTTGTAAAAATAATAAGCCTTTGGTACATTTTATGGGAACCGCAACAGAGAACTCGGTCCCGATAATAATCGCAGAACAATAGGGCATTTTGTTCTCTGATTTCTTGCGGATCGCCCCGAGGACGCGCGTCTTTAGTTTCCGATTCTTTCTTTCATATTGTTATCATCATTTCGGGACCTACAGTCTACACACTCGCTCTATTTATTTTCATCGAATCCGAGCCGACCCGCCGGCTTCTCATAATTTTTCGGCAGATTTGTTAGCGAAAGTTCTTTTCCCGTTTGCAAACTACGAGATAAGATTTCTGGCTCAAGAACAACGTACACGTAATGGTATCATTGTTATGTTTATTTTATTGTTTTCATCGCGTAACCGTATCTTATTGCATAAATTACTTCAATTTCACTTTGCAAATTGCATATGAAATTATATTATGAAATATTTTAATGAAAATTAATCAAAGAAATAATAATACACAATCAATAAAAATAGTAATTAATTAAGTGCCCTCATTCATCATAATAAATCACTTTCAGTAGCGTTCCCAGTAGCTCTAACCAAGCGAAAAAAATCATTTTCTGTTTTTGGGTGGTCTTCAAAAAAAGTACAGCTCGCGATCAAACAAACCGCGCTCTGTATTGCTTATCAGATTCTAGAACTAAATAAAAAAAATTAAGTCAGTGAAGCGGATCGTCGGGCTCCTCCGCACTTCAAAATTTCCTTCCACTGTAAAACAATCCTGACATGTTAATAGCTTGTATACGGTTCTAATTACACAAGTAGCTCCATGTCACTGATCCATCAATCATAATAATAAAATCAATTTTTTTATTAAAAAATTTGATTGAAATTGTCATTAGTTCGAATGAGGAAATAGACCTGATGCTTGAGCAACGCACCGGCATGTCTGACCCATAGTGCTTGAACTCTGACCTAGACGCGTGATTCCGCAGTAGTCATGAACATGTCTTGCCGGCTGAACACATCTACTTATTATAAATTTCAATCTCTCTGTCTTTATTATATTGCTTATAAACCGAATTGTGCGGGGTGGAATTGCGGTATGAGGGTAGTGTGAATTATGTGTCTCGTGATGGTGAAGCGCGGTTCTTGAACAAATCACGTTTATGATGATTTCATTTCGCTTGTACTGTGGGGAACTGTAACGATAACTCCTTCTGATTTTCATCATAACCTTAAACCAATCGTCGTTTTATGCTAATGTCACGGTATGACACGATGAAATGACAACAATCGTATATTACGCCCATATGTATAAAATGTATTTTCATTCTTTTACCAATATGCTTATACGAGTGGTTGAATTCTTTAAGTAATCAATACTAATATCTTATATTTTAACAATTAATGTAATAAATGTACAACAATACAAATAGTATATTGCATCAATTATAAAATAATATACAAAAATACATTGTTATTATTTTTTTAAATTATTATTTAAATTGTAGTGATTAAGGATGAATTATTTTAACAACAAGTGGATGACTTGTTAGGTGTGGTATGCTTTTTTTTTTTTTTTATTTTTTTGCTTTTTACAACAAACATTTTGGACGGTTTACAAACTGTGCTCACAAACAAATATTTGTCACACTTATGCAAACTTCTATGCACATTAATTTATTTGTGTGCATATTTTGAACAATTTGCAAACGGTCTAAAACGAATGTTGAACTCGACCTAATGTAAATAATCTATAGTTGACTTTTTGAGTTCTACTGTCTGAAGGTAGCCCCAATATTTTTTTAAATTAATATTTAACCGATATCAGCTTCATATTATCATTCGTCAACCATTTCAGTATAGGTTAGGTTTAAAAAAGAACTAAATGAATAACTGAGGAAGATTTCTCACAAATTTGATTTCGATCGAGAATAGTGTCTGTGAAAATGTGGAGTAAGCAAACCAACCTTCATACTATTTGATTGCAGAAAAGAATGCTGGCAAATAAATATAAGAGGATCGAACACAAACATATTTGACAAGTTCAACTCCATGAGGAAAATATACCTGCTTAAGACTTTCGTTTAAGTTAAACTTACCTCTAGAAGTTTTCTAAGGATTAATTAACTTTGTGCTGAAAGACTTGAAAAAATTTGAAAATTTGAAAGAATTGGAAAACAGCACAGAAAAATGATGTCGCCGTGTCTTAGCGCATTTTTATAGATGTAATTAAGTAAGGTAGATTGCGTAAGATTAAGTTTTGCATTATTCATAGATTTTACTACTGCATTAATTTCTTTTGAGTCAAATAAAAGCTTTCTCATAATCGACAAAAGCTAGGTGCAGATTAATGTTATATTTGTTGCGTTTTTCAATCAGTGTTTTAACTTTGATTAATTGTGCTAAAACCCTTTATCTGTTGCGGTGTTTGATAGAAATTTGTTTGTTAACCGATTTGTAATCATTTTGGTTAAGAATTTGTAAAGATCTGACTGAAGAAGCTAATAGGCAAATAGTTCTTGATATTATACTTCACTCCGTTCTTTAATAAAAAAAAAACATTACTTTTGTATTTTTCCATAAAGTTGGAAAATTTTATTGTGCAAGCATTTAAAAAATTTTTTTGATTTCAAAAGAATTTTGAAGTCAATGTCAATTAAAGCACTACATTAACTCAATACCAACAACACAAAATACGTTCTTAAAGCTCAACTTCAGACACAGCCTGTTATGCAAAAATAAATAAAACAGTTTTCAACACAACAAACCACAGATTGAATTTAAAACTTCCACAGCAAATTTCACACAAAAAAAACCACGCTGATCACATTCTACTTACATCAATTTCACCACTTAACGGCTAAATACCGCCATTTTGTAGTAAAATTGACAAAACCTTGCCGCGACCAAACTCTCCAGCTAGTTTCCAAAAAACACATATTGACAAACTATTTCATCAGCAACTCCAATATCACCCAAACCTTATAACAAGCGTAAAAAGTACTGACATCTAAAAAGTGTTTAAAAACAAAATTCTTAGCACCTTGATGAAGAGAAACCGCTGTTTTTAGCAACTAAGAAGTAAATCCTAAAAAGGAACTTTAACTCTTAGCGCAATTTCCTCAAAAAAATATCTATCACCAAAAGCAGCACACTAAGCAGAACCATATAATATTTTTATCTTAGATTACCAACATTGTCCCCAAGACTACTTGCATTGCTTTTACTTTAAACCACCAAAACTAAACCTTAACACTGACACCCTACGCAGGTCAACTTGGAGTAAACATGTTTCAATTTTGCAATAACAAAATACCATTTAGAATTCCGTGACATCTAAAAGATTTCTTTCAAAAAGCAGACAGATTTTATCCATGATAAGAAGCATCTGCACCGATTGTAGAATGAACCACCAAAAATAAACCTCAACATTTGGTGCTTAACGTGGGATGATTTAAAGTGAAGACGAGACAATTTCACACCAACAAGCCCCATAAAAAATTCAAAGTTCAGAAAATGTAAGTGATACACAGTTTAAATATAGTCGCAGCTTGGAACCTTGTACAGTACTGTCATGACCAAAACAAAAATGTATTTTTGTGTTTTATTGCTACAAAGTACAACTCCTCAAAATCCTTAAAACATTAGACAACAACAAAACATACGTTACATAGAATTTGTGCATGGCTGTCCTTTCCACTTTCCATTGCACATATTCGTTTAAATTAGTGTGTTAATCCATTTTAAACTGGCTTATCTCATCGCCCGCTTGGCAAGTTTTTGAGCTGGATTCTTTTGCAACCATAATAAAAAATGGTGGTCCACAACGGCGGCAAATCTTACTACTGCAATACATATATTTTTTTAAATTTCAAACAACAAAGCTAAGCATTCTTTTTTTGATGTATTATAATTTGGCCTTAGCAAAAGATTTATTGGTGTACGCTAGTACGTGGTCTTCTCCATTATTAACAACTTAAGTAAAGACTGCTCTAACTTCTACCACCAAAACATCGCTATAAACTGTATCGGGCAACACATTATTAGATTTTAAACTAGCGCTTATTTTATGATTACAAAATATCTCTGAGAGTCTTTAGACTGTTCTATAGTTTGTCTTTACTTTTTTCCTTTGATGACGTCGTTTATTGGAAACGCAAAGGTAACATAATGGGATACAAAAAGCATACACTAATACCACTAACTTGTAAATAGACTTATTTCGGTCACGGTTTTATAGACTGGATAAGCAACCACCGCGCTAACCTTATCAGACCATTTTGGTATATAACACATCCAACATACTGGACAGGCTACGTTGCTAGAGATGATACAAGTAAGTGGACAAAAATAAGCCATGTAGAGACTAAGAGCAACAAAACGTGGAATTGAGAGATCACAGCAAAAATGGTAAGAGAATATTAAGCTCAAACAGAAGTGAGTAAAAAAATATGAAGATCTACGACCAAAAGTGGATATAAAAGTAAAAAAAAGAGAAAAGGTAGTAGTCTTTTTTAGTAACTGCGTTAAACTTTTGTTCATTAAAGCAAAATTTATATTTTTCTGACAATTTTTTGACTAGCACAACTCGTACTCCATGTTTTAACATGCGACCAAACTCTTTATTAACATTGATTGTCTGAACTAGTTATTATTGTTAATGGACAATACTGAGAAACCTATCAAAATATTCCATATAAGATACATTTAACGGCCACGTATTTTGTCTAAAAATTAAAGCCAAGTTTTGCTTCTTCATAAAATTTCGTTCGTCCGCTTCTTTCGTTCTCATGATTTTGCGAAACATGTCCGTTGCCGCCATCCAAAGCTCTTCGGAAGAGAGCGTGGTTTTGATCACGTTTCCCGGCCGTAAGGTCACTCCCGCAAGCATCTCGTAGTTTAATCTGACGGTCTGCCACCTGTTGCATTCGAACAGCGCGTGTCTCGGGGTGTCCTCCGCTTGGCTTCCGTAGTCACGGCAAAGGCCGTCTGTGTTTTTCCCAATCCGTTTAGAAACATCCGTGTCCCGTCAGCACCTGCGTCGTCCAGTAGTCCACTTCTCCGTGCTTTCTCTTCACCCAACCTTTGATGTCGGGCATTAATTTGTGTAGCCAGGCCAATGCTGTGCTGTTTTGCCATTTATTCTGCCATTTTTCTAGTGTCTCCTTTTTAAGGTTCTTCTTCTCCTCTATGTTCTTGCCTACCCATTTGGCCCGTTCCTTTGCTCTCAGTTCTAGGGGTGTTGCTCTGGCTAGAACTGCGGCGGTGTCCGTGTGTAGCGTCCTGTATCCTATACACACTCGCAGCGTGACTCGACGGTGTAGTGAGTCGAGGTACTTTATTGTGTTTTTAAATATCAGGGCCTGCTCCCACACGGGCGCGGCGTACAACACTATGCTCTCTACTACTCGCCTTTTACTTTCTCCCGTACCTCCGATCCTCTGCATGAGGATTTAGATTTGCAGCGGCCATTTTTGCCTTCTCTGTTGTTCTTTTCACGTGCTCTATGAACTTCAGGTGTTTGTCCAGAGTTATTCCGAGGTACTTTGTTGTTTTCTGAGGTATTATCTCTTGCCCTTTTATATCGAAAGTCACATCGTTGGCTTTTTTCCTCCCGCTCAGTATTATCGCCTCGGTTTTTTTCGGGGCTATCTCCAGCTCGTGACTATCCATCCATGAACTGACTAATTCCAGTGCCTGGTTTCCTGTCGCTATCAGCTCGACCCTGTTGCCTCTGACGACTATTATCGCTATGTCGTCTGCGTAGGCGATAAGTTGCACTCCTAGGGAAGTTTTATCTTTAATAGCCCGTCGTATAGTATATTCCACAAGAGTGGTCCAAAGACCGACCCTTGTGGAAAGACAGTTGTAATGCGTATCCTTTCTCCGTCCTCATAGATGATCTACCTATCCGAAAGTTAGCTCGCTATGAGCGCCCTCAAGTACCTGGATATTTTCCTCTTCCTAAGTTCCTCCATGATTAGCGTCCATGATGCCGTGTTAAACGCGTTTCTTACATAGATTGTGATCATGGAGCACAGCTTCCTGGTTCGGTGCGTCTTCTTCATTTCACTTTTTGCCAGGTTATTAATTTTATTTGCCGCTTGGACGGTAGAGCGGTTCTTCCTGAAGCCGTACTGGTTATCGGCCAGCCCTTCTTTTTGCTCTAGTTTTTCTAAGAGTCTTTGAACTATTACCTGTTCAGTCAGCTTTCCCATAGTGTTGAGGAGTCATAGCGGCCGGTACTCTCTCGGGTCTTCTTCCGGTTTGCCTGGTTTCTTCAGAAGAACCAGACCTGCAGTTTTCCAGGTCTTTGGAAAAACTTCGTCTTTTACTACTTTGTTTAGAGCTTGGAGAAGCGTTTCTTGGGCTCTCTGCGTGATGGTCTGCAGCACTTCTGCCGGTATTCCGTCGGAACCGGGGGCTTTCCCTTTCTTCATCTGGTTGCTGGCGGTTGTCAGTTCCTCCATGGTGACCTCCGCTTCACCGGCTTCAGGCGTCCAACTTTCTTCTGGCTTCAGAGGAAATAGCATTTGAATTGCTCTTTTGCGAGTCTGCAGGTTGATGTTTAGCGGCCTGGGCTTGTTTTTCTTGGTGACAATTTTGTAGCCGTCACCCCATACGTTACTATCGATCTCGCTGCAGAGCATCTTCCAGGAATCTTCTTTACTTTGGCTGATCAGTGTTTAAAGGTTTTTCTTGGTCGCTTTGTATTGTGCCTCCAGATCGTCGTAATTTCTTCCAGATTTTCTGGATCTTGAAATTGTCCTTTTCATCTTAATGCAACTTTTTCTTTCTTCCGCTATTTCCTCGTTTCACCAGAATTTTGCTCTACCACCTCCTCTGCTCTTGGGCATAGCTGCGTCGCAGGCTTTTCTTAGTGCTGCCATAAAATATTCCGCCGTTGGCTCTTCTTTGTCGTGCAGGGCTCCTTTTAGGGTGTCTATGAGAGTGTCGTGTTTTAGTTTCCGTGTGTTCCACGTGCTTTGTGGCTTGTACGCGTTTTGATTCCCCTCTCTCCTTTGGTGTATTTCGAAGAAAATGCATTGATGCAAGCTTAGGGTTTCGGTGTTCAGCACCTTCCAATTGGTTATTTGGCCGTCGGCTTGTTCCGAAGAGAACGTTACGTCTATAATGAAATGCTGGTTATTCCTGATAAACGTGAGACGTTGCCGCTGTTCTGCATCAGTCTATGTTCCGCGATCCACTCTGCCAGTTTTCTGCCTCGCGCGTCTTCTTTCCCAGACTCCCACTCTGGCGACTTTGCATTAAAGTCCCCGGCTACGGATTTTTTTCGGTTTGGGGATGCTTAGCAGGATATTAGGCGATTTTGATCCGTTTCCACCCATACGTAGCAGTCTCTCTATTTTAATGGCGGCATCTAAATGGTTATCGGCTATCCACGGTCCGGTTTTCCCTATCAGGTTTTTGTTAGGTTTGCTTAACAATATTATGTCGGCCTTTTCTTCGAATGCAGTGACGTAGGATCGCGTACTTCGCCCGACGTTTATCTGCGGTACCCTCGTTGTTGATGACATTTTTGTTTATTGGGAAGCTCGGACTGCCTGGAGTGCTCTCCGTTTTGAGTCCTGGTTTACCTTGCAGGTCCCATGAGACACCCTATGCCCTGCTTCCTTGCAAAGCAGACAGAAGGCATCATTTTTACATTCCGCCACCATGTGATCTTTTTGTCCGCAGTTTACGCATGCCTTTCTTAGATCTTGCCCCGTGCACTTTTTGTGGGCGTGGCCGTACTCCCAGCACTGGTGGCACCTCATAAGCCTCATCCATTTTCGGATTTTACATCTTGACGCCCCGATTGTTACGGTGTTTGTCTCGATCCTGGGCTCGCGTTCTACTGCTGCTACCTCGACCAGTGCTCTCTGTTGTCCGTTGCTGAAAGGGTTTAGGTTTATGACTTTGACCTCAATTGTGTCCCCCGATTTTCCCATGAGAAGATCCCGCACTGCCTCCTCTACTTTCTTTGGTGTGGCAATTTCGTCGATGCCCGTTATACTGTAGGTTGACGTTTTTGAGGCCCCCCTGGTAATTCTAATTTTCAGGCCGCTTTTGTTTAGAGTGTCCTTCAAGTTTTGCAGAACCGCGCTGCCTATTTTTGCCGTGAATAGCAGGTCTCCCTTTTGCGTCTTCTTGATTGTTTTTATGCTGCCTTCTTTGTTGGCTTTAACTGCCTCCGTCCTCACTTTTCGTAGCAGTTGTGCGTAGGTCATCCCTTCTTTACTGATAACCATCGCTTCATTCGCGGGCATTTTGATTTCCTTTTTGCGATGTCCGTCACCGTCCTTGTGGTAAGTGAAAATCTTTACACTCGCCCCTATTAGCCTTGCCGCTAGTTCGGTTATACCCCTCATCCTGTTTAGCTCTACTATGTTTTAACCTAGCCTAACTTAACTAATCTTTCCACA
Source organism: Tachinus rufipes (assembly GCA_963932245.1). Lineage (NCBI taxonomy): Eukaryota > Metazoa > Arthropoda > Insecta > Coleoptera > Staphylinidae > Tachinus > Tachinus rufipes. The sequence goes on along the minus strand of OZ010745.1, from coordinate 24,389,609 downwards.
TCTTTCTTATTCTGTAAAAAATGGTAATGACAATAATCCCTAAAACTTTTGCATGTCATGAAAACCTCTCCAGGTGCTTCAATCTGTAACAGAACTTATTGATCCAACTTTCATTGCAATCCCTACAGATGTAATCTTCCTTGTTGCAATTTCAACATTTGGACGTTGTTTTTGTATTGGTATCAAGCTTGTAACAGCCGTACGCACTGTTGCAGCCTTCGAAGGTGTTAGTAGTGCTAACATTTTTTCTACTTTTTTGCAATAAGTTTTCAAGATTGCAATAGAACTGACAAAAAAAAAAGTGAAAATATTGTATGTATGACTAAGATGTTTGCATTTGTTTTCTATTTTATCAGTTAGTGTCAAAGTTTTGCCTCTCAGAATCCTTGAGGCCAGCACCCTTGCCAAGCATGTGGGCGAGTCCTGTTCCCAGGAAGTAGTTCAGCCAACCATTCTTTGTTTTAAATTTAGACAAAATTATGTCTCCTTCTTTGGGTCAAATTATGCATTGTTTTGAGATTTTTTGATAAATTAATTTCGTTAATTTTCATCAATAAAAGTTGCTACGATAATCAGTTTGCTATTTCATAAAAACTGTTATAATGCCGTATCTAAATTGAAGTTTTGCAATTTAATACAAACCATTTTTTTATCGAATTATAACCATTACAACATGAGAAATTAAGAAACAAAATAAACTCATTATATATTCCTATTAAACAAATTTAACGACGAGCTGAAGAAGAGGTAAGAATATTAACCTTTAACCCCCCATCGGGTAAAATTAACTCAATAAAAAAACTTCTAATATTTTTTATTATAACTCTTTTTGCGTATTTAAACATTAGAAACTATCAAGAATAGAGCATTCATTTCCGATAATTATTTTCTATTAATAACAAATAAATGAAAGAAAAAATCGGTTGGCTCACGTCTGTGCCTCAGCATCCCGTAATGAAGTTGGTTAAATAATTGCAAGTCTATACAACCCGGAAGGCGTGTCATTTCTTTATAACTTACACGCCAGCTGGAAAAATCAGTCGGCACTAAAATACTTATAGGTTCACGGAGTTCACCTCTGACCTAGCGGATGGAGCGCGCGCGACTTTTTTTACGGAATCGCGGAATCGCCGCTCGCTCTCTTCCTCTAATTAACCAAAGTCATCGGCGGCATCTCACCGAATGGCTAACGGTGCACCGTGCAATTCAATTTAAATATTTTCCTTACGATTTAATAATAAAGGAGGTGTGGATCAAAGGTACTAACCAACTTAATCGATTCTTTCACGAATTAATTTATATTACGAAAGAATCTTGAAATTATTTCCTATTTGAATACCAATGGTGTAATTAATTTTTGTAAATATTAGCATTTTTATAAGCAAAATCTTAAGAATGTGGATTAATATTTCTTAGTTAAAAAAGGATTATTGAAATGATGATTCCGCATTTAAAACTATAAAATAATATTACTGGCGACTGCTGAACGTTTATCTTTAATTTTTTTAACCATAATGGAGTGGAATTAATATATTATAAAAATTAAAAAATACAAATAATTTGTATAATTGTAAATCATTATAACAACAGCTATATTCTAATTTAATAATTTTTTGTAAACTATACGAATAACTATCTAATTATATGAAATATAGTAGAGGTCACAACTATCAGTTATATTAAAGCTAATTATATACTTAAATGCAAATAAAGTACTTGATATCTAACTTAATTTTAATATTTTTGGCTATATAAACAGAGATATCTACATATAATTTTTTAAATTTAATAGCATGAAGGCCTTAGTAACTTTGTTATTTTTCACTTTGATGTTTGCAATTTCTAATGGTAAGTTATAAAATTTTTAGCTCATTGCAAAGACAATTTATTATTAAATTCTAATCAATTCTTACTTTGTTGTTTTGACTGAGTTTAATACATTTTATATTTTTCCTTATTACATTCATTTTAGGAGAAAATTGCGAGTCAAGAAGAATTATCTACAATGAAATAGGTTGCGAAGCGAAATTTTCAAGTTTAACTTGTCCTTACAAACATGTTTGTCCAGAATACAAAACAACACCGGGACATTGTTTGTATCATAGTGTTTTATATAAACTAAATGAGAAAATTGAGAAATCGTCTGATTGCGATATGGACTGTTACTGCAAAGAACATGAATCTAATATGTAAGAAATTTAGATATTTATTTTATATAATATTTATTGATTAAATTTCAGAACTCAAACCAAAATAATTTATAACAAAAGGGAAAGTGAAGAAGTTCCAAAAAACTTGTTATATAGCTTAAAACTCATTAAATGATTGCAGTCGAGAAGTGAAATGTCGTAAGTAATTTTATAATATTTTATTTTATTTTGTTGTTTGCTATTATTTATTTATAGCTTCGAGTGATGTAAAAACATGTAAAGTTGATGATTTGGTTTACAAAGAAGGAGAAATATTTTATCCCAGTAATACATGCAAGAAATGTATATGTCAAAAAGATTTTAAAGAAGGAATTTATACAGAATCTTATTGCCAGACTAAGTCGTGCGATGTTGAAATCAAATATTACAAAGAACTTGAAAATAAATGTGCACCTGTATATGACAGTGAAGATGATTGTTGCCCAGTTACATTTGTATGCCGTAAGTTGCTTAATGTTATAATATTTAGGTATGAAGTATTTCATAATAAATAATCGTATATTTTTGATGCCTTAAAAAATACCATAAATGATGCCGAAACATTTAGTTGTAGTATTTTCAAGAAAATAGTTGGTTTTGATTTCTTTATCTTATAACTCTTTAATAATCCTAATAGTTTTTTATAGGTTCTGTGTAAAATTCTTTAAATAATTTTAAATTATTAAATTGTTTATTTTTAGTTGAAGAAGCAGGAAAAATTATTACAGAAAAGTACGCCCACTCTAATAAATTATGTAAGATTGATGCAATTAAGCAGTCAAAATCATTTAATTAATTTTGCAAACTTTGTAGTTAGTAATATGATTGGTACCGAAAACATTAAAACCAAGCATGAGTTTTATATGCAACTCAATCGCGATGGATTTGAAAAACTAAGGTGTCGGTGCTCCCATCCTCCATACATGGCGTGTTATAATCTATAATATCCAAAGAAATGAGAAACACAAAAAGTAGTTAACTTAAAAATGCAATGTTTGTGTAATAATTAAAACGTGTACAGTTTTTTGATGAAATAAACTTTATTAAAAATGTTGTTGTTGTTTTACCCTGTTACTATAAAAAACAGCTTTTAGAATACAAACTAAATCCAACCAAAAACTGCAAAGCGTCAATTACATCAAAAAAGAAAAACATGACCGCCAAGAACGTTTTGTTTTTCTGTTGAGAAGAAATAATTTTGGTATAAAGTGATAAATGAATTGAAACAAAACAAAAATTCACAGCAGCGCCCGGTTAGATCTATAGTCACAAAACAGACGGTAACAAAAATGGTCCAGGGTAACGAAATCAAATAATAGAGGTAGATATATAAACTTAGAGCAGAGATGCCGGCGCTTAGATTACAAATACCGATCTGCTCAAATCATGTTGCCGTTTGATCTAGAATGGCAAAATTGAGAAATACAAAAAAGCAGCAAGAAAGAAACGCTATGAACACTAATCTGCATGACAGAAAACCTGAAGTAAACAAAATAATACAAACCTTTTTTTATTGATATGGTTTCTGTTTGTTCTTATTTTGTTATTATTACTTGGTTTAAGATTTTTTTCTTTATCTTAACAAGTGCTCATGAGCAGTTTTACAGCTTTACTAGTAGGAAACGCTGCTGTGCTTTGAGCCATCTTGGGATTTTGGTAGTAACTATTGTAGGAAGGAACCTAATATTAAAGAATTGTCCAGTCCGGCTGCGTACTTTTCCCAGGAAGTAATATGCCCTATTAACCTTTCCAAGTTTTTTGTTAATTTTGACTTCGTCTCCCCTCTTCATCAATCATTGTTTTTAGGTATTGATAACTGATTTGTCTATTTCTTGTTAGTTTTCATCTAATTTTTTTCTCAGTGCCTTCATTCAGACTTTTATGTTGTGTTCTAGATCTTTTCCGTTCTTGTCTAAAATCCCCATGTCGTCCGCAAAAGCGCACTCTGCTATGCCTACCTTTTCCATTTTTTGGTATCCAATTGTTTAGCAAGTTCATCCATAAAAATTATATATAGGAGCGGACTCAGGCTGTCTCCCTGCCTTGCCTTGCTGTTAAATGTTTGCGAAATCAGGCTTTTGCTTATAACCCAGTTTCTTGTTTTTGTATACATACACTTAATAACTTTAATTAGTTTTTTGTCGACATTTCATTTGTACAGACTCTTCCGTATTTTAGCTCTTGGTACTAGGTCAAGAGCCTTCTCCATGTCTATGAAAGCTACATATGTAGATTCTGATCTTGATATACATTTGTTTATAATTTCTTCAATTGTGAATACATGATCCTGCGTGCATCTGCCTTTTCTAAATCCACTCTTTTCTTCAAATAGTGTCTGCTCAACTTGTTGCCTAAGTCTTTTCTTTAAGATCATTTTCATTATTTTAGTTGATGTATTTAGCAGCATTATGCCTCTGTAGTTATTACAGTCCTCACTTTTTTTGTATATTGGTAAAATTTGTCATTCCCATTGTTTGGAAAAATACTTTGTTGCATACTTTCAAAACAATTCTCCAGTTGTTTTGTATGTAACGTTATTTAGAATGGCGCACCGATGAGTAGACCAGATTGACAAATTCTTAATTCAAAAATTGCTCCTAAAGCCGTGACTTAAATTGTGTACTTTGGTCGCATAACACATGCAATTTACATTTTTCTTTTTGACTGCTTTATCCAGTCAAAAAGATATATTTGCTAAACAGCCCAAAAAAGTCGTTTGAATAATCTGTTAAAATTGCTTCAAAATATGATTTTGGCAGGATCGAATGGGTTGAGCGTTAGCAAATTTTGGAACTTTTAATAATTCTCTTAATTGTCCTAAACAAGTTAGAATACCAGACGGCGCATTGTTCCACTTCATGTACACAAAATGTCCGTAGTAAACATAACAAAACTAAGTTAAATCTACAAAAGACTAACTCAAAGTATCGAATTCACTCTCACGAGAAAAGTGCCTACTAACTAAAAACCGCCACATTTTGAGTATCGGGATGTTCGAGACCTAGCCAGACTGGCTGGCCAGATCTATAAGAATGAAGCGCTAAATTTGCAAAGTATTTCTCGGCAAGCGCCTTGAAATGCTGCCGTAGCGGAGTAATACTAAGGTTGTTGTAAATGTCTGCATTCCTAGCGTACCAAAGAATTCCTACAATCTAACAAAGTGTCAGATTTTGAAAAACGTTGAGACGTCTGATATGAAAATTTGCTTGATTGATGAGATTGGCCGGTAGTTTTGGAGAAACATTCGGACCATCTAAAAGGTCGCAATGCTTTTGCCATTGATGTCTGGCGGCATTTCTCTTACAAATCAATGCTTTATTTTGCAAGATAATCCATGTGGATTATCTGCCCGGACCTGATGAGTTTTAGATGCCATTTCCGTGGCCTTAAAAATTAGTTCGATATCCGCAATCGTTTGTACTGCGACAAGCTTATCCATGCTATTTTCCATGTATCTCGAGAAATGAGGTCAATTTGTGTGAGTAACAAATCGTCTTTCCTTCCCGTTAGACCCCTGTTCACAGAATTCCAAAATTAACGGCATGTGATTGGAGCATAGGTCATTGACTGTCCTAATTTCAACTTGCAAGTTGATGTTTTTCAGGTTCAGGATTGCTATTTTCAGAACGTTCCCTCGATAGCCTGCGTAGCTGAAATGAGTGGGATAATTTGTTCCCAAGACTCAATACCCTTTTGTCTCAACGTAACCTTGCAAAGCTAGGCCGTTTGCGTTGTTTGTCCAACTGATCCAAGCCGGTTGTTTTGAGTTAAAGTCCTCGCTAAGATGTGGGGAGAGAAGATGAGAAAACCACGTTGAAATTTGTCATTTTGATTTGGTTGGTTGAGTTGACGTACTCAGATGCGATTTTGAGAGTGGCCCAACTCCTGTACTTTTACCACTATCGTTTTAGATTCCGGAGTTAATGTGTCTGAGGTGTCCACTTCAAAATGGTCTAACAACTTTCTTGCAAAAATCACTGTTCAACGCCTCCTGTCCACACCCAACGTTCCCAAATACGTGAAAGTATTTGGAAGTCTCAGAGCATGTCTGGGTTTGTGATAGATTGGCTCTTCTCCCATTTTGGGAATTGAACCACAACCATGAGGAAACAAACAACCTCGTTTCCCATTCTATGCACGTTCGAGGGTTATAATCCTAACTCCTCTAGTGCTTGACCCTCCTTTTCTTTGGTGAGGAAGAGCGGCAAGTTGCAAATGACCACATCTAACCAGCGATCTTTAGGAAGAGCCCACGTAAAGAAATTGGAAGTGGTAGTTTTAAGATAGGCCGTGGCCTTTCAATAATCGTCGTTGGTGTCCGGTGTCACGCGGATGCCGTCAAAAGTGTGCCGGGCTGACGCGATTTTAATACCGTTGTCTATAAAGTGCTGCGAGCATGACGGGAAGGAGTCTTTGAAAGAAGAAGTAGTTTGACTTTGCCATGGAGTACCCTCACTGTCGAGTTCTTGCCCTGTGGCTTGATCCTAACCTCCGTGTACTTTTTATGTTGTAGCTGCTTCTCTGCTCGTAATGCTGGTAACTTACATTACAAGGCACCTACAGTTTTAAGTGGATTATCAACCCAAAAAATGTAAAAAATACCACCTAGAAGTAGAGTAGCCATTAAGCATACTTTGTGCAAAAAACGTGAAATTATTAATCTTTTTCTTTGTTCATTTTTAGATTTTGGTCTAAGTTTTTTTAATCCGCATCTTCAATTTCTGTGGCATAAAATTAAGTAGATATATATCTTTGTAAACGTCTATTATACAATTACCACATATTGCTGAACAATTCACACCAACTAAAATACACAATATTAAATATAGAACTAACTAAAAAACACAAAATTTAATAAAGAAATAATTAAAATACACATTATTTATTAAAAAAATAACTAAAATACACAATAATTAATAAAGAAATAACTAAAAATATAAAAAAAAAATAGTTTGTTGCATACCAAGTTTTGTACTTGATAAATTGGCTGGTATAAATCTCGATGAGCGGCAGCAAATGTTGAGGAAAGATTTGTTAATTTTACTGCCTTATTGAGCAAAAGCAACTTTTGCAACAAAAGTATCTGAACGTATATATTAATAATTTAACATTGCCCAAAAGAAAGCGCAGTCCATTATTAATAAATAACAACTAATTTTAGCAAACAATCAGTCATTTTGAATGATTTTCTCAAATTGTTTTGTTTTTCTTATATTTTAAAACATTTATTTTGCCTTTATTAAACAGCAAACATTTTGTATTTGAATTAGATTTTCTTTTTAAATTAATTCATTAATGCATCAAATTGAACTTTGATAGATGCTAGTTTACTAGACTGACAACGTTGATCTATAATTCTATGTTCTGTTTATATTTTTATTGTTACCATTATAACTGAAAAAAAAAACTAATAGTTGATCATGTCAAATCCTACAGCAACTTGTTAATTCAAGAAACATCCACAGCAAAGAGATTGGCCTAAATATGAACATTAAAAAGACCACACGCACTTCTAATTTTTTAAATTTTTACCAATAGAATCAAAACAGAAACAAGATTAAAAACAAACAAGCAGATAAAAGCAACCATAGTTACTAAAAAATAAACAAAAAAAAAACATTTGCAAATACAAGATCAAAATAAAAAATAATAAATAAAAACCGAGAAACAAAAGAAAGAAAAAAAAGATCTTATCGGAAAAAGAGAAACATCCATAAAAAGTTTATTAGAAACGGCAAAAGAAACATGCAAAACAACAAAAATAAAAAACAAAAACAAAAACATAAAGAAAGCCGAATATTACTCAAAAAAAATACATCAACACAATTAAGATAAAGAACTACAAAGTATACAAAAAAATCAACAAAGTAAAGCAAAAAACAAAGAAATCAAAATATAAAATATAAACAAGTACATACTAACAAACAGCAATTGTGTCTTAGACCTAAGAATTTAATTTATGCAATGTTATGTTTGGTCTGTACTGCTTGCACAAAATAGAGTTTTGGACATTAAAAGTGTCTACTATGGATTTATTGCCGTATCCTGAAAATATATTGAACAACAAAAGTTACCGAACAGGGAGGTACTACTAAGAATACATAGAAACTGTAAACTACTAATAAAAATAAATTTAAGAAAAGTATATTTCATTCCCATCATGCGCACCTCAAAGTACAAAATCCGCAAATAGTCAAGTTGAACGTTCACAGACTTCTTAAATTGTGTATTCATTGTAACTGCCTCAACAAATGTGGTTTCACTTATTAAATCTTCTGAGTTTAAAAAATTTGGGAGCCATATCCATTTTTTTAATGATTATAAAATGGTATTTTTTGATTAAAATATGTTTGCACACATAAAGCATAAGTGTTTTTAAATAACCTAACCTGACCTAACCAAACCTCTACCCTCTTATGTATTGTGTTAAATAAAAACTAATTAATTGCTTAAAATTTACATTTTTTAACAATAAGAACAAAATTTTTAATAAATAATTATTAAAACGCACTTTTCTTATAAAAACAAAATTTAAATTACAAAGTTGAATGAATTTTATTTATATTTTTTTATCAAAACTTGTAAATATAAGTACTTTTTTAAGAAATTTTTACATTTTCTTTGTATATCCGGTCACTACTTACTTATTATTTTTTTATCAAGCAAAACTTTTTATAAACAATTCTTCTAAAATAAATAACGCAAATATTTTTAATTGTGCCAACAATCAGTATACATAGCACAAAATTTGCATAGATAATATTGCGCATTTATTACATTACAAATTTCTCATAAATTTTATTATTAACACTCAAAAAACTAATTTATTAGACAAAATTTATTAAAAGTTGCATACACAAAAATTGCAAGAAATTCTACAAATATTGTAATATAATGCAGAATTTATCAAAAAAACACAATAAATCAAAATATTGCAGAAAGTTTATCAAAAATTGTTTATAACCATGTAAAAAACCATTTGTTGGATAAAACAATTATAAGCACTAAAAAATTGCAAATATATATTTTCCACATAAAAAGTATTAGAAGTAGCTAAAAATATTAATTTATTGCGTATTTTTTTTTTTAAACCGTGCAGAAAACTTATTTAGATTGACCCTTGACCGCTGTGATCGTTAGATTGAGTTTGAATAAATTATTAATTTATTTCACTATTTACATACGCCTAAATTTGTCTGATAGAAAAATTGTTTTTAAAATTTTACTAAAAGTCTTTTTGCAGACGTCAAATTCAAGGTCTGCGGGTTGTATATACACATTTTGTTGTTTAAATCAAAAATTGCAAATAAAACTAATTTAATGTAAAAAATTAATTCAAAAATTGCTCAAAACACAGTTTACTTTATTATAAAATTTGCACAAAAAACTTGCTGTTGGTTTGTTCTAACTACAACAAATATACATAAATAATAATGTTTTACAATACAAATTAAAGAATACAAAAAATAACATACATAAAAGCGCACATATTAAACAAAACATTGGTCAGCATAACTCAGCTGACTTCTACAAGTACATTTAAAGACACAACATACATTAAAATTAGTTGGTAAATTACTTGCAAATCTACACATCCTACCGAGCAGATTATTGAAACCATAATTAGGAGAAATGGGTAGTCTCATGGAATAAGGAAGAATGCCTACTGTGTCTATTATTAGGTGCTACATGGAATGGAAAAGTACCAAGTAGCTCCGGACAATCGATCTCAGATAATTAAATTACACAAGAACGACAAATTGGCTTTTTTGCGGCAAAGTTTCAATGGAGGTTGGTTGTACAATAAAGCAATATAACAGTAATCATAATTTATAGATAATATGCCCAATTTATAAAACAAAAACGACAAAATTTCTTTTAAATTTTATAAACAGGACTTCAAACTGAAGCTTTAGTGTACTGGCTGATAAATTCGCAGACATTCTATATACAAATCCTAACATTTTTTATGGTACGATTGCACATTATGTTAATATATACAAGAAATGTAAGTTTATGATTAAAAATGAGTCATTTATTTGTGTGACTTTGTCTAACACTTTAGTGTTAATTATATAGTTATAAAAAAATTTACTTAAAGTTCTATAAAAACTCATTGAAAAACATTTATCAGCATTAAAGAATAATTGATTAATAAAACCCCAAGTATTTATAGAATCTAAGTCGAGTTGTAAAAGATAGCAGTCATTGAGAGATAAGATTCTTCTATACATTTTTAGATCATCCGCAAATATAAGAAATGACGATGAATTGATAAACTGTGGAATATGATTAATAAAAATCAAAAATAAAATTAGTTTACAATAAGATCCTTGAGGAATAACTGATGAAATAAAAATGGGCTGTGACCAAAAGTTATTAATTTTTACACATTGCGTGCAATTTTTCACATAATGATAAAAACACAGAGCACTGAGCTTAGTTATCAAAATGTTATGGCTCACACAATCAAACGCCTTTGAAAAATCAGTGTAGATAGAATCAACTTGTACTTTAGATTTAAATGCATTTAAAATATCATTTTCATAACAGAGTAAATTAGTAAGTGTAGAACGCATTTCACAAAATCCATGCTGCTCTTCCACTAAGATGCTTTTGCACATCCATTGTAACTGACCAGTTACAATTTTATCGAACAATTTAGGTATAACAGATTAAATGCATATGCCTTTATAGTTACTGATATCCTCTATGGCTCCAGATTTAAACAAAGGCGTAATTTAGTTTTGTTTTCATATTTGAAGAAAGTTAGTTTCATTCAAAGAAGCATTGAAAAGTAAGTGCAATGGCTTTGCAATAGAATAAATGCACTACTTTGACAGTCTAACGGTCCAACCCTTATATTACATTTAAAGTTTTCAATTCCCTTAAAAACATCAAACAAATTAATTGAAAATTTTGAAAGAATTACGTTATTATTAAAATTAAACAATAGAGTTGTATGAGTTAGGTTATCATAAATAAAAAATGCAAAACTATTGACAAAGTCTTTCCCATTATTGCAAGTTTGATTTTTATAATACATTGTGGCCGGAAAACCAGTAGTTTTTTTGGTCTCATTAACAAATCTGTTTGAAACACTAAATGAGAACATAAAAAAAGACATACAAACAGCAAATAAGAAAATATGCATGGGCATAAAACAGGAAAAAGGTAAAAAGATCAGCGAGAATACAGTCAATCTGTAAAAACAAAGACATTAGCAGAGAAATAAGAAAAGACCATAGAAAATACAACGCCGTAAACATAAAAAACATAATAGAAAATAACAAGAATATGAAAGTACTAAGATCAGATAGAGCACATAGAAAAACAACTATTCACAAAATCAAAAACCAAAACGGCAACATGATTCACGATAAACAAGAAATACTGAAAACTATAAGGGAGTTTTACAAAAATCTATATAAATCGACAACACCTGATAGACAAAACGAAAACATCGAATTAGTGATGAACGTTAATTCAGAAGACATTCCGGAAATAGACATCGAAGAAATTAAAAAAGCATTACAACAGCTAAAAATGGAAAGGCTCCCGGAGAAGACAAAATATCCTGCAATATGCTAAAGCTCGGTGGGAACGCGGTACTAAAGGCTGTAAAAATATTACGAAACAAATGTTTTGAAGAAGGAAAAATCCCCACAACTTGGCAAAACGCTCAAGTAATTATTCTACATAAGAAAGGAGACAACACAAATATTAAGAACTACAGACCAATAAGTCTTCTATCACATCTTTACAAATTACTAACAAATCATAACAAACCGCTTGACAAATAAATTAGATTTTTACCAGTCGCCAGAACAAGCAGGCTTTAGAAAAGGCTTTAGTACGACAGACCACATACAGACCATCCGTACACTAATAGAGAAATGCACAGAATATAATAACCCTCTTTATCTAGCATTTATCGATTTCAAAAAGGCCTTTGATTCGATAGAACTATGGGCGATATTAACTGCCATAAAGAATGCTAGAATAGACTCTAGGTACTCAAATCTCATAAACCACATTTACCAAAATGCTACCTTCCAAGTAAAGATTGACAAGAATTCGGTCACGGATAAGATCAAAGTAAGCAGAGGGGTAAGACAAGGTGATACAATATCACCTAAGCTCTTTACATTAACACTAGAAGACAGATTTAAAAATCTAAACTGGGAAGGCAAGGGCATAAACATTGATGAAAAATTTCTTAATCACCTAAAATTTGCGGACGACATAGTTCTCATTAGTTCAGATGTACAAGAACTAGCAGTTATGCTAGAACAATTGAACATAGCCTCTAACACAGTGGGGCTAAAGATGAAGATATCAAAAACAAAAATCATGAGTCGCAAAGTGGGTTAATGCCAAATAGGAGACCAGATAATAGATCAAGTAGACGAGTATATGGGTAATTCCATTACTTTTCGACCAATTTGAAAAAGTCGACCTCTTTGATTTTGCTCAAATTTTCAGGGATCAAAATATAGATGAAAAAAATGAGATTTCCAAAATTTTAGACCTTAGAATATTGCCTGATCAAAATGACACACATTTGAAGGTCAGAAATTTTACAATAAAACGTCATTTTTAGCTTATTTTGTATCTCAATTTTTGGGCTTCTGGAAAATGATAAAAAGGTCTACGATAGCTCAAATGATTCCTTATTACATGTACTTAAAAAAAACCATATTATTAAGTTTAAAATCGTGGCAGTCATTTTGATATATTAAGCTTTAAACATTATTCCAAAAAAAAACCGTAAATTTAGCAAAATCGCAAAACTTTGCTTTCTTTAAACCGTTCTAACTTTGTCTAATCTTAACAAAATTTGATTCGCATGGTCTAGATTTCTTTGTGTTTAATCTCTTTTTGAAGTGATCACACAATTCTTATAGAATCAATACGTATACACCATTATTTTGATGCAGGAAGTTGCACATGTTTTCGCGATCTTCAAAACTTGTAATTTTCAGGTCCCAAAAAAGCGCTGTCACCCTATGTCGATTTTAGTCAAAATTTCAGTAAATACTCTTTAGAACACAAGAAAAAAGGTTATTCATATGAAAAATGGTATATCGGGCATAATTAAGAAATTTTTAATATTCAAAAATTGTCAAAATCGGCAAACCGCACATTTTTGTATCTCAATTTTTGGGCCTCTGGAAAAAGATAAGAAGGTCTACGTTGGCTTAAAATATTTCTTATTGCATGTACTTTAAAACCCATATTCGTATATTTAATGTTGGGGCAGTCATTTTGATATATCAAGCTTTAAACATTATTTTAAAAAAAAAACGTAAATTTTGAAAAATTGCTAAATTATGTTTTGTTTAAACCATTCTAACTTTTTCAAATCTTAATGAAAATTGACCCACAAGGTCTAGATTTCTTCGTGTTCAATCTTTCTTTAAAGTAATTACACTAGACTTATAGAATCAATTTATATTCACAACTATTTTGATGCAGAAAGTTGCACATGTTTTCGCTATTTTCAAAACTTGTAATTTTCAGGTCTCGAAAAATCGCTGTCACTCTATGTCGATTTTAGTCAAAATTTCAGTAAATACTCTTCAGACTACAAGAAAAAAGGTTATTTATATGAAAAATGGTATATTGGGTATTATCAAGAAGCCATTGAGAATATGCAAGTCATTGTGCTGCGTCGCCTGGTTGTAGGTGTTTTACTTTTGATAATAATATGGGTGAACATTTTCACTAAAAAACGAGTTAAAAAAGTTGTTTTCTGTCAGGAAATCTCAATTGCTAGGGCATTACCATTACAGAGTCCGTAAACAAAAATAATATTTGCGTATTTTCTATGTTGAACAGCATATTTATCAAATTTTACTAACCGAACCAAAGAAAACTGTTTTAACAAGTATCAAAAGCTTGCATCAATGCACACTTGTTAAAGTAATGTTGTTTTGTTTGTGTTTTTTTGCTAAATAAAAAGTTTTTCAAATATTTTGTATTTGGTGACTATCTCAAAAACAAAGCAAGATAGACAAAAAGTGATTTAGATTTTCTGAATTTTGACGATTTTTGAATATAAAAAAATTCTTGATAATGCCCAATATACCATTTTTCATATAAAGAACCTTTTATTTGTGGTCTGAAGAGTATTTACTGAACATTTGACTGAAATCGACATAAGGTGACAGCGGTTTTTCGAGACCTAAAAATTACAAGTTTTGCAGATCGCAAAAACATGTGCAACTTCCTGCATCAAATTAGTGGTGAATATGTATAGATTTTATAAGTCTTATGTAATCATTTTAAAGAAAGATTGAACACAAAGAAATATAGACCTCGTGGATCAAATTTCTTTAAAATTTAACAAAGTTAGAACGGTTTAAACAAAGCATAATTTTGCAGTTTTGCTTAATTTACGGTTTTTTTTCTGAATAATGTTTGAAGCTTGATGTATCAAAATGACTGGCCTAACATTAAATAGACAAATATGGGTTTTAAAGTACATGTAATAAGGAATATTTTGTGCCATCGTGGACCTTCTAATCTTTTTCTAAAGGCCCAAAAACTGAGATACAAAAATGTGTGGTTTGCCAATTTTGCCAATTTTTGAATATTAAAATTTTTTTGATAATGCCCGATATACCATTTCTCATGTAGATACCCTTTTTTCTTGTGCTCCAAAGAGTATTTACTGAAATTTTGAAAAAAATCGACATAGGGTGACAGCGCTTTTTTGGGACCTAAAAATTACAAGTTTTGAAGATCGCAAAATTATGTGCAACTTCCTGCATCAAAATAATAGTTAATGGAACAGTGTGTGATGTGCATAGAGGTCATTCAGGTCGACCTCGAACAGCTGATGAGTCATCAACGGCAGTCTTGGAACTGTTTCAACGCTCTCCTAACAAATCTTCAAGGCAAGGGGCACGTGAAAGTGATGTAAGTGCTAGCAGCGTGCTACGCATTCTGAAGAAACGGAAGTTTCGTGTTTACATTCCAAGGCTGGTGCAACAGCTAAATGACGACGATCCAGATCAAAGGTTGCAATTTTGTGAATGGGTTCAGGAGATGGTGATACGTGAACCGGGATTTATGGGTAGCATCATTTGATCGGATGAAGCCCAATTCAAACTAAATGGGACTGTCAATAGGCACAATTGTGTTTACTGGTGTGAAGAAAATCCTCACATTATAATTGAAAAAGCTGTAAATTTGCCTGGTGTAAATGTGTGGTGCGGTTTGTCTTCAAGGGGACTCATTGGACCTTTTTGATTTGAAGGCACTGTAACTGGTATTAATTATCTAAGACTGCTTGCTGGTTCCGTATTTCCTGCCATTTGTGCATTATACGGTAATGATATGTTTTATTTTCAACAAGATGGTGCCCCGCCGCACTATCACAGGGACGTACGAGCTTACCTGGATCAAAATTTGCCGGGCCAGTGGATAGGACGCAGGGGGCCAATCGAGTTTCCAGCATGCTCTCCAGACCTTACACCACTGGATTTCTTCTTATGGGGCACAGTAAAAAATGAGGTGTACAAACGTAAACCACGTAACCTAGACATTCTTTGGGATGAGATTCAAGCCGTGTGTAGAGAAATCTCATTGGACGTTTTGATACGATGTACAGAATCAGTGGTGACTCGTACTCAGAATTGTATTGATGCTGCAGGTCACCAATTTGAACAGTATTAACATTTGTTATTTATGTTTCATTTACATTGGACTTTAAGCATTCTAATTTCCTGAAATTTAACTTTGTAGAAAGGTAAATAAATTTTCTATGGACGTTCAAAGTGTGTATACATTTTTTTGAAGCACCCGTACATTTTCAAGCAGTTTTAGCATAAATATTTTTTAAAAAAATTAATAAATAGTTATTTGCATTAAATAATTAAAAACGGCATACATAGCAGTTTAAAACGCATATAAAATGTTGAGCATCAGACTTAAATAATTATTAAAACAATCATTCAAAAGTAGCTTTTTTCTCAAGTGCTTTGAACTTTTTCATGATTGCTTGAGATTGAAATCTCGGTTTTTAAAAACTATTTTTTTTTTATAAATACGCTTTTGCTCTTTTCAATTTTAGATATTAATCTGTTCATTAGTTGTTTTCAGGTTTTCCCTGGTATCCGCAAAAAATACAGTAGTTTACCAAATTCAATCGTGGCTTTAGATTGTTTAACAACAAAGTTTGTGAAGGTTGTCCAAAACACATTGATGCTGTGTGTAAACTGATAATGCAAGATTGTCATGTAACTTATGGTAAGTGTAGAGTTAGCATACATTTAACAAATACGATCGCGGTGTTTCAAACAATGTCTACGACATTTAATTAAATTAATAAAATTAAACAACAAAAGTTTTTTAATGCCGACATAGAAAAAGTAACCCTAGTAAACCACAATACTTCATACATTTGTCAACCTGAGAAAAACGTTTTAATCTAAATTAAATTTTATGCTTTTAAAAAAAAACATTATTTTATAACTTTATTTGTTACATAAAAAAATAGTCAGAAAAACACCAAACTGCTCTTTACTCAATAAATAATACATAAAATGTGTCCCTACCATAGTGTCAACTAATTTGGAAAACTAAATATGCCCAGAAATTTTACAAAAACACCTGCAATTCTAATTTTGATATAATTTATTTATCTGAGACAGGTTTAGATAATTCAATCTATTCGACTGAACTATTTGACTGTAATTATACCGTTCTTAGGAGTAATCGTAATTTTTTGGCTACCAATTGTGCTAATAGAAAAAGTGCCTAGCAATGCACGTTTTCTAATTCTATAACTTTTGAGCGATAGATGTTTCGCATATAAGTACTAATATTCCATTAACTGATTTTATTGTATGTAATGTAATTATTATTCATTTTTATTTTATACTGTTGTATTATATATACCCTAGATGTGTACAATGATATTTGTGACTCATTTTTCAAAGCGTTAGGAGCTAATCCTAGTTGACGAAAATGTAATACTAGTTGGTGACTTGGTAATAAGCCAATTTTAAAGAGCCAAAGTTGTATTCTATTCTTAGTTTTATGGATTTATTAAATCTATCTCAATATAACACTATTAGAAACCATAATAACAGGTTACTGGATTTAATTTTGTGTAATTTTGATTGTAATCTAAATGTGCAGCATGATTCTTCTCTGTTGGTTTGTGAAGACAAACATCATCCAGATCTGTCTGGGTTATTACAGTTAAAGCAAGTGTTGAATATACCAACTTTCCATCTAACAACAACAAACGATACAATTTTCGGAAAGTTAATTATCTAAATCTATACAATGATATTGCTCTAACTGATTGGTCATTTCTTGAATCATGTGTTAATGTTGATAAATTTTACAAATCAATTAATTTTAGTTTTGCTAAGTACGTTCCTCTTTATAATTGTTCTAAAAGTAACAGGTTTCCACTCTGGTTTACATATGAATTAAGAAACAATATCAAACTTAAACTGCATTATCATCGTACGTAGAAATCTACTTTTTTTCTTTTTTACCAAAGCAAATTTCAAAGAATGCAAGCTTTAACTAAGTCACAAATCAAAATAGCCTACAACACATACTTACAAGAAATCCAGACTAATGTTAAAAGCAACCCAAAAAATCTTTGGAACTATGTACGTGTTAAAAACTCTAGCACTCAAATTCCTTGAAAAATGAGTGATGGTAAGGCTGAATTTTGTTCTTCTTAAAGTAAAGTTCTATTACTATCTCAGATTTGCTTTCTAATCTACTACCGCTATACATTTCACCTATTAGTAAGAGAGATAAAAAATGCATTTATCTCTAGTGCTGACTGTATTCCAAGTTTCTTGGCTAAAGATTGTAACACTAGTTGGGCAAAACCGCTTTCTTTAATATTTAATATGTCGCTTCAAAACGGTGTATTTCTTGACAAATAAAAATGTGCTATTATAATTCCGGTATTTAAAAAAAAGTGATTCGTCGTTGATAAATAATTATCGGCTTATTGCAATTTTGCCAAAATTTTCCAAAATATTTGAGCATATTATTTTGTGATATTATCTATAAACATGTGCGGATATATGATTCTCCTCAACAACATGGGTTCCAACTAGAACATTCTACAGTAACTAATTTAACAGTCTTAATGCAAATTTTGTGCAAAAATATGAATAATAATGTGCAAACTGATGTGATTTACATCCAGTTTTTCCGTGTATTTGATACTATTGATCACAATATTTTGCTGAACAAGATTAGTACTTTTGGAATCGCATCAAAATTTTTGATTTATTTCTCTGGCAAACTTCAAGGTTCAAACCTAGGGCCTCTACTATTTGTTCTGTTCATAGAGGATTTGATTACTTCATTATCATGCCCTGTTCTGGCATATTCCTACAACTTATATCAAGCTATTTATTGTGTAAATGATACTAACTGTCTACAACAAAACCTTAATCTTATAGTTCAATGGTGCGCTTACTTTAAATATAGGTAAATTTTGCGTTGTCAGTTATACTCGAAAACCTGTTCCTACTTTAACAAATTATGATACTTATACTACTTCTTTAAAGAAGCAAAACCTTGGTTTACAGCAAACTTGAGTATGCCCCCATCATCTAGTATCCTCTCTATGCAAATGTTTCTTTAGCATTAGAAAAAAATCAGAAGTGCTTCCTTAAATACTTTTGTTTCAAAATTGAAGGAATATAATCTGTCAGATCTTGTGATTATAGTGAACTGCTTGAAAAGCATAAATTTGTTTTGCTATAAAATCGCAGAGATTTATGTAGTGCAACATTTATATATAAATTGCTTCATAATAACATTGATTGTTCCAAATTAGTTGCTAAAATACTGTTTCTTGTACCATGGATAGCATCACGCCACTATAACATTTTTTTTGTTAAGACTGCACAAACAAACATATAAAGTAAATCACCAATTTCACACATGTCGCAAAAAGAAAACAAACATTTTGAAAATTTATTTTAGTTTGTTTGTGCACTCTATATCTAGTTGTTTTGTATTATTTTTTTCTTATTGGATTTTTGTTGAGTAAAATAATGATTATTATTATTATTATTAATAAATGTTGCCTTCTCCAGGCTTAGAGTTTTAACCCTTGTATGTCAATGCATCAATTAAACGTTATGTTTGTGTAAACTACTCATACATTTTTATTAGAATAGTACTAACCAATGTTCTTAAATGTTTATTTTTTGTCAACATTTTTCTTAAGCACGCCATAGTATTTTAAATCCAAAATGTAACAATAACGTTGCAAATCAGACTCCTTATAAATTGTAGTTTTAATAAAACACAATTTTTATAGCAAGGGCATTTCAATTATTGTCATATAAGCATTCTAATTCAAACAAAATTGACAAAATTATTTATAACTTTATTTCTCTTATAACACCTTGATTCTATTGGTAAAGTATTTTTTAACCATTTTATACTTAAGCCTTGTATTCAATTGTATCAACATATTAGAAAAGTACTCATTACTTTAAAATAGAAAATGTAAGTAAAATCTCATCAGTTTGCATGTTATAGCTGACATTAATTATAAATACGTATCAATATTCTGTAACAAGATATTATAATAATAATACAATTAAAGTTGTTTTTAATGCAAATATAGAAAATATTAATTTAAATTATTTATATATTCTTGAAGATTGGTATATAACGTAATACAAACTTATCCATGCGTCAAAAATGAAGCTCATTGAGTGTTTATTAATATTTGGATTGCTAGCTGCAGTTTGCGATGGTAAGTTGATGTTTATTAAACTTTAATTTGCGTACTGTTAAATAATTTACCAACCTTAGTATAGGCTTTACCTATGTAACCCAGTTTGTTTTTGTTCTTTGTTTAATAAATTTTCAATTCCGGATAGACATTATTTTTTACAAAAATACAATTTAGTTCAATATTAAAACTAATTTTAGAAAGCATTTAAAGTGTTAATTAATCTGCGAATGATTAAATGGAAACAGCAGTTTATAAGATATAGGGTGAAAAGATTAAAGTGAATAGTAGTGTCGGTATGACTAGGGTTATATTTTAAACTCATGTTTATTATTAACGCAGGTATTTAGTTAAA
Organism: Tachinus rufipes; assembly: GCA_963932245.1. Classification (NCBI taxonomy): domain Eukaryota; kingdom Metazoa; phylum Arthropoda; class Insecta; order Coleoptera; family Staphylinidae; genus Tachinus; species Tachinus rufipes. The sequence goes on along the minus strand of OZ010745.1, from coordinate 24,369,322 downwards.
TCTAAAAAGCTAATGCAGCGCATTCAAATATTACATATTCGTAACACAAATTTTGTCATCTAAACCACTACTACTATTATCAGGAGAAAATTGCGACTACAAACGTATTATTTACAAAGAAATGGGATGTACAATAAAATACGTATCTGAAGGCAACTGTCCTAGAGGACATGTATGTTCAAACTATACCACCGAAGCAGGCCATTGCAAATATCAAGGAATTCTATACAAATTAAATGAAAAAATTTCCAACAATTTAGATTGCGACAGGGATTGTTATTGTAGAATGGATAGTACTTCAAAGTAAGTAAACACTTATAAGTTTAGTTAAGATAAAAATCAAAAACTCAATTTATTTTGTTTTTTAATATTTCTACTAAAATTTAGATTACATTTTTAGAACTCAAATCATTTGTAACAAACCAAAATGTTTCAACGAAGGACCAATATCACGGGATTGTTATATGGCTTATAAATCACTCAATGAGTGCTGCCCAAGTTCTAAAATATGTGGTAAGTATTGAAATCAAAAAATATATTTTTATATTTAATTAATTAATTTAAGCTCCATTTGACAATGGTATGGCGGTTTGTGAAGAAGGTGGAGTATTTTATCGTGAAGGTCAGATCTTTACTCCTAAAGGTACATGTAAGAGATGCATGTGTAAAAAAGGTTATCAATCTGGTCTTTATGAAGAACCCTATTGCTATACAAAGCCATGTAATGTTGAATTCAAATACTCGCAAGAGCTTGCAAATAAGTGTGCTCCAGTTTATACTAAAGAAGATCAATGCTGTCCCGCTACATTTGTATGCCGTAAGTAAAGTATATCAAAAAAAGTTCTTTGTTATCTACTTAGCTAAAGAAATTACAAAAAAACAATTCTAAAAAATATGTTTTATTCTGCAAAATACATTTGCCAAGTCGTCATTTGATAAAAAGCAACACTCTCTTAAGTGAGGTTTGAAAAAAATATTAGTCACAAGAACAAAGTTTTCTAAGCATAATTGTCGTGTCTTTTTGTGTTTTGTTTTTAAGTGCTCTAATTGTGTTTTAGTAGACATTTCCCGTTATTGCAGTACTACACTATTAAGAAAATCCTAAAATCACTTAAACGTTCTAGAAAATGTTTCTCCATACACTGCCACCATCTTTTCATAGACATTCTTAGTAAAAAAAAAAATTCTGAAACTTCTGTGTTCAAGTTGAACTTCACTAATTTTTGCCTCTAACTAAACCAAACACAATAAAATGTCACAAATTTTGACAATTTTGCAATTACATATTATTTTCAAAACTAGATAGATAACAAAAAACTCCCCTAGTATGTATAATTAATGTAACTTGTTAAAGTAGACAATTTAATTATAATAAAATAAAACACTGTCTACGTTTTTTACCACAAATACTTTATTGATATAAATCTATATTCCTAAAGAATATATATTAATATTAACAAAAGTTCACGACTCGAGTTTCGACTTTTGAAGGCCATTATCAAGTGAAAACAAACTAACAAAGAAATACATTTATACAGAAAAATTATTATAAAAATTGAAGTGAGGGAAAAATAAATCGTATTACTAGTGGTCTAGAGAGATTTGAAAAGAGGTGATTTATATTGTGGTAAGTCCTTTTGCTCATTGAGAAGATTAACAAGAGGATTACATTGTTTTATGTGAATTTCGGCGGCTTCTAACAGATTAAGCTTAGTGCCTTTTGTACAGGTATGTAATATTTTGATTTGATTAATTTCAGGAAAAGTGTGATTCGAATTTATAATATGATTTGCAAATGAGCTTGTGTCATGATTAAGTCTAAACGCTTTAAAATGTTCTGTATATCGTGTTTCAAAACTTCTGCCAGTCTGCCCAACATAAACACTATTGCATTCGGAACATGAAATTTCATAAACACCCGATTTCCTTAAGGGATTAATTTTATCTTTAGCATTAAATAATATATTTGATAATTTACAACTTGGTTTAAAAGCAATTTGTTGATTTTGTTTTCGAAGGATGTGCGCTATGTTCTCTGTGGTTTTTCCAAAATAAGTTAATGTTGTAAATGACTCTTTGTTTAAATTTGAAACTTTTGGATAAATGTGAGAGATTGTATTTTGATACAATTTATTATTAATTAAATTTTGAATAATATTGACTGGAAAACCATTCATATTTCCTATAGATATAATTTTATTTAGTTATAAATTACGATAATGATTTGATAATGGAATTGAAACTGCTCTTTGTGCCATAGAATGATAAGCTGCTAGCTTATGTGACATGGGATGATTGGATTTAAAAGGAATTGTAGTATTGACGCTGGTTGGTTTTCTAAATATATTGAATTCAATTTTACTATTCTTGTGAATTAAGGTTAAGTCTAAGAAATTAATTTGATTATTTTGCTCTGTTTCTATTGTAAATTTAATTTTAGGATGAATGTCATTAATTTTATTTAAGAATTGATCAAGTTGACGTGATGTTCCGCTAAAACATGCAATTATATCGTCCACGTATCGATACCAGAATGATATATGTTTTTTGGTAAAGTCTAAATTAAATATTTTATCTTCGACAATTGACATGAATAAATCTGCTAGCAAAGGGCTTAGCGGAGAACCCATTGCTAGGCCAGTAGATTGCTGATAAAATTGATTGTTAAATTGAAAATAATTTTGTGCTAAACAAGTTTTAAATGCATTATAAAGTTCTGAATGAGTAATAGGGTCTTTAACTGATTTATCTAATATATGCTGAATAATTTCAAGACATTCATCTGTTGGAATATTAGAAAACATACTTGTGACGTCAAAGGATACTAGTTTAGAATTCTTTGGAGTGGTTACTGATTTTAAGTGTTGGGATAGGAGAAGTGAGTTTTTTACAGCGTATTTTGAAGTAAAATTTGTATACTTTTTAAATAGAGTATTTAATTTAATTGCTAAAGTTCGCGAAGGACTATTAATATATGAAACTACAGGTCTAATAGGAAGATCTGATTTATGAGTCTTTATTAAGCCGTAAAGTCTTGGCGCCTGAGGATTCATATTTTTGATTTGATATTTATCTGCTTTTGAAAAAATGACATGAGTGTTATCTAAAAGTTCTTTAATTTTTGATTGAAAGGCCGTTGTTGGGTCTTTCTTTAATAGACTTAAATTTTCGGTTGTAATAAAAGCATGTACTTTGTTATTATATTGGCTATTTTTTAAAATGACTATTGAATTAGATTTATCTGCTTTTGTGACAGTTAGTTCATCACTTAAAATTTTTCTCTTGATTGATTTAATAATTGAAGAATCTGTTGAAACATGCTGTGAGTGCGATTTTAAGGTTTTTGAAATTAATGCTTGTGAGACAAGAGGTTCCTGAATTTTTCGTAACGCGATTTCTGATTCTACTACTATTATTGTTTTGTCGGCTTTATTATTAATATACGGACTGTAATTAGTTAGTTCTACTAGGTGTATAAAAAACATAATAATATACATGTTTTTTTGTATTTTTTAGTAGAAGAAGCTGAACCCATTATTGAAAAACAGTATAGTAGCGGCAAAATAGGTAAAACATATTTTTATTGCAAATAACTGTCGTTTGTCCTATTATTATAGATGCAACAGCATCAAACTAATTTAAAAAAACCTAAAATAATAATTTTTGATCTGTTTTGAATGAACAATTTGTTTTGTAGATCTCTACCCATGCTGGATTGGTAATAAAAGGATAAGAACAAAAAGTAAGTTTGATGTTCAACTAAATCGTGACGGTTTTGGCAAAGTAACTTGTTGGTGTTCCCATGCTCCATACGTTGCCTGTTACAATGAGTAATAATTTATTACAGATAAAACCATGCATTTCAATTTTATAATGTTGTTGAATAAACTTGAAACTTATAAAATGATTTATTATTTTAACTAAAACTCAACAAACCTACAGTATCTCTCACCGGTCACACACTTATTGGTGCACTGTAAATATTTAACAAAAAATTGGTACCTTCAGTTTAGTAGCTCAGAAAATCTGAAAATTGTACAATTTAAAACCCACAGTTAATTCTTTAATAGCAAAGATATTAAAGTAGGTAAACTGAGGTCTAACTTGCGGAATACAAAAGTGGTAACGCTAACCGCAACAAAAAAAACTGCAAACAAGATCACAAAAATGTGTATATAAAAATAGGTCTTCCTAAATGAATTAAGATTAGAGGATGCTTTGAGTGCCCAAGGCCAAAACCAAACAAAAACATGCCCAAAACAACAAAAATATCTCGCAGTGCAACCTAGCCAATGCAAAAAGGCTATAAACTTACTAGACAAAAGTGCCAAAAACATAGCTATCAAAGCTAAGCCAAACAGTAAGACTGTTAAAAAAATAAAACGGATCACAACCAAAGTAAAGATATCGGTATCCGAATATTTAACAGAAACGTGAAGGTGCAGATAGTATTTACTACATACTACACAGATACAAACTAATACAATATGAAGCAATTTTTAGTAAATTCAGCAAATGTATCAGGAAAAGCAGTAAAAAAATTATAGCAAAAAACCTCACAATGATGAGCTCAAGCAAACATTTATTGGACATCAGTATATAATAGATTGGAACACAAATAGATGAAATGGAAATAAAATACTTACAACTACAAGGCTTCAAAAAGAAAACCTCACTGCAGACAAGATCATGAAGACCACAGCTACAGCCTGCAATAAAACTTACAACGCAAAAAAAATTACTTACCAAGATCCAGTATACTGGTGAAAACCAAAAAGCCGGAAAAAAAAAAACATAGTGCTACAAAGCAACTGACAAGAACCCGAAAAAATAAAAAAAATAGACCAACAGGCACTAAAAAATCCGAAAAACGTATACATACAAAAAATAAAAGTAATTAAATTTTTAAACTAAAAACAAAAAAAGAATGTTGAAACAATATAATATGCAAAATAAACACCAACCCTTAAAGACAAAAATACACAATTGTTAATAAGAAGTTCCGTTTGTGACAAACAATCAAACCTAGAGATAAAGATATGAGTAGCATAGTCAATGAGTTATTCCCAAAAGCACCAATAAAACTAACTTGCAGTAAACCACCTCTATTCACCAAAGAAGAACAAGCGGTAACCAGACTAAAAAACAAAAAAGCTCCAGACTAGACAGAAAACTTTCAAAAATTCAAAAAACTGTAGTAAAAGCCAACCCACAACAGTACCTAGATGTAATAAACGGTATACCTGTATAAAAAGCTCAACTAATACTAATCAAGAAACCTTCTACAAACAAGACCAATAAAAAAAATACAAGCCACTATGCCTAATAGACAGTACAAAAAACGGATCAAATAGCAGTAATTAGAACTATAAAAGAAAAACTTGAAATAGCATTTGCTTCACATAAGACGGAAACTGTAATATTCTATAAAGACTACAAGCTAAAAAAGGCAAAAATGCTTTAAATATTTGGACATTAAAATAGAAACAAACAACTCAATAAATACCCATTAAAAAAAGCCGCTGCCAAAACGATGACCAACTTAAAATGATTAAAGCTTCATACCAAAAAACTGTTTCTAAAGCTAATCAGACAACAATTTTTTTCTGCGTATTAAGAGGTTGCTAACTTCATATCTAAAACGTAGAAGCGTAGCAGTAAAACACGATAACTACATCTCTACCTTTTGGCAGATACAGGCTGCAGTTCCTCAAGGCTTCATTTTCTCGTTGCACCTTTTTAACCCGTTCGTAGCCAACATACCTTTGGGAAGCATGCACAAGGTTAAAATGGCTCAATATGCTGACAACACAACACTTTTCTATTCCTTAAAATCTACCAAAATAGTCACCTTACGTATACAGAAATCCACCTCCAATCTGGAAGATTGGATAGATGATTGGCACTTTCAAGTGAACCTAAAAAAAAAAAAACAAGGCCGTTCTCTTCACACAGCGTTGGTCACTCAAACTGTATAAGATCGTCACCTTTAATGACGTTCCCATAGACTGCCAAGAATCTTGGGGTAATCTTTGGTAAGAAACTTTATTACAAGCCTCATCTGCAATCTCTACCGGACAAAGCAAACTTGGCCAAAAATCTACTCTACCCAATGTTGCAGAAGGCCGCTCCGGTTCAAAACTCGGCTTTACACCTCGACCATCAGACCAATGATCACATACGCTTCCCCGATTTTGAAAACGGCGGCAAACTGCCATCTTAATTGTTTAGAAGCTTTTCAAAGCAAAACTTTTAAACATTTAAACCAACTTTAAAATTCTTTCACTTCAACAACACATTAAAGCTTTGGCAAAAAAGTTCTTCAAAAACCTCGCGGTTCACTCCAATCCTGATCTGGCAAAACTCGCCAAACTAGATCAAAAAGAATTTATCCACAAACAATCGGTGAACTCAATAGTAGCCAAGTTATTTCTAACGTAAAGTGGGTAAAACTACAACCAAAACAAAATCCAAAACCTAGCCTATAGAACGACTTTTAAACAACCTCCTACATACACGTCTCAAAAGAAAAAGTATATAAACTAAAAGGTCTCAATTTCCAGATTGGTTGGAGTTTAGTCGGTAGGCGCCATCAAAAAGCTGTATCCGACACGTATTGGGAACGTAAATCATTAGATGATTCGCCACCAACGCCACACAAAAAAAATACAAGCTATCTCATCTCTAGCATACCTTCCATAGACGTGCAGGCAGCAGAGAAAAGACTGGCATACAAGAGAAAAAAAAACTTCTTTACAAAAAAACGGCGGAAAAAAATTAACCAAAAATGAACAACACCCACAAAAATAAGAAACTGAACAAAAAGGCTCATAATTAACTTTGAGACATGAACTGAGTGCAAACATAGCAAAATCAATTACCACTTTTGTCAATGATATATTGAAAAGTACTGATTATAAAATTGTCATTTGTAATTGTAAACAAAGCAATGGTTACTTTTTGTTTTCTAGCGAGTAACTTTTTGTAGTTTTTTTGTGACGTTCGCGTATGAAACATACTTTTAGGTAACTTAAGTAAGCTCGCCAGAAAACGACTTTGTTATTCTACCTTTTTGAATTAAGAATATTTTTTGGTTATCTGAAATCTTTTAAGATTATTTAATCAATGATTTTAAAATCTTTAAAATGGGTTTAGTTTACTGTAGACCAGTAAGAACTTTTAAATTTTGAAAATAAAATAATATAATCCACAAAATAAAAAAAAATAAATTTTGTTCTGTTTGAAATTTTAATTCATCAACGAGCTCAGTGCGCAAAGAGTAACAGTCAAAACCGCATTAATCACACAATTGGCTATGTATACTTATCCTAAACACAAACTAGACATAACAATATATTCCCCAATTTACATGTCAATAAAAATGTATAATTGTTTACCAAAATAATTTAAACAAGCTTCCAGTTAAATAAAATATATCCATATATATTAAAATGTAAACTATATAATAATATAGAAAAATGTATGTAAAAATATGCAATTAACAGTTATTGTGAAATTAAATAATAATAATAAAATTTATTATTATTATTTTTATTATTATTATATTATATTTAATCAACAATACCTTAATTCAAGTAGATTGGTTTTCTAAACAATCCATTAATCAAAAATTTCACCAAATGTTAGGTATAATACAATACAACGCGTCGCACTATCCGATCTCAACTGACTGCTTATTGAGAGTATATCATTGAGGCATTGACGATAAGACGCATAAAGAAATTAAATGCAAAAAATAATCGGGCTATTTTTATTGAAATCTATTTTAAGCATTTGCTTAGAACCTATTTATTCTCTTTATTACAAGCAAAATAAAATATATTGGTACTGTAGAAAATGTATTCCACAAATACTAAATAATTCGATAAGACAGAAAATAAATGTGGATAAATATAAGAAATAATATTCTATTCTATTATTAAAAGATGGAAACTATTGAAATTATATTATAAAATAAATTTCAAACATTAATCATACTTTCTTTAAAACGTTACATGAGAAAAGTTGCGATAATATTTTATATTATACGTATACTATCTATATCTACATACACAATTATTAAAGGTACATTCTTACTTCACATAAAAGTGCCTATCTATAAATGACTGCTTAATTCATTAAATTCCGTATACGCATCTAATTGCATTGGTTTTTTGGATTTTACATACTCATCCAAATAAAAGGTTTAATGAAAACGGCAACTTTGGCTTTATTGCGGTTTTTACATATATATTTTGATAACCAATTTATTTTTTTATTAGTTCATTCAGAAAAGATTAAACTATGATATGTCGGAGTATTTTTAGTCAAATTATATTTGCAAATAGCAACGGAATGCATTAAAAATACATGAAAACGCATTTATTTCCATATTTGATTCGTTTTTTTGGCTATTTCCTAACTATTATTTGACTAATTTACATACCACAGTTTGGTCTTATCTAAATATATTGGTAAAAAATAAATTGATCAAATTATATGTAGAAACAGCAATGAAGCCAAAGTTGCAGTTTTCGTTAAAATACTACAAATCAAGGTAGCGGTCGGAATGGTCTTAAGTTAGCTGGTGCTTGCCAAAGTGAGTTGTGCGTTGCATATTGTATGCCTTACAATCACTTAGCAGATGTAATGTGATTGTCTTTCAAACATTTGTCTGTATTCCCATTCTATTTATGCACCATTTTTAGGTTACAGTGTCGTGTTATCAATCTTGTGAGCCTGTGTATTTTGATTCGGCTCATATGTAATACGCTTTTGGTATTTTGTAATAGTCCTGTTAGGAATAATTTTATGCGTTTCATTTCTTGGTAGATTTTTCCCAGATAGGCTACGACGCAAGTTTGCGTCGGGTTATATTTTGTATGAAATTCCAAAAGCTGGTTTAGGTCTAATAAATGCTTTATGACTAGCTAATCTACCTTAAAGTTTTGTTTTATAATCTAGTTCTTTTGTATTTAGAACAGGTGTATTCTGTTATTTATTGCCAATACTTCTAGACTGTTTATACAAGCTATAACTAAATTTTGTGTCTTTTGGCAACTGAACAAAGTGGTTATTGATCTGTTAGAGTATATTTTCGGCTCGTTTATGGTTTTATCAGACCAACCAATAGCATCCACCTTTGCATGAAATACCGAGGCATGTTTACCTATGAATAGAGTAATACCAGCGCCGGCGTCTTTTTGTTCTTTGGCCCTATATGTGTATCAGTTCCTCTAAGTATGCCCGAGTATTTTTTATTCTACTCTTTGTCTTGCTGCGGTATTAAAAGATCAAATAATTTTTGATGTATTAATCTTTTATGAAGTAAGAGTCTTTTTTTAAAGTGTGTTCATTTATTGGTATTTTGTACTGTGCTTGTTTTTTCCTAATCATTACAACTAAGTACAAAAGATTATTGGCTCAATAGAGCATCTATGACTATTATGCAAATTTCTCAGATCAACTAACTAAAAACAACTTTTTTGCAAAAATTGCAGCATTACTTACAAAAAATTATTAAGAAACAATAAACCCTTTAAATAAAACAACAAGCTTTTTAAGCGGTAAAACAGCTATCTAACTCTAATTTTAAACCAACTTATAATATGTATTGCAAACTCATGCTTGAAAAGTGGGAATTGGAAACTTATTAAAATAACAAGTTAATACTTAACAATTATTTGGGCAGTAAAAAAATGCAAACTTTAAAGTTAATGAATTTCTTCTAAAAATTAACAATCCAATATCTTTTTTGCACAACTCTAAAAAACTAAACTTTGGCTGTGGTAGTATTAATCGAATTTGCACCATTATTAAACGTCTGAAAAAACATTAACCAAAGCAGACGCCCAGGGAAATTGTTTACAAATACCAACTTGATGAGATGACGGAGAATTATTTTGTAGAATTTTTGTTACTAAGTACCACCAACAATACAAAAAGGGTGATTAAATACTGCAAGATATCTGTAATAGCATAAAACTACCCAAACCATATTCGAAAGTTGCCATCGGTTGTAAAGTTGCTTTTAAAAATTATGTAAGTAATGCGCGCCAAGATAACGACTAATTTTCAGAAACTGACAATTTACAGTCTTATCTATATAAGCAATCTTAAATGAAAATTTTGATTAATTATGTTGGCTTTTTGAATATTGCTCTTGCCAAAAATAGGTTTATCTGTTGATTAAAAAAATTGCCACTAGTAATGCCAGTAGAAAAACACTTGTTGCCATTTTGAAACTGCAAGAACAATCAATAGAAAAAAATCCTAATTAATTATTGGTTTTTCTAATACAGGTTCTTTTAAAAATAATAATCTGCATACGCTGGGTAGAAACTTTTGTCACCAATAATGTTATTAGGATAATTACCACTATCACTATCTTAAAACAACATAGCAGTTTTGAAATAAAAAACTAATTGATTATGTTGGTCCCTTAAATATAACTTCTGTTGGAAATAGGTTTATTTTAATTACTTACTCTGAGTAGAATAAATATTTTCAAACAAGTTTTTTATAAGTAGAAGTACTTTGAGATTCTTTTTATATATGACGGTCTGAGAGTAGGCAGTGCGGTATGCTTTACTTATGCCTAGTGCAAGTTTTCGCTGTGTTTTTGTGATCATTATTTTGTATTTTTTGACCTTTGTTGCGTCACCTATACAGGTGCTCTGTACAGCAATATTAATGTAACCAGCGTTCTTCTTCAGTTTACCAATTGCATTTGCAACCTTCTTCATCTTTGCGCACAATTGTTTGATGTGGTTTCCAAAGTTTAAGTGTCTGTCTACTGAAACTCTATACTTTATAGTTTTGTTTGGTATTACCGGTGCATCCTCTACTTTAATGACGATGTTGCCTTGTTTCTTTCCTGAGGACAATAGTATCCGTTTTTTTTTCTGAAATTTTTAATTTGTGTTTTTTATCCAATTGCTTACAGCTTTTAGTACTTTGTTGACTATTTTCTTTAGCAACTTTTTGTCTTTTTTAACCTCTATAATTGCTAAATTATCGGCGCATGCGTGACTTGTTTCATCCATCTTGTCCACATCTTTAGAACATTATTGTACAAATAGTTCTACAGGTGGAGGCCTAAAACTGATCTCTGTAGGACACTCCCATACACCTAATTTTCTTCTCTATCTTTGACCACAACGACTCTTTATGCTGAGAATATTCAGTATGGTTTTTGGTATCAATTTTGTACGCATCTCCCATATGTTTTCCTCGAGGTCTTCGTTCAGTTCTCTACACTTTTTTTGGATTCCAAAATTAAAGTTTTCATTTGTTCTGTTGCATTTTTATTATATGTTTATTTTTCCTATTCTTCTACTGCTTAGCTCGTGCAAGACCTGCCAGAAAACTTGCTCTGTGCTGTTTGATCTTTTTGGCATAATTGCACATGTCTGTAATTTTGCTGACAAGTGTTTTACTGTTATTTGCTTTTTATTATGACATTCTCTAAGGAAGCTTCTGAACTTTGTTTTGTCCAACTTATATAAGTTTTATTCTTGATTTTATGGGACTTTTACTACGTCCTTTCTTTGTTACTTCAAAGAAAATGTACTGGTGTCAGCTTAGACTCTCGAGTTTTACTACAATTGTTTGGTTAACAATTCTCGTCTCTAGATTTTCTGTGCACGGTGTGAGGTCAATGTATAATTTTTGTTCTCGTTTGACAAACGTGAAATTATTACTATCATTTAAACAAAGATCCCACTTTTCGCCTCCCATTCCGTAAGTATTTTTTCTCTTAGACTTTCTTTTGTTGAACCCCATACTGAGAATTTAGAGTTAAAATTAATGACTTCTTTTTTTGCCATTTTCACTTCATCCGCTAGCCTGTCAACAAACTCTTCAAATTTTCCTATTAAATTTTAACAAAAAAACTATTGTGTGTACTCAATTTTGTTTTATTTTTTTAATATTTATTGTCGTTTTTTAATAATAATATTATTAATAAAAAGCAAGATAAAATCAAAAAGAAATCAAAATAAAAAGGATCCTACATTAACTATGATAGAAAATAAATCAAAACTAGTTAGTATCGAAAAGTCTATGCAGTTCATGTCTAGTCAATTTGAGCAATTCAAAAATAAGAATTTAACAAAACTGATTAAAGAACTAAAAAAAGAGAACAATGACTTACATGAGCGAATCGATCAACTAGAGATGAAGAATGAAATGTATGATCAGGAAAAACTAAAAAATAATATAATAATACGTGGTGTGCCATCACAAAAAAATGAAAAGATAGAAGAAACGGTTGCAAGTATAATGAAAGGAATAGGGAGACATTAAAAAATTGCCCATTGTAGAATGTTATAGAAAATCGCCGAAATATAACGATTCGGCGATTATTGTTAAATTTACAAATAAAATCGATAGAGATATGGTTTTGGAGCAAAGAAAAACAAATTAAATCTATTAAAACAGAAGATGAATCAGAGGCAATAAGAATCAAAACGACTGTTGATATAGACAATCTTAGAAAATAAATAAAAAACAATTCTATAAACTAATTCAAACAAAATTAACATTATTTAATAACATCATGGCTCTAAAAATATATCTTTTAAATATCAGAAGTATGCGAAATAAAATAGACGAAGTAAAATTAATAGCAGCAAACCAATCATATGACATAATTGCACTAAACGAAACATGGATATATGAAAACGAAATGGAACATTTTACATTAAACAATTATAACCATATACACAACAAAAGAAATCAACAAAAAGGTGGAGGACAAGTATTATATATAAAAAATCATCTTAGCTATAGTATACAAATAAATTATACAATAAATAATATACAAATAATAAAAATATGGATTGAAGAACATAAAACATTTATAACATTAATATATAAGCCACCGAATATAAATCCAATAGAACTATACAATATACTGGAAAACGAAATACATCCAGAAAAAAAAAACGCATATAATAATGAGCGATATTAATATAGATCTACTTAAACATGAAAATATACAAACTTTATATAAAAATATAATTCACGAATCTGGTTACACAATTATAAATAAACTTGGCATAGATGATTATACAAGAACAGATAGATATGATACTAATAGAAGTATAATTGATCATGTATTATCGAACAACCCAAAGAAAAACAAAATTATACAGACAAAACTGCTCCCATTCTCAATTACAGATCACACAGCTGTAATATCATGGGTATCAGAATGCAAAAAAAAAAAATTATTACAAAAACCAAAATAAAACTTAATTATACAAAAGTAAAAAGTATGTTTGAAAACGCTAACATAAACGAAATACACTCCTTTGAACAACTTGCTACAACTATAGAAAGAATTATTAAACAAAATACCACTACTAAAACAATTAAAATGAGAGAAGAACATGACTGGATAAACTTAAAAATATTAGAAAAAATAAAAAAACAGAAATCACTACTATGAAAGACATAAATTAAATTCTACAAATATAGTTATTAAAAAAAATATTTAGAAATAAAAAAAAGAAACAGAATCTCAAATAAATAAACGTAAACTTGAGTATTATAAAAACAAAATAAACAATGCAGAAGGCAATATGCAAAAAACTTGTTGTGAAATAAACAATATTTTTGGAAGAAAAACAGTACAAAAAAAGAAAACAATAAATACTATAGTAAATGAACAAAACAAACATCGAAAAAGTAGCTATCACTATAAACAATTATTTTTCAAAAATTAGAAAAAACCTAGCTTAGGAAACACTAAACAAATATCCCGAAGTCGAAAAAAAAATAACTATTACCAAACAAATAGAAAAGGAAATGGAAATGTACAACACCGATGAAAATGAAATAGAAAAAATAATAGATTACCTTAAAAAAATTGCTGCTCCCAGAAAAGACACAATAACACACACCATAATAAAAGAACTAAAACATAAAGTGATACCAATAATAATGAAACTAACCAACAATATAATCAAATAAGGTGTTTTTCCAGACGAACTAAAAAATACTGTAATTATACCTATTTTTTTTGTCGAAAAGATAATACACAAAAGACTGACAAAGCACATAGAAGAACATCACTTAATAAGCAAACACCAATACTCATTCCAACAACACTCGAGCACATTGAACATAAAATAGAAACATTATTAGATAAAGGGATGTACGCTGTAGCAACATTCATTGATTTAAAGAAAGCATTTGATACAATATCCAAAAAAAATTGCTAGAAAAATTAAACTGTATGGAAATCCGTAAACAGAGCTATGCTTTATTTAAGTCCTACATAATAAACCGAAAGCAACAAACAAAGATTGACGGAATATATATTAAACAAACCACATCGGAATACGGAATACCGCAAGGAGGAGTTTTAGCCTCAACTCTATACAATCTATATATAAACGACATCGAAGAAGTTCAAATAAAAGGCACACTATTTGGTCTATTCTCTATCAACTTGGTTAATTTTAACTGCCGCTAAAAAAGTGTGATTTTAGCAGCCCGTTAAATATTTTAGCGTTGTTGCTTATTCTGTAACACATTTTTTTAGCAACCCGTTAATTTAAGAAAATTTAGCAACCCCGTTAAAAATAAGCATAAAACGTTTGTCTTTCTTTTTATATCCTTGACATTACTTTTGAATGCTTGAAATTAAGATTTTTATTATTAAAATACTGTGTTATGTAATACACCGCAAATGTAAATTTAAATAATATTTTTTTACAAAAGTAATTTAAAGTAGTAATGTTTAAGCAACACAAGAGTTTTTTAAAGACATTCTTTTTACTATATTATTTGCTGTTCCATGTTCAGTAATTTGCGTTTGTTATGGCCGGTCCATACGCACCGTTTTAAACAACGTTTTGTCGCCGCAGTTTTAAAACGGAATGAAAACGTTGCAAATGAAGAGCGTCCACATGGTGCATACTTTAGCGCAGTCTTGGTAACATCGACCATGGAGGAAGTACTACTCTGTTCTGTATTTGCATGTTGTCTTGTAAAAAAAAAACAAATCGAACGTTTCAAAAGTACCCAGCGTTCCAAATGGTCGAGGAAATGGCTTCTAAAAAGAAAGCACTTTTCCCACATTAGATTACTTCGTGAATTACGTGATGAACCTGATGATTGGCGGAACTACTTAAGAATGGACATAGACACATACAGTTATTTATTAGAATTAGTGACACCGCATATCATTAAACAAAATACTTGTATGAGAACAGCAATATCACCACATGAAAGGCTGACAGCAACTTTAAGATTCGTAGCAACTGGCAGAAGTTATAAAGACCTAGAATTCACAACAATTATATTTAAACAATCATTAAGTGAAATCATTCCTGAAATATGTGAAGTTATCTACAGGGTGCTGAAAAAAGAATACTTGAAGGTAAGCTATATAATAATACTGTTTTCGTATAAAAGAATTATATATTTATATTTAAAAAAAACCAAAACTATAGTTAAATGAGATCAATGTTTTTCAAAATATTAGGGTAAGCAAGTAACTAAAATGTACTTCAGTATTTAGAGCGCTTGAAATGTTGTGAAGAACTTTGCAGTGGAAGAGCGGCCGTGATGAGTATCTTCGGAAAGCGGTTCAGTTTGACTTGGAGTGGAATGTGGTGACATTTGGTGAGTCTCTGCAGTTTGTTGCAAAATAAAGCGTTGGTTTTGTGTCTGTTGACCTTGTTCACCTTGCTGTGAGATGGTGTGTGATGGAACTTGCTGCTGATACTCCGGAGTGTGTGTAGGTTGATCTGGGACGTAGTAACGTGACATAGGCTGCGAGAAGGACCGGTATTGTCCAAGTTGTGAAGAAGCAGTGTGTGGTATTTCCCATTGTCTAGGCATATTTTGTTGACTTACTAAACCGAAATCATCTTGTCGCCGGCCAGTCATATCAACAACTTGAAAATTTCTGTTTAGCGAACCCATCTCCGCTTCAAATAAAATGTCGGAAATTAGTTTTTAAGCAAACGTGTTTTGTTGGCTATGGACGTTCCTGAGTTTATGAGCCACATGTTTTCCAAACACCTGAAAACCATCCTCTGCCTGTAACGACTCCAGTTTTTTTCCTACCAACGCCATAACTTCCGCTGTACCATCATCATTTTGAACTCCCTTTCTCTTGCGAGCTGTAGGATTTGACGTCGAAGTACTGCAGGGCGCTGATGTACTGATATAGCTGGGTGTTGATGGTATGGACCTAGGAGTAGCATCAGCATCGCTATCATGTGCATCTTCTTCAAAATAAAAAGAGTAAAGAATTATTGATCTATGTAATTATTACTATTTTGTAGTTTTATGTAAGTACTTTTATTTTATTTTGCTTTAATTTTTGTTTCAGTTTTCCAAGACTGAAGAGGAGTGGTTGGAAGTTGCAGCTGAATTTGAAAAAAAAGTGGCAGTTTCCTCATTGCTTAGGGTCAATTGATGGTAAACATATTAGGATTGTGGCACCTAAAGGAAGTGGGTCCTATTATTTCAATTACAAAAAAACGCACAGTGTTGTTCTTATGACAGTAGCTAATGCGAATTGCAAATTTTTGTGTTGTGATGTAGGCACAAATGGCAGGGTGTCGGATGGTGGAGTCATAAATAATACCAAATTTTATGAAAAGCTCGTTAACAACAAGTTGAAAATTCCAAAACCCCGGTGTATTGTAGATTCAAAAAGAGTTCTAGGTCATGTTTTTATTGGTGATGAAGCCTTTGCGATGCGTCCAGAACTTCTTAAGCCGTATCAGCAAGACACATTAACAAAGGAGCGTAGAATTTTCAATTACCGACTGTCAAGGGCAAGGCGTGTTGTTGAAAACACATTCGGAATTTTGGCTTCACGATTTCGTATTTTTTAAACAAATATTAATTTGAAGACGGATAACATCGATACTGTAGTTCTTGCATGTTGCGCCTTACACAACTTTTTGCGCCAAAGATCCCCCAAAAGTATACACCTCCTGAAAGTATGGATTGGGAAAATATTTCTGAATGTACTGTTGACTTAGGTGAAAGATGTGACTCCGAATTATTACACGACCTTCAGCGTGGAACAAGAGGTCAAATGTTGAAGAGCGCTGTTGAAGTCAGAAATAAATTCAAAGACTACTTTAACAATGAGGGGTCTGTGCCTTGGCAAGATACATTTGTAACCTTAAATAATTAACCTGTGTTTTTAAATTTTGAAATAAATTAATGAAGTGCTTATATAAATGAAAAGCTTTTTATTTAATTAATTTATTGTTCTTACCTCATGTACTGGTGCTTCAACAATTGTAGACTCTTCATCTTCATCTATGGTGTTCCTAGACTGCCTTGGTGTCTCTTGATCCTTTAAAAAGTGTAATAAATCGAAATACCACAGAGATGGCTTGTAGATATCGTCTTCTCCAGCCCCAGACCGATGAGATTTATTAACTTTTGCCAACTCTTTGCGATAAACACTCCTCAAAGAATTAATTTTTTTAACAACTTGTTCCCTATTTGCGGTAGCATCAATTTCTTTAAATTTCAAAACCAAAATATCATACGCCTGCCTCTTTTTGTCCCTATCGCTGTATTCCCTGGACCTGATCCGCCAAAGACATGGGTAACTTTCATATGTGGCGATAAAATCAGTCAGAAACTCCCGGGTACATTGCCGAAGGTCTGCCATTCTCGCTAAATGTGTAAAGACTCTTCTGACGAATTAATTACATTGAACTAAATGTATTGAAAACGGAGCCAGCGTCTACACGTAACGACTTGTCTGCGCATTTGCAGCGATTTCTATGTCCCCCCAGTTCAGATATCGCTGCAACTGTACGGTCTCCGCGCAGTTCTCAAAATAGCACCGTTTTCCTATCCACACGCAACGTTTTGTCTGCAAGGTGTTGAACTGCGGCGACAAAACGTTGTATAAAACGTTGCGTGTGGACCACACATTAGAAGCTAAGAATTTTTGCATTCATATTTAGAACAGTCCATTATGTTATAAATAATAAGGTGTTATAGGCTAGAATTGATGTTCTGATGATGTTAATAATGACTCCATTTCCACACAATAATAAAAAAGTATAATTTGGCATCAAATAAGTATTGCTTATATCACGTGAGTTATTATGTTGTATTCATAAATTCAATAAAATATGTGAAAGTATTATGTTTTTAGGTTAATAAAACACAGTAATATGCACTCGTAATTATATATTTTCTTGAAATTGCTAATATTTATTAATTAAAAGCAAACTTAAAAAATAATAAACTTCCGTTTAAAAATTAACGGCAGCTATTTTATCCGCTAAAAATAATCAAGCTAACGGGTGATTTTAACTCTTGTCGCTAAAAATTAAACGGAAATTGCCGTACGGAATACGAATTGCATTTTAGCGGTTGCTAAAAAAAATAACGGCCGCTATTTTTTAACTGATTCGTAGGGAATACACCCATATATATGTACGCGGACGATACTTGCATTCTTCATAAAAGAAGTAATGAAACGGAAATTGAAGAAAATACTAACCAAGATTTGATGGCATTGAATACATGGTTTAACAACAATCTTTTTACAATAAATGCCAAAAAAAAAACCAATTACATTATTTTCTCTCAGAAAAACAAAATAAAACCAGATCTACAACTAAAAATAAGAAACGAAATTATACTACAAGTGCCACAAACTAAATATTTAGGAATATTAATAAACGAAGATTTGAAATGGAACAAATATAGATGAACTATGCAAAAGCAATGCGTCCACCATAGGCGCAATATATCGAGCTCGGAAACATCTTCCGGAAAAACAACTAAGAAGCATATACCACTCATTGTTTGCATCAAAAGTTAACTATGCCATTAATGTTTGGGAAAACACCACAGCATATAACATAAACCAAATACAAAGACAACAAAACAAATTAATAAAAATAATATATAATTTAAATAGAAGAACAGAAACAAGCAGCTTATACAAAAACAGGAATATATTTACAGTCTCTGAAATGATAAAAATAATCCAAAGCACAATAATCCATCTAATAAAACACAAAATGATTAAAAGCTACATAAATATGCAAAAAAATAAGCAAGTACACGATATACACACCAGGCGTAGAAGTGACAAAAAGTGAACAAAATTGAAAACTAATAATAAATGAAACCCATAATACCATGTTCTGCAACCTGCACAACATGCAATGGAATAATAAAAAAAAATTACGTTATCACCACAAAACAATATCATTTAACTAACCTTAAATTAATAATAAAAGCTGGGACCGTACGAGGTACAAAGTAATTTGTACCTCTACGGGGGTGGTAGCAATTGTACGGCCCAGAAAAAAAATCATTATCCTGTCTATTAAATTAATTCAACCCGTTTCATTTTTTTTGCAAATTAAAATAACTATTTAGCGTGCTGTATGGTGGCTTTTTTTACTAATTTGACTGCTCTCTTGTTTCTTAAATTATTCACATGTGCTTTTGTCAAGTAAAATTTTTGTTTCTTCTAATTTTCTTTATACATTGGTCTATTTCCGTCAATACTGTCGGTTTCCTCATTGTTTTAAACGCATAATCCAAACCAATTCTCGTTGGTCTGTCTGTCCAACATTTGTTACCGATTTTATAGCATTCTGAACTTGCTATGGAAAACTGTGCACCTGTTTTTAAATATTAGTTTTCTAAAGTCTATATTTCTGTACTTGTTAAATAAACCATTTGTTTATACTACCTTTTCCTCTAAAAAATCTAAAACTACTTTGTTAAAAGTTATACTGATATTCCCAGATAGATGATTTGTTTTATCTATTTTCTTCCTTTCTATAATAATCGTATTTTTCTTATGTTTTTCCAAACGCAATAAAGATGGCAGATTTTCTCTTTGACCAAGATTAAGTCTGTTATGGTTATAGCGTGCCTTAGTAGAAATAAATTTGTAACCGCTGCTGTTGCTATTACACTTTGAATCAATCGCTATTTCTTGATATTGCTAACCTATAAATAGTTTTTTAGATTTTCACGCCATTTGTCTTACTTAATAGTTGGTCAATGATTATTTCTTACCAGGCGACCAAGTTATAGTAAGAAATCAAACACAAAGTTTGACAGCTAAAAAGTTAAAACTCAAACAACTTTTTACATACGCTAGAAAACATTGTTACTGGTTCCAAGACAATAAACTTTAAAAGTTTATTAGACAACCTGATCCAAACTAGAACGAACCAGATATAAACCAAAACGGACCAGAATATAGAAATAGAACTGTATTACAAGAATTTTAAATCTTTTAAAAACACTAATAATAACACACTTGATAAAAACATGGATAATCTAATGCACTGGCGCAAAATTAAAAAGATTGTTACCGACAAGTTTTACTGCAATGTTGCATTCCTCTAAGCAAGTAGCCATTTTAACTAAAGACAAGGGGTGCAATACCACCTGTCGTTGATGTGGATGTTTATATATTTTAAAACTTGTTTTGTGCTATAGTAATAACACGTTTTTTTTAGGTTATCTGGCTACAACGTCATCTTTTTACAGTGAGAGTCACGTCGCTTCTGACTGATTGACATTGATTACAATTTTCATTATTTTTTCTTAATTGTCTTGGTCTGTAGGTTTATCAATTGTGGTAGCAATTCTAATAGTAATTTCTTTCTTCAGCGTTTTTTTCTTTTTGTTCTAAATTATTAAGTTGTATATTGATATAGCGGTACTCTTTCTTTTTCTTCTTATTTTGCGTCTACATTGTTATAAGTGTATACTGCGTTGTTGTAGTTAAGAACCTAATTGTTCATGGCGATCCATTGCTTGCTTCTCAAAGTGTATGAAGACTGTGATGTCAATGATAACGTGGGTGTTAAAAGCTCTATAATTTAAAGTAAAAATATTCTTTCACTATCAATCCGCTTGTCTCGTTCCTTTTATCTTTGTATGTTTATTTTTCTTACGCAACTAAAAGTTTTTGGGTTTACTCTCAATTGGTTTCAGGCAGTTTAAAAAAAACTGCTTTTTGTAGATCTGGTTTGCTATATTTTTTGCTGGGTAGTCTGTTCTTCCAATTGCTGTCTGATTGCTTTTTGTTTTCTTTTTGTTGTCTAATCGTTTCTTATTATATTCATCTGTTTGATAAGATCACAATTTTTTGTTAGTTTATTCTTATAGTCTCAATGATTCTATCTTTTTAATCTATTTTTTTGGTCATTTTTTCTAAATATTTCTAAAGTAGCATATATAATTAAAACTTCTTACACAACTTTGTAAAAAAAATCTTTGAAAAATAGGAAGGTTCTAGTCTAAACATTTTTTTGTTGTTGTGAAAATCAGATAGCGTCGGTTACTTAGTTTTCAGTAAAATTGTTAGTTCCTTATACTATTTAACAAGTTTTTATAACTTTGTACCAATTTGGTTATTTAATTCTTGCTGGCTGTGTTAATGTTCATTGTTCTAAAAGCTTCATCATGATTCATGCACGCATGCATGTATGTTTTTAATTTCTCTTAACCACTTGAGCAACACTTAAAAACCTAAAAGTAGCTTTTTTGTTTGAGACACAGAATCCGGCCACAATGCTATAGCATTAAAATCAAAATTAAACCGTCTATTTATTAGACAGAACAAACTATCAATCAAAGCGACAATCAAGAATCTAAGCTATAGAGAAGCAAAAAAAAAATTCTTATTTATTTATCTGTTTAATTCACACAAAAAAACTGCCAAAGTAAAGTCAAAAAGATTATTCATTTTTTTCCAAAACCAAAAATATAATACTTATCAAACCATCAAATATTCTTTAATATAACCGTTTATTAACAAAACCACCTTTTTTGTAACAAAACAACTTACTAAAATTCAAACATATTCCATTTGAAAATTATTATAATCTTATACAAAATATACTAATAACGCAATATTATAATAATTATACAATTAAAGTTGTTTTTTAATGCAAATTTCAGACACATTATTATTAATTTAGTACAATATTCTTAAAAATAGTATATAATCAATTATATGCAATATTATTTAAGTAAAAAAATGAAGCTTATTGAGAGTTCATTATTATTTGGTCTCTTAGTTGCAATTTGCAATAGTAAGTTTGTTATCTTGTTTCCATATCAATCTATAATCTTATTTTACGTTAAAGTTTGTCGAAGTAGATTTAACAATTTTTTTATATTATTAACTAAATAGTCAATAATATAAATTTATAAACACGTTTTCTACTTATAATTGAAGAACGTTATAGATTTGTTCAGTTTATAAAACCTCCAGAATAAATAATGTTAGAAACTATTTAAATATATTTTAATATATTTTAAGGCAACAATTGCAATGTGAGACGTGTTTTTTATAAAGAAATAGGATGTAAACCAAAATTTACATCCAAAGGACCATGTCCTTCTAAACACATTTGTCCTAACTATACCATTGAAGAAGGACATTGCAAGTATCAAGAAGTACGGTACAAACTCAACGAAAAAATTAAAAACAATTTAGATTGCAACATGGATTGTTACTGTGGAGAGCACAAAACTATAAAGTAAACAACAATTAATCAATTTATTAAATAACGATATATATTAAAATTTTAGAAACCAAACCCAAATACACTGTTCACTAAAGCCAAAATGTTTTGCCGGAGGACAAATGACATCGGAATGTTATATGGCTACTGAATCATTTCATGAATGTTGTCCAACTGTCACAAAGTGTCGTAAGTTTGTTATAATAATTTGAGTGTAACACAATGGCAATTTGTAAAGAAGATGGTTTATATTATAATGAAGGTGAGACATTTTATTCAAAAAATACTTGTAAAAAATGCATCTGCCAAAAGGGTTTTCAGAACGGTGTTTATGAAGAACCTTATTGCCAAACCAAAGCGTGCAATGTTGAAATAAAATTTGGACCAGAACTAGCAAAAAAATGCGCTCCTGTTTATCGTGATGTAAATAGTTGTTGTCCAGATACTTTTGTATGCGGTAAGTTATTATACCTAATATGATTATTTTTTAAACTTAATAAGATAATTGTTGTTGTTGTACCAAATGCATTTTTTGTTGTTTCAGAAGAAGAAGCGAGAGAAATAAAGCCAATACTTTACCTATTCAACAGACTAAGTAAAAAATATTTTAATTTATTTTTTAAGTAAAACATAATTATTTAAGAACGAGTAACGTTTTTTATTTATTGAACAAATATAATCCTATGTTTTTGAAAGCTGTATATGTAATTTAATAAAATATAATTATTTTCTAGATTTTAGTCCATGCTGGATTGGAGAGACAGAAATCAAAACAAACCACAAGTTTAATGTTCAACTTAACCGTGACGGTTTTGGCAGAATAACTTGCTATTATTCAGATGCTCCCTATATGTCTTGTTACTAATGGCAATAATTACAAAAGTTAAAAGCATTAAAATGTTAACTTGAATAAAATAAAAAAAATCAGAATATGTATTTATTGTATGTATACGTCAATGCAAAAAATTCTATACACGCCACTATAAAATGGCATGGCCGGTCGGCTTTCTCGCTTTAATGTACAATGTTACAATTGAGGAGTCTATCTTTACTTGTGTTATAACTTTTCCTTAAAAATTCTACTTTTACAATCGTTAAATCAGTGCAAGCGTAAGACTTTTTTGGCTCTGGTACTAATTCTATCCGGATTGTTTTTTTTGTCTCCGGTAGCGTAGATTGCCTCTAACCTGATTAATGTGTTGACTTTATTCAGTTGTTTTTTGGTAGATTGGGAGGTAAATCTTTTAAAGACTCAACGTGTTAAACTCACTTTCAAGAAGAAAATGCGTACCAACTAACCAATTTTAGGTAAGCTGTAAAATGAGATATGGTGTTATACATATTTTAGTTATATAATTAGTTAGTTAATTAACCAGACGTTTTGTAGATAGAAGCTTCCTTGTCTGGCTCAGCGAGTCTGGCCAGATTAGGATTATAGTAAACCGAGAATTAATTGAAGTTTTTTTCTGGAAAAAACTTTGATGTGTTGTCGTAGTAGAGAAATTTCATTTGATAAAAATTTCCTTGTTTTGAACAAACCATGAAACTCTAAGAACTTTGAAAAGCCTCGAGACGATTAAAGTACCATGTGCCTTAGATTGGGTTTGCATAAGTAATTTGTGGTTTAATGGTAGAAGTGAAGAGCCAAATTTAGGTCAAAAGCAAAAATAACAGATTTTTTGCTATTCAGGTTTTATTTAGAACAGACTGTACATGCAATTTGTAAATAAGTCTTTTAACAAAGATTATCTTCCAATACTTGGCAGCATCAAACCACGGTATAGACTTTGTTTAAATAGACGTTCCCATAAATGGTGATTTGATGCCGTGTGAAAAAAACAAGCTTGCTTTTTTCGAAATTCACTTTGACTTGTCAGTTGTCTAACTAAGTGATAGTTTTTTGTAACTTTATAGTGACCACTTTGGGTGACTTTGAGGTTTCGTTAGCATATTAGGCCATTTAAGAAAATAGTTCTTTGTGCCCGACCTTGTCTAAAGCTTTTTTAACGTTAGTAAAAATTACCTTTGTGATTTTCTTCTGGCTAAAATCTTTGACTATGTAGTCCGTCGTTAGATTTAACTAATGAACACTAGAAAGACTCCATTGGAACCCATGTTGGTGAGAAGAAAAAAGATTATCAGTTTTGGTGTAGTCTTGAATTATCGCCTTTTATATGATCTTACTTAAAAAACATTTATTAACTAGTAATTTTTTGAATATGTTTGGTCTTTACCAAGTTTGGTATATTTATGACAAGAAAGCCATTTTATTCTGTATGAAAAAATCGCATTAGCAATGTTGGTTAGTTGGTTGGAGTGCCATTATTGCTTTATTTAAAAATAATTTTAAAGTTCTGTTTCAAATTTTATTGGGGCCAAGAGCAGATTAAGATTTGCGTTTTTATTATTTTACTGATTCAAAAAGGTTATACGTTTTTCAGAGGCATATCGTTGTCAGCATCTTTGAAAGTTGTTGATTTTTTGGTATACCCTTTCAACGTACTCCAGATTAGTGTATTTGGTAATTAAGGAGGAACATTAGATTGGCTTTTTTTGTGGTTTTGTAAATTTGATCAGTAAGTATTGCGACGGTTTTTTCAATATTCTCTACCGTTCCTACTGAGGCAGGCTGCCAATGCTTTCTTTCAGGGATCGTGAAAAGAAAGTCCAATCCGTATGTGTTACAAATTTCTCTCCTTTTCCGGTTAATCACTTTAAGTAGAGCTTCAGTAGTATTAGAATGTGGTCTAAGCTAGGGCCATTGATTGTTTTATTCTTGGCTTAAAAGTTGACGTTCTTGTGTATTACTACGTCAAGAACGTTCTCTCGGTAGCCAGTAGAACTATAAAAAGTGGGACGCTTCATGTCGTTGCCCGTGTTTTTGAATGGTTTGATAGTTGTTCCACGACGTGGAATACAATGCCGTGGGTGAAAGTAGAATTTGTAAGTAAGTCATCTTTAAGGCATTTGTCGGTGTGTTTTATTATCCAGAAAGTACCGTTTAGGGGTTTAGCACTATAACCACATATACACAATAAAACAACTCATCGAAAAGACCTCAGAATACAATAAGCCACTCTATATTATTTTTACAGACTTCAAAAAGGCATTCGATACGATGGACACGTGGGCCTTAATAGACGCAATAAAGCAATGCAGGATCAACTACAGATACATCAAACTTTTTAAAAACATTTATGAAAATGCTACCCTCATTATACAAACCTTTGACACAAACCCAATTAACATCGGCTGCGGCATTAGACAGGGAGACACAATATCCCCAAAGATTTTTACAAATCCATTAAAAAATGTTTTTAAAACATTAAATTGAGAGAAAAAGGGCATTAATATAAACGGAAAATACCTCAAATTTTAGGTTTACGGACAATATAGGAATTCTAGCAGACGACCTGCAGGAACTAGCGCATATGACATAGGAGCTGTATGAAGCAGCAAAACAAGTTAGACTACTCATAAACATTTCAAAGACGATGATAGCAAATTGACTCCTGACAACACCTATCACAGTGGAAGTACAAACACTAAAAATAGTATTCAAATATGTGTACCTAGAAACCCTATTTACCTTTGCAAAGCACAGCCAGGAAGCGGAGATTGATGTATAAAACTTGCATGGGCAGCATTTGGAAGGCTCAAAAACGTTTTCCAGGCCAACACCTTAAAACCAAGGTATTCGACCAGTGTGTACTTCACAACCTGACGTACGTCTCAAAAACGTGGACAACAACAGAAAGAACCATGAAAAAATTAAACACAAAAAGCCGTGGAATGAAAAATAACATTACAAGACAGGAAGACAAACGGCTGGATCAAAAATAAAACTAAACTAGTAGATGTAGCACAACAGATAGTTAGATGTAAGTGGAGATGGGCAGGCCACGTAATACAAAGAAAAGACAAACGCTGAAGCCACAAAATAACTCAATAAAGGCCATGGACGTGGAGAAAAGGTCTTAAAAGACCCAGAACAAAGTGGAAAAAGGGTCTATTAACGGTGGCGGGGAAGCAAAGGGCAAAAGAGGCAATGGACAAGATAAAATGGAAATCACTAGAGATAAAGACCGTTTGCATAGTGGGAGTCAGCGTCGAGAAAGAAATTCCCGTTGTTGAAGAATCAAGTCAAATCTCCAAGGGTTGAGAAGCAATTTACAGCGGTGGATGCAATACCGTAAGTTGTGTGCAAGCCAGAGTGCATGGAGTTTTTGGGGCAGTTGTTGATGTAGAGATATAGATGGTGAAAGATCTAAAAGAGTGGTCAGCGAGCAACGCCTGGCCGCTTGTTAGTTAGCCCTTTTGCTCGTCCTTGCACCATTACCTTGTTTCCTGGTTTGTAATTTTAGACGTTTGCTTTTAAGAGTATTTTCTTTTCCGGTATGTGGCTTGGCATTGTCAAGCTTGTTGTAGTTTTTTTGTCTTGGGTTACCTTGCAGGGTGCGTCCAAACTTCCCGGTTTGGCTAAGTTTGCTTAACTACTGATGAAATTTTATTAGGCATCTCTTTTTTAGCCAAACTAGAGCTTAGTTGTCTATCCAGTATAAATAGTTTGTCCACAAAATAAAATTAAAATATAATTCATTCATTGTCAACATGATAGGTTTGAAATGGTACTTTGTTTGGCATGACGTAAACTTTGCGGTGTCGATGTAAGTCGATTTCCTGATAGGAAGGACGGCTCCAATTCCAGTGTTGCATGCGTTTGTCTGAAGTACAAACACACGAACAGGTTTTGGTCAAACAAGCAGGGATTAGTCAAATGCGATTTTAATAGCTTAAAAAGCGCCGAATTTGGGTTTACCTTACTCAAACGGTCGCTTGTTTTCTTGTTGTGTTGTCAACATATCAGCTATTCTAAAGAAGTTGGAAACGTATTCCTGAAACTAAATGCATAGACCCAAGAAGCTTCGCATGTTTTTTTGTTCCGCAGAGTGTCTTTGTTTTTGATGAGCTCTAGGTGGTGCGGCAAGGGTTAGTTACCACCAGCGCTGATTCTGTCTCCCAAGTATTCAACAAAGTCGGTTCTAAACTTGCATTCTTTAAGCAGCAGCGTAACCTGTACTCTATAATAACGGTCAAGTAATCATTGTAGGTAGATTAGGTGCGTCGCATAAGTATATTAAAATGTTGCTTAAGTAGACAAGGATGATGCTTTTTAGTAAGCCTGCTAGTACCTGCAACAAGTGTTTGTGACTACCTTTCATAGGTATCTGCAGAATACTTTGTTTTTAAATCGGTTTTGCTAAATACTTTAGCTGGTCCAAAGTCTTTCAGTGTTTCTTAAATTTTATGCAAAGAGAAGCTTCTTTTTGACTCAAATTGTTAAACGTTCCTTTTTCCTTCTTTACAACAACTGAAGAGGCACATTAGTTTCTCGAGTTTTTCTCAATTATGCCGTTAACTAAGAGTTCTTTTACTTGCTTAAAGATTAGAGGTTTTTGTGGGCATTGTATGTGTAGCGATCAGTTTGTATTAGTGTCGTGTTTGTCAATTTGATATAATGTTTGACTGATAGCGTAGTTGTGAGTGCTAAATTGCAAAAAATGCAAATCAGCTTCTCAAATCCCGTAGTGTTGGCAGTGTTGTTTGGGTAATTGTGTTAGTTTGTGTGAAGAATGGTGTAAGTCCTCATGATGTTTTGTGTTTTTAAATTTTAAACGGATAAAGTTGTGGTTTGACCCCGAGTTAATCAGGGTTTTTATAATTGTTTCGTCCATAGTTTTAGATATTCTCGGGGGGTGTACTTTTCCAACCGGGCCTATTTTGGCTTGGTGAGGTAGTGCGTGTTAACGCTTATATGATTTCTTTGGTTTGTTTTGGGTAGGTGTGACTTTTTGGTTTTTCCCAGGCCAACTCTTTACTTCTTTTGCAAAGTTGTGCAGGTTTCAGTGACGTTTGATTTAGTACTAGATCTGGCGTTATATCGGAGTATTAGTTTGGTGCAAACTAATTGTCAAAATGACTGAAAATCGATTGTATCCAGTGGTTGATGGATTGTCGGTCTATCGCCGCCTGGCATTGTAAAAACCATACAACCGGTTCTTCGGGCTTCTGCCGTTAAGTCGTAAGTGTCCCCCTTAGCCGGGCTATTACAGTTGAGTCGGCATAAAGTTTTATTAGCGAACTCTTAGTGTTGTCATACATGAGTTTTAGTTCCCAATTGTACTTCTTATCAACAAAAACAAGCTTTACCTTAGATTCTGCACAAGTAGCCGGTAGTAGACTGTGTATAGAATCTGTTGCTAGACAAAGCTTTTCTTCTGTTTGGCGTGCGGTTTGCCGCTGATGCGGGATAGTTCAACTTGGTACATGGTCTTTTGGAAGGCAGCGTTGGCCCTCTGTCCGTATTTAAACGCTGCTATGCGTGCATTGTAGTCTGCTTGTTCTCTCTGTTGCTTTTCTTTCTACAGGTTTCTGGTAATTAGCATGTAAACATCTTTAATCAAAATTTTGCCGGTAGTGCACCATGTCCTGATAGAAATATGTATGTTGCTACCTTGTTTGTCAGGAAGCGGCACAGTGCGGTTCTTCAAGACTCTACAACGCGCTGCAAGCATGGTCAGCGTGTCTATGCACTGGTTAGTGCAACCTGATTAGGTACGGAACCGCAACACGTCCTAAGCTGTTACCAGAGTTTCTTTAGGATGCAGGAATTGTTTCACGGCGTTGAGTGCAATACCATAGGTGTAGATGGAACATAGAGGTAGATAAGTCACCTCTAGAGCATTTGTCGGTGTGTTTTGGTATGTACCCTTTGCATAGCAGGGGTCGGCGTCAAGAGAGAGTATAGTGTGTTTTACGGCGGAGATAAATAGGGTTCATTCTCAAAGCAAATCAATGTAAGTATAGAAAGAAAGCTAAAATATCTGGGTCACATAATAAGAAGAGAAAAATACAAACTGCTCCAACTGATCATGCAAGGAAAGATAGCTGGAAGAAGAAATATTGGCAGACGCAGAATCTCATGGCTGCAAAATCTGAGGGAATGGTACAATATAACATCCAAAAACTATTTCGAGCTGCCTATTCAAAAGTAAAAATAATGATGATGATTGCAAACCTCCTGAAAGGAGTTGCCACTTGAAAAAAAAGATAAATGGTAAAAGATCCAAATAAGTGGTCTGAAGGCTGCAGAGTTAAAATTGTATTGTAGTTTGTCACGGTTGGAATTTGGTCTATGAGTTTTGAAGACGTTTGCAGCTTGATAGTAACTGGCTTTGCTCCGTCAAAATTTATTATTTTTAAGTAAGGAGACAGTGATGGTACGCTTAGATTATAGATAATTGACTGGCAAGCTTAGGATCTAGAAAAAGATCTTAGAGTTGTCCATATTTTAAATTTTTCTACATCGTTGCAGAATACCCAAAGCTCTAGGTTGCAGATTGTAATCTTAGTAAAATTACTAAAATTTCTTTGTTTTCTAAATATTTGCGACAAAAAGGATTCTTATAAAATATTATTGTTTGCATGTGTTTAAGCACTCTTTAAAAATGAACAAAAATTGTTTGAATTTTTTTTTTTAAATTGCAACGCCAGTTCGTACAAAACTTTTCTCAATTTGGTTTAGACAAAGAACTATTTTATTTGAAAACCAATTCTTGTTTATACAAGCCATCTATATTAAAAAAAAACTGGAAAAGATTTGCATTAAAATCAAAATAGCTTTTAAGTTAACTAAACTAAATTTGCTTTACAACATAAATTTCGGCGATAAATCTTACCAGAAAAAAATGTAGTTGATATAGGCGCAAAATAAAAAAAATCCTTGGAAAAATGCATTGGAAGACACTCAGAACTTAAAGCGTAGGTATTTTATTAGTGTTTTTTATGGTAATTTATTTATCATCATTAATTAACCTATGTTGTTGTTATATAGTTCAAAACATTAAAACTTTTGTACTACCTGTGATATTCTGTAATTGTTATTTTTTTCAAAGTAATATAGAGCCAATGACCTTCAAATGTTCAAAAAATAATAATTCATATTCAAAACAAAATATTTTAAACTTGGCAAAACCAGTGACGCAACATAAATAAAATTTAATTCCGAATATTTTTTCTCATTTCCTCGTACTGGGATGATGCAATTGTACATCTTCATCATACATTAGAATCTTATTGTATACCATAGTGTGATGACATAATTGTTTTTATATTTTTTGCAATTCGTGTTCTAGGTTGCAGTAAACTCATTTTGAATAATAACCGTGGTATGTATTATGTAAATTAACAAGATAAAAGTGTATATAAGCGTTAACACTTGATAACTATGAATAGTTTCATACAAAATGAAAATCCTTATATATTTGATTTTTATTCTAGAAAGTTATTTAGTGCTCAGTGACTGTAAGTTAATTATTTATTTGATCAAACTAATTAATGTATAGAATTATAATAAATTTAATATCAATTAAATTATAGGCATTGATAACTGTGATACTGAAAGATTGATTTATGAACAGCTACATTGTACACCAATATTATCAAATGTTACTAAATGCCCGGTATCTTATAAATGCCCAAAATATATAATAAAAAAAAATCAATGCTTATATAATGGAAAGTATTATAAATTTAATGAGGATATAGAAGATGTACCTCACAGATCATCTTGTAGATGTGGTAAAACTTTGCCGTAAGTAATTATGTATCTCAAACCCAAATTTTAGTTATTGTTTTATCAAGGTTATAACCACTTTGAGTTAAGGCTAAAAATATAATCTAATTATATTTTTAGGCCGTACAATGAATATGAATGTGCAGCAGTAGACTGTGGTTTCTGGTCACCTTATGATTTTTGTATTTTTGAAGAAAATAGAGATTGTAGCAATGAAAATTGTTATACGGTATTTGAAGGTATATCGCATATTTGTCCAAGCAAAGCAATATGCGGTTAGTAGATATCATAACTTTAATTTACTACCAATTATAATAATGTAAATTATTATTTTATGTTATTAGAACCATTCAGTGATGTGACATGTAGTAATGGAAAGAATACTTATCGTGAAGGACAAATATTTCAAGGAGACCATTGTTATACTTGCTTATGTCAAAAAGGATTTAAAATGGAAGAACCTTTTTGCAAAAAACTTAATTGTAATTTAGAAATCAACTCTGTTACTTCTAAAAAGATTGCAAAGAATTGTGCTCCGTTTTATAGAAGAGAATCGGCTGAGTGTTGTCCAGATGGATTTTTGTGTCGTAAGTATCATTAAATATTACAAAATCTAATAAATAAAATAATCCTAATTTGCAAGAGTTTTGATACAATCATTTTAGTATTAATTGATATTAATATTTAGTATTAATTGAATTAATTTCAGCTGAAGATATCAAAGACTACAAAATTGAAACAAAAATATCGTCATCCAATGGTAAAAATAAAAATTGTTTAATATTAAAATTTAATCCAATTTATTTTAAGGTACATGCAAATTTAATGGAAGAGATATTTCTGCCTCAAAAGAAATTACTGGAATTTATAGCAAAAGCAATGTAACATGTAGATGTGAAGTTCCACCACTTCTAACTTGTCGCGTCAAATAAAAACAGTAGAATTAACATAGTTTATATCATAAAGCAATAACAATATTTCTAATGGTTAATGGCTTCTCTTAAAATTTAAAAATGTTTGTTGTAATAAAATTATAAACTCCTTATTAAACAATAGAATGGAGATTCATAGTCTTTTGTTCCAATTTTTTTCAAAATTTAAATTATTGTTCTAGGTTGTGGCTTATTTTTAAATACTGTTTTTTTTTGTATGCACATTTATTATATACAATAATAGTGATGGTAAATATAAAACTTTTATTGAATTAAATTATATGATTGTGGTTTATGCAAATTGTTTAATATTTTTGATCAATCAGTGATGTACACTAAGTTTTACATGGAAAATGACTTAAGGAATTCTCAGTCAAAACATAATCCAGACTTAATAACTGATTTAAGTGTTAATTATCAAATTAGATATTATATTTTCCTTTTCTGACTAGAGTTGGTGGATTGACACATTACCCGCCCAACTGTTAATTATTAAAAGATTAAATATTGCCTCCTTTTTTTTGGACAAAAAAAAACTCAATGGTAGTCATAACATATAGTGACTAAAAATGTGATAGTTATAAAAGAGTATATGCATTATTCTTTCTTTTAACATTGAAACTTGCTTGCAATGTAAAGATTTTTGTTAACAAACACTTGAGCAAGTGGGTGGGCTCTTCAGTTTTAACTTTTTGATGGTAATCAAGATCTGGAGTATTTCATCTGCCCGGTAAAGTGATGACCATCAAAGGATTTTGTATCGCCATCTCGTTCTTAAAAAAATACCTTAACGCTTGCAATAATAAACTTCAGGTCAAACTAATCAAATCATGATTTAGCATGACAAACGCTTTGGGTTTGTTATTAAAAGATTGAATATTTTTTCTTCATTTTCTGATTAGGGACTTTTAAAACTTGCAGAGAAGAGAAGCTTCCCAATCTTTGATAAAAACACTAAAGCTCTTCAGCTCAATCTACTCGCCGGTAATCATGATCTGGAGTATTTCAATTTCCCACCCAAGTGTATCACCCTCTCCTTTTAGATAAAACGAATTTTAGCAAGAAAAAACTTACAATTTTTTAATATCACTCGGGCGGGTAGGCGGCAACTCCGGAGTAAGCAGAAACCCTAGTGCATGATTACAAGCAAGTAGTTTAAACTAGTTTCCGCTTACCCACCCAAATGTCTGTCATTAAAACATTGAATTTATTACCTCTTCGTTGCTTAACTTTTGTTAGCGCTGGTATTCGTACATGCCCTCTCTGCCGTACTGCCAACAATTTTAATTTAAAGATGATTAAACATAGATTAACTACCAACTAGTTATTGTAATTATAAATATATTACAGCTCCTTTTGAAGAAAACACCATGGCAATTTGTGAAGATGGTGGTTCATATTATAATAAAAAATACTTGCATGAAATGCATCTGCAAAAAGGGTTTTCAAAATGGTGTTTATAAAAAACCTTATTTCCAAACCAAATAAATATTTAATAAATATTTATACCAAATAGAATTATTTTTTAAAATGTTAAAAATATTAAAAATTTCCAACATATTAAATGCATTTTTTACTGTTTTAGAGGAAACAGCGAAAGATATACATCCAATACCTTACCAATACAATAGAATAAGTAAGAAGTATTTTAAGTTGTAATGACTACTTATTTAAGAGCAAGTAAAGCTTTCCTTGTCAGAATCGAATCCTAATTAATAACTCATATTAATCTAATGAAATTAGATTCTAATATAAAGCATTTATTAATATATGATTATTAATATATGTTTTGTAACTTTGTAGCTACGTCAATGCAAAATACGTGTACGTCAATAATTTACATAAAGTACAAGTCTGAAATATATGCCATAATAACTTTTATGCAAAAATAAATTTGACACATTAGTAAACATAAATTGTTTAATATTTACTGTGATTTTACGTAAATTGTCTCTTTGACCAGTAAGATACGAGACACACTGATGATGGGTGTATACCCTGAAACAAGTGTATGTGTTTCTTACTAAAAGGCAATTTACATAAAACACATCATTTATTAATTTTAAACAAAAATAAATTGTTTTTGTCAACAAAATGTCACATCGGGATGGTGTACTCTTTTTAATACTACTATTGCAGTTGTATAGAACCTTGCATCTGCACAAGGTTAACAACGGTTGCGGTTAATCATATAATGCATTAGATCCAATCTTGTGCTGTGGAGTGCCTAGACAAACGTTTATGTACGTAAATATGTACTTGTACGCTAGTGAAAAACAAAATCTTAATAAAAATACGTTAAAATGTATTCTATTTTTTCTTGAATAAGTGTTTGACACACTTTTAACAAAAATTTTATCTCCGCATTGCTATAATGTATGTTTTGGTCCGTTTTGCAAATAGCTCTTAACGCTATAGAACTGCCGGTATATGCAACAACAATTAGTCTACAATTGTTAGTCCTCTTAAAATCTTGACAAAATGTGTAAGTTAATTAGTTACTCTTCTACGACTTTAAAAGAATGATTGTCTTTACAGAGATAAATCCTAAAACCAGTTAATAGGTTTCCATAACAAAAACAAAAGTTGTTAACATCTAATGGCTCAACATATTAGTTATGACTTAAGTTCTTACAAAAAATAATTTTTTAACTATAAAAGCCAATTTTTTAAGGATTAGGCTTGTGTTACTACTTCAAAATTGCTATTAAATATATACCAGCAATGACAAATATATAAAATTTGTTAATTCAGAATAGAAATTCTGTAGTTACTGACGAGGTATAGTATCTGGTCCGCACACACTCTCATATTAATGTAATTATGTTTATATGTACACTAATCATGTTCTAAATTAATAAATGCCATAATTTTTTTTAAAACGTTTAAAACTTGAATTTAAAAACGCATAATTTGTTGTAGACAATACGCTTTGTAGTTTGTGAACTTTTCGCATTAGGCGTTGGCATGTAATAAGCTGTAATCTAAATCTTGCCATTTGTTAATGGATCCCAAAGCATGTAGTAATAAGGGAAGGGGTCAATGCCTTTTTCAATGGAGTAGTGTGGGTTTTGAAACCTATAATTTTGATTTTTTTACCTGTTATAGTGAGGCACCATGTCCGGATGGAAATAGGTATGTAGCTACCTTGTTCTCCAGGAGGCAACGCTATGCAATTCTATAAGGGTGTATAACGCGCTGCGGGCTTAGTCAGTATGTCCATGCACTGCCGGGGTTAGTCGTAACTTACGTAACCGCAGCCAGGTGTTTGCACGTTCTAGATCGTCGCCAGAGTTTCAGTAGTTTGAGTGCAATGACGTGGGTGCAGGTGGGGTAAGTCACCTCTAGGGCATTTGTCTGTGTGTTTTAGTATGTACCGTAACGAGGGTCGGCGTCACTAGAGAGTATAGATGTCATTCGGCGGGGATGCATGGGGTTTATTCCCAAGGCAAATCGGTGTAAGTAAAGATAGTGAAGGATCCAAAAAAGTAGCCAAGAGTAGGTTGTGGGTTGTTACTTGTGGTTTGCATCTTAAAGTCACAGAAGACGGTTAGGATCCGGCCTATAAGTTTTGTAGATATTTGCAGCTATCAATAGTTACTGGCTTTGTTTTGTCAATTCAGTATTTTTAAGTAAGAAAACAGTGATAGTAAGCTTGGATTGGTCTTTCTACATTGTTACAGAATACCCAAAGCTCTAGGTTGCATATTGTATTCTTAGTAAGCGTACTTCGTCTAAATAATTATTTTCTGCATGTGTTTAAGCAGAACATCCACATTCTTCGCAGTTGAACAAAAACTGTTTGAAAATTAGTTTTGTTGTTAACTGTAACAAAGTATGATTGAAAAAATTGTATGATGACGACCTAACAATTTGTTCATTTTATTCCTATTCCAACTTGGCAAATGTTATTGTAATTTTTTTACCAGCATGTACAAAACTTTTGAATTTTTTTCAATTTGCTTTAGACAAAGAACTATTTTATTTAAAAACCAATTCTCGTTTATACAGCGAGAACAAGCCATCCAGAATTACACATTAAAAAAAAACTAGGAAATATTTGCAACAAGAATCATAATAGCTTTCAAGTTGACTAAAATAAATTTGCTTTACAACATAAATTTCAGCAATAAATTTTAGAAAAAAATAAAAATGTAGTTGGTTTATGCGCAAACTTATTTTCTCAATAACAAGACATCGCTGGGAAAAATTCATTGGAGGACATTTAGAAATATTATTAGTATTTTTATGGTAATTTATTTATCCATCATAATTAATTAGCCCGTGTTGCTGTTCTGTAGTTCATAACATTAAAACTTTGGTACTACCTGTGATATTCTGTAATTGTTACTTTCTTCAAAATAAGATAGAGCTAATGACTCGGTTTAACCTTCAAATGTTCAAAAAATAATAAATAATATTCAACACAAAATATTTTAAACTTGGCAAAACCAGTAACGCAACATAAATAAAATTTAATTCCGAATATTTTTTCTCATTTCCTCGAACTTGGATGATGCAATTGTACAACTTCATCATACAATAGAATATTATTGTATACCATAGTGTGATGACATAATTGTATATATATTTTTTGCAATTAGTGTTCTAGAATGCAGTAACCGTGGAATGTATTATGTAAATTAACAAGATAAAAGCGTATATAAGTGTTAACACTTGGTAACTATGAATAGTTTCATACAAAATGAAAATCCTCATATATTTGATTTTGATTCTAGAAAGTCATTCAGTGCTCAGTGAATGTAAGTAAATTATTTATTTGATCAAAGTAATTTATGTATATTTTTATAATAAATTTACCTCACGGAGCATCTTGTAGATGTGGTAAAACTTTGCCGTAAGTAATTATGTATCTCAAACCCAAATTTTAGTTATTGGTTTATTACGGTTATAACTAATTACAGTCAAAGTTAAAAACATAAACTTATTTTTTCTGATAATTAATTATATTGTTAGGCCGTATAATGAATTTGAATGTGCAGAAGAAGACTGTGGTTTCAATAAACCTAATAAAAATTGTTATTTTTCATTTAAAGAGTTAATGAGTATTTGTCCAACCAAAACAATATGCGGTTAGTAGATATCATAACATTAATTTAAAGTAGCGCACATTTTTTTAAACCTACAGGCAACACCAATATAATAATTCAAATTACCATTTTATTTTATTAAAACCGTTTAGTGATGTGACATGTAGTACCAAAAAAAAAATATTCGCGAAGGACAGCAGTTTCACGGAGACCACTGTTATATTTGCTTATGTCAAGAAGCGTTTAAAATGGAAAAACCCTTCTGCAAAAAAGTTAATTGTTATTTAGAAATTAATTCAGTTATTTCTGAAAAGATAGCAAAGAATTGTGCTCCGTTTTAAAGAAAGTCGGTTGAGTGTTGCCCAGGTGGATTTTTGTGTTGTAAGTATCAAGAAATATTACATAATGCATTTGCTTAGTTAGATGTTTATGGCTTTTAGTACTGATTCTTTTTTTTCTTCTTAGTCTTTTAATTTGTCCATTGTTGGATATAGGTTTCTTTCATTAGCTTCCATAATTTCCTGTCGTTCGTTAGTCTCATCCATTGTTTTCCTGCTACACTCTTAATATCGTCGATTCATCTTATTTGGGGTCTTCCCGAGCTGCTTTTAGTTTCCCTTGGTCTCCAAAGTGTTGCTTTGTGTGACCACCGTTCTGGGATTTGGCTCGCAACGTGGCCTACCCATTTCCATTTGAGACTTGCAGTGCGTTCCATGATATCAGTTATTTTGGTTTTTCTTTAAATTTTGCTATTACGCACTTTGTCTCTGAGAGTAATATCTAACATTGCGCGTTCTATGGCTTTTTGGGTGGTTCTGAGTTGTTTTTCCAATTTTTTAGTTATTGCAATGGTTTCTAATCCGTAGGTCGCAACAGGAAGGATTCAGCTGTCGTATACTTTACGTTTTAAGTACAGTGGGATGTTTTTGTCTTTCAGTATAAAACTGAGTTTCCCGAAGGCAGCCCAAGCTAGTTGGACTCTACGTTTCATTTGGGCAGTTTGGTTTTCTTTGCTTTTCGTAATTGAGTGGCTGAGATATATGTATTTTTCTACGTTTTCTATTTTGATGTTGTCTATAACAAGTTTCTGTTGGCTATTACTCATAATTTTGGTTTTGTTTTGGTATATTTTTAGATGCATTGTTTAGTTCTTTCATCATGTTTTTAAGTTCTTCGATGTTAGTACTTATTATGATTATATCATCGGCAAATCTTAAGTGGTTAAAGTATGAGCCATCAATGTTCAGACCGATCTTGTCCTTTGTCAATTGTTTAAAAACATTTTCTTGGGCAAAAGTAAATAATTTGGGAAAGATGTATCCACTTACCGTACACCTTTACCAAGTGATATTTTATCGGTGTTTAAATCGTCGTCTATTTTAATGTGAAAGGTCGCATCTTTGTATATAATCTTTATTAGCGTAGAGTACCTCAAGTCAATTCTCGCATCTTCCATGGATGTTTAGAATGACCAAGTCTCAATTCTATCGAACGTTTTCTGATAGTCTATGAAGGCCATGTGTATGGGGATATTATACTCTGTTGTTTTTTCTATGATTGTTCAGATTGTTTGCAGATAGTCCGCTGTTCCAAACTCTTTTTGGAACTCTGCTTGTTCCACCGGTTAGTAGGATTCTATTTTTGTTGTTAGTTTGTTGTTGATCATTCTACTCATTAGTTTGTATAGGTGTGATAGAAGACTTATTGAGCGGTAGTTGCGTTTATTTCTGTAGTTTCCTTTTTTTGTGTATAATAATGAGCTTGTAACCATTTATTCAATTGTACTTTTAGGGTTTGAAGGAGAAGGTCGCCCCTCATTTTAAACTTCTCCGTTGTTATTTGGTCCTCTTTTAGGGCCTTCCCATTTTTTATTTGCTGTAGTGTATGTTTAATTTTGGGTATAGTAATTTCCGGTAGGTCTTTTAAGCCAAAATTTAGTATCTACTTTTTTGAGTCCCCTGTTGGGCTAGGTATAGATGCTGTATACAAGTTTTTGTAAAATTTTTGCATTGCCGAGACAATTTCTGCTTTACTATAAACTATGGTTCCTTCGTAGTCTCTTGTGTTTGCAATGCCCTTTTTCTCTTTAGACAGTTTTGATTTGAGCACTTTCATGTTTTTGTTTAGCTCTAACGTTTTTAAGATGTGTTTGGTTTTATACGCTCTTATGTCTGTGCGTATTTTCCTTTTTACTGTGTTGTTTAGTGTTTTATAGTTTTTTGCATCGCAATTGTTTTTTTTTTCTTGTATTAGTTTTATTGTATCCATTGTCAGTATTGTTTCTTTCTGGTTACTTATTTTGCTGCAGATCTTTTTTGTAGTTGTTTCTATGCTTACCGATATGTTTGGATAGGACCTATGTTGTTGGAAATTTCATCTTGTTTATTAACTTCTATCTTTCTGCTTTTGTGTTAATTCGTATATGTGCGCAGATTATTCTGTAGTCAATTCCGGTATTTATTCTCTTTAGAACAGATATATCCTTACATATATTCTTGTCGTTACAAAGTATGTAGTCTATTTCGTTTGTATTTAGGCAAAAACATTTCTTGTTATTTAGGTAGTTTAGTAGCATGCTTCCTCTGTTGTTTTTGTTCTCCAGTTTGTAGTTTCCCACATATACAGTGTCTTCTTGTTGGTGTTTTACACTTATTTTGGCGTTTAGGTCTCCCGTAATAATTGTATAGTAGGTGTTTTCCAAGTTTTTGGCGTAACTGATTTCTTTGTAGTTGTTCTATAGATTCGTCGCTTGCACTGTTAGTTAGTGCATAGCAGTGTATCACTTAGATGTTATATCTACTGTTTAGTTTAACTACAAGGTATATAACTCTTTCTAAAATTGCGTGTGATTTGGTAATTAAATGTTGTATTTTACGGTTTACGATAAAAGCTACACCCCTGTATTCGGTTTCTGAGTTGTTCTGGTATAGAGTGTGTCTCGATTTTAGAATTGTCTTTTGTTCTCTTTTGAGTCATATCTCGCACAGTCCCACAATATCACATTTTATGTTTTCTAGTTCTTATTCAAGTTCTGTTAGGTGGCAATAAACATTTTGTGGGCAACTTTTTGATTAAGTTGTGTAGTCGTTGTCAATTTTTTGCCTCCCCCTGAATCCGTGAGGCTGTTCGAAAAATCTTCAAAGTGGGATTCTGAATGTAATGTTCTACCCATCTAGGGTATTATAGTTTTTAAATTCAACATTTACCATTTCATATTTAGAAGGTTTTGTGAGTCAACGCAGTTTCCGGAGTGTGGCACAAGGAGCCAAGAGTATGAGTTGGACACCCCGCGAGGACCAATCTTAGAAATACATCTCCCGTCTATGACGCTCGATGTGACCTATTTCTATTAGAAGTACTACCTCTGCGACCCTTTACACCCTTTAGTACTGATTACAAACATTTAACATTTTGCTAATTATATTGTCATCCGCTGATTAATCCGCAGGTGGTTTTTTCTTTTTCATATTGCAATTGTTTTTACTTATAATCCTGTTTAGCTCTTGTGTAATATTATTTTTGAGCATATTTTTTTGTTATCTATGTGAACTAAAACATAAGATAACAAAGGTATCTTATGTTTTAGTTCTTCTAGTTCCAGTCTATTCAAGTCAACAGAAAAAAGTTCAATTGATAATAATACTAATTATTAATACAGCAGATTAAGTGTTTCTAATATTCAATTATTAGATTAGCATGTTAGTATTACAATTTACCTAATGTATTTCGTGCAAATCTGTGTTTTTGCAAAACGATAAGATAAATTTTATTGTTAATACATTTATTTTACAATGACATAATATAAAAGAAACAAATAGTGTAATTGGTCACATACTTCGATATGGGCTTCCAATTGAGCTGTTTCTTATTTTTCTGTGCTATAATACTTTCAGTAGAAGGTAAGTTTTAATAACAATCATACTATCACTAATTACATATATGATAAACTCAGATAAATTTACTTACGGTTTGACTATTGTAAATTGTAATATAAAAACGTTTTGTTTAAAATACAAATTTAATTAAGAGTAAATTAAATTGTAATTCAGGTACAAGCAACTGCAATGTTGCTAGTCATTTCTATGAAGAATTGGGATGCAAAAAAGTAAAATATTGTGGAAAACCATGCAGAGCTTATTATAATTGTCCAGAATATAAAATAATTCCAGGACATTGCAGATACCAAGGTGTTCAATATAAAATAAATACAGAATTACATAATACACCTAGATGTATCCCGGCTGCACATTGTACAAGCGATGAAAAGTAGATTTATTTTATATAAATTTGAATTGCGTTTAAAAATTATTTTTTTAGTAATGGAACTAAAATCATATATGCTTTGTATAGTTGCGTACCACTAGACCCAATTAAGTCTCAGTTTTGTTATTCTGGTTTTACTAATTTGAATAGTTGCTGTACATCCACTTTATGCGGTATGTATAATAATAATTTTAATTAAACATTTTGAAAAATAATTACAAACTAATTGTAAAAACTAAATACAGTAAAGATGTAAATTTTAGTTAATAGTCAAGAGGATGCTGTAACATGTACTGTAAATGGTAAAACTATTTACGAAGGTCAAATGTATACGCCCGCAAGTACCTGCAATGAATGTCTTTGTAAAAAAGATTATGATAAGAAACCATTTTGTCAGAAGAAAATTTGTGGA
Source organism: Tachinus rufipes (assembly GCA_963932245.1). Classification (NCBI taxonomy): domain Eukaryota; kingdom Metazoa; phylum Arthropoda; class Insecta; order Coleoptera; family Staphylinidae; genus Tachinus; species Tachinus rufipes. Next base: position 24,327,515 of record OZ010745.1, on the reverse strand, counting down.
ACAGAAATACACCATTCCGATAAAATTCAAAAGAATTGTGCACCAATTTATCGGAAAAACGAAATGTGTTGTCCATCAACCTTTGTATGTGGTAAGACAATATAAAATTTGTTGTAAAAATTCCTCGTAGATTTAATTAGTAAAACTTTAAGATAGCTCAGTAGTAGAGCGTTGGCTTAACAAGCTAACTTTCCAGATCAATTGCTGAAATAAAATAACAATATAATTTAAAAAAATTAAAAACAATAAAATTGTTAATTGTTTACAAAAAACTATTAATTAATTTTAAATTAATTTAAAAAAATAAATTTTATGATCCTGATAAGAATCTAAACCAATAGTAAATTACATTTAACACAAATTATATTAAACTTAAATAATAATATTTTATAATTTGCAGAAGAAGATTGCAAAGATTTGAAAATAATTATTCCGAAATATAAAGGCAAAGGTAATATTGCGTTTTCTACTATTTTGATTGCTTGCTTATTTTAAATTTTTGCAGGTTATGCGCCACAATGCCGGTTTGGTAATAAATGGATACCAATTAATGGAAGATTTAATACTACTATTGATTCGTATGGTTTTAAAGATATTACCTGTTCCTGTGATGTTCCACCATTGGTTACGTGTACCGCTGCTTAAATATTGATATTAAATCAAACATATATAAAGATTTTTTAGATAATTAAATTAAATAATAAATAATATGAGAAAAAAATTAATTTTATGTTATCTATCTAGTAGAATTCAAACATGTATCAGCCTCAACCATTCAATATTTAACACTATGTCTTAAAAAGAATTTCTTAGTAATTTTGCAAAACAACTTCTCAGCAGTTTCCAAAATGTTAGATTGGGTAGATAACATCTTTTTGAATAATATAGAACATATAAACAAACAAAAAATTTCAACAAAATGTTTAAAACCACATTTAAAGTTATGGTTTAGAATGTAAACAATGTAAAAATTGAGAACACAATATTTGCTCTAACAGCTAATAAATAGAACTAAAATATTGGCCATTAGCAAATTATTAACAAATAATGGAATATACTATCCGCTGTGCAAATAAGCTTAGAGGCATAACCTTAAGTATAGTAATCTAAACATATACAGTTAATAATACGTTTAATTCTTGTCATTCGGCCTTGAAAATTACATTTACAAATACATTTATTTTATTTAACTTTCCAAAATTATAAAACCTAATCCTTATAAAATTAACACAATCAAATTTTTTTTCTTTTCTGTTTGTCTATTTCTTTTCTTTGTTTTTTAACGGCTATTTTATCTCTCTTCCGTCTCTTTTCAATATCTCATTTTTTTCCATCTGTTTTTCTTTCATTTCGTTACACTTACAACATATTTTTCAAGGTTTCTTTAGTCTCTCCGCGCATTCTGCACATTTTCAAATCTTCTTCCGTCTAAATCTTGCAATCATTTTTTTATCATCTTTACTATATCTATCGCTCTCCAAGTACATTGGCAGTTCACTTTCTATAATATGTTTATAATTAGCGTTGTACCTAGACTCTTTCACTCGCATTCTCCTTTTTTGCATTTGTATATCTCTATCTTTTTTTATAATTTTGTACCATGTTTCCCTCTCAGATTCGCTCATTATTTTAATTTCTTGGCTAGCACATCCATTTCTATTGTGATAATTTTCACTAATCTCCCTTAGTTTTTCATTTTTTGTTTTCATTTTTTCTTTCATGCATTCTTGTGTGTCATGAAAACATGAAGAAAGAATGAGACATTCTTTCTTCATGTTTTTTTATTTTGCATCTACTCTTAACTTATCTTTTTTGACTTCCTCCGCACAATATATGCTAGGGTTTTTCTATTTGAACCTAGCACCCATCTCCAATATTTTACAATATCATATTTCTACCTAAACTACCAAACATAAGTCCTTTAATTCTCATACATTTAAATTTCCAAACTTGTCCCACTACTTTATTTGCTTTTTGAGCCATTTTAATGTGTTTGCTCTCAGTGTTATTTGTGCAAAAAACATATCCTAAATATTTATTAGACTTTACTTTAATAATACTTTGCCCAATTTCATTTCCAGTCCTCCACTTTTTTCTCACCCTTTCTTTCTGAACACCATTCAATTCACTTTTAGCTTTTCAGTGTAGATTTTTGAATACCTTGTGTTTTTTTAGATATTCTTTTTTTGTGCTTTTGTTGTTTCTTCAGTTTATCTTTCTTTACTGCTTCCCTGATTGTTTCTTCTAATTCTCTCAATATCTCTTCAACATTTTTTCCGTTTTCTCTAATTCATCTCAGATTTTTTTGTACGTTATCACACTTTCTTTTGTTCATATTATATTGCTTCACTTTTTTTTCATTTTCCTGTCTGTCAAAATTTCCCCAGTTAAGCTAAGTTCTAATAACTGGTGGTCTGATTCAACTCTTATTCCCACTTTAAAATTGTTTATCTCTTTCTACGCCTCTTCATTTACAACTACGTAGTCTATTACTGATTGTCTATTTGTCCTTATATAAGTAAATTTTCTTTTTTTATCTCCTGTGATGTTTTCATTTAAAATAGCACAACCCCTCTTTTCTATAATTTCTATCATTTTTATCATTTCCTTTTCTTCTTTATTTTCTGATTTTTTCTCCTTTCTTTACAATTCTTGCATTGAAGTCCCCTCCTATAACCAATTTTCTTCTTTCAGTTTCTGGAATTAGCATTTTTAACTTTTGCCAGCTCAAAAACTTTTGTTCTTGTATTCCCTCATTTTCAATAACCTCATCCTCTTCTTGACTTATTTCTTTTTCATGCCGGTAATTATGCCTCCTTTGGCTCTTCTTTTTTTTTTCTCTTTTATAGCTAGTTGGCATTTCCAGATGAATTCGGCTGGCATGTTGAGATTCAACTTATCCCATTTCTTGTCAGCTATCTACGTCTCTACCATTCCAATTATGTTAAAGGTTTTTATGTACTCCCAGATCTCAAACATATACAGTTACCATACAATTAAAATGAACAACAAAAAATGATTAAAAAATTTCATAAACTTCTGGCAGCATCATGAAGATAAGTGAAGTTTCAACAGTACTATTTTGCAAAATACTTTGTCTCTTTCAATTATGTAAAATAAATCACAGATACAAAATTGTGATAGAACAGGAAGGTACAAGACTCTCAAAACACCTTGCATCCATTATTTGTTTGTGCACTGACGTTAAAACTTTACTTAGTTTACCTATCTTAAAATAAAACGTTATGTTCCTAAATATAAACTATGTTCTAGTAAAAATAAAAGCATTTATTGTAGGAACTGCTTTGCAGTCAATTGCTGGTAAGACAAAACTTTTAAACAACATATATGTCCAGTGTCAGCACTTTAATAATATTTAAAATAGAAAACTACCATGTGATAGTAAATCTAAAACCATTCAACTAAAGTTGCACAAAGTCGGTAATAACAATTATTATTTCTTCAAATATAGTAAGATATATCCTATTAAGTTATAATGTAGAAGGATTAGTATTTGTAGATAATTGTATGGGTAAACGCATTGTTTCAGTTGTAAATTTAAATTAAAAACCCCTAAAATATTGTTAGAGACACGTAGTAGTTTAAGGGTAATGTATTAAATAAAAAAGCTCCAGCTCTATTAAAGTGCTAATTTACAAAACCAAAACTAAAGGTAAATAAAACAGAAATAATGTAAATATGTAGATATCATTTGTTTTCTGTGACTTCAGAAAGGAAGCGTTGAGTCGTGCCAAAACTAGTAACCGCCCAGAGAGTGTAGTAGTTAGCGTACTTGACTGCTACACCAGATATCTCAAATTCCTTATTTTTCTTAACAATTATTAATTAAACAAATTAATATTACTACAAGATCCATCATTATCTTTCAGCCGTTTTAGTCCACTGTTGAATGCCTTCCTCATCGTTTCCTGTTTAGTTCGTTTTTAAACTTCTTGAATCCAGTTAGTTGTCACACTTTTTATGTCGTCAGCTCCCTGCTTCTATATGCAGCTTGCCAAAGTGGCCATTTATAGATCTTTTTGTTCTATCTTTTATTGTTCATTTAAACAACAGTTTGAAAATGGTAGCATGTACAATGACATTGCCCAAATATTTAGTAAATCAATATCAATCCATTGCAAAGTTACACGATGGAGCCAAGACAGAAAAATTGCATTACAAACCGCAATTTAAACAAAAATCAAACTCAAAAAAGTTTGTGGAACCGTCATTAGTGAGCGTTTGGTAAGAAAAAAAACTTAATAAAGTTGGTTTAAAGTTGTTTGTGCACTTCAGAATTAATGATTGTTCTATTATATCAGTAAGTTTAGTTCTTTTCTTAATTTGAATATTTAGGACTTTATCCCGTAAAGTAATACCAAAAATTGTTCTTTTCATACCTTTTTGCGCTATTTGATGCTTGTTGGTGGGTTTCTTTGTTAATATGAGAGTTTTTGCTTTATAAGTAAAAACTGTAAGTGTGCATTGATTAAAAATTTTAGGTTTTATACAGATTGGTATGTCCACTACAAAATTGTATTTACTATAGTCTCTTTCTTGTGAGTGTGTTTAGTGCATGTTTATGTTTATCTCAAATAACTAAAATTTTTTTTTGGTTTCTATTAAATTAACTTTTTTCTACAACAGGCTTCTTTTTTAATTCAGATTTTACATTATAATAATAATTTTTTTTTTTTTTTTAATAATAATAATTTTATTTAGTGTTAAATACAAATGTACATATGTTTACACACGTCATACAACACAATTAAAAATAAGTAATAATATCATATGTTATAAAAAACACACATTGATAAAACATCTAATTAATACATATGTTACACTTTAATAATTCATCGAATGAATAAAATGCGTTCTGCAGTAAAATATTTTTAGTTTTTATTTTAAATTGATTAAGATTCAAAGTTTGGATTTCTGTTGGCAGCTTATTATAAAATAGAGGTCCGTAATAGCTACCTGCCCATCTACTTTTATTTATGCGGCTATATTTGATTTCTATATTGTTTTTAGTTTGAGTATTGTAGTCGTGAATAGTTGTACGTTCTAAATAAACTGTCAAATTCTTTTTAACTAATAATACACATTGATAAATATACTGCGAAGGCAATGTTAGAATATTATTATTTTTAAAATGTTCTTTTACATCTATTCTGTAACGTAATCCTAACATATATCGTAGAGCTTTTCGTTGCAGTCCGTGATAAGCTTGTAATGCAACATTTAAAGAAACGACAGGAGCTAAGTTTCTGATTAAAAAAATAACTTTTGACAACTGGTTTGCAGTTGTGGTTATATGGGTTTCCCACGTTAATTTTTGATCCAATTTGAATTTAGTTTTGATTGTGAAAAAATCATATTCTCTGTCTTATCCTGGTTTAAACTTAGTTTGTTTGCTAAAAACCATTGTCCTATTTCTGACATTGTGACTCTCATAGCATTTTCAAGATCCTCCACTTCAGAATGTGTGTTGATAATGCTGGTATCATCAGCATATAAAATAATAGAGTTTTTGGTGCACTTATGAATATCATTGACATAAATCACAAATAGAAGTGGGCCTAATATTGAACCTTGAGGAATCCCGTGACAGACTGGTTGCAAACTGAATGAATTGTTATTATGACATACCATTTGTAATCTATTTTTTAAGTATGATTTTATAAGTGCTGCACAAAAGCCATAGTAAATTAGTTTCTCTATAAGAATGCTATGAGAGACACAATCAAAAGCTTTGCTAAGATCGCAACAGGTCAGCCCAATATAGTTGCGTTCATCAAATGATTTAGATATGTGTGACACTATTTCGTTTATTGCCATGCCGGTGTTTAAACCAGATCTAAAACCATACTGATGATCATAAAAAAGATGATTTTGTTCAAAATAACTACTTATCTGTTTTGTAAGTAGAGATTCGTATATTTTTCCTAAAATAGGTAACAGCGAAATTGGTCTGTAATTAGAACATACTGTTTTGTCACCTTTTTTATGGATCGGTAAAACTTTGGCTATTTTTAAAGCATCCGAAAACTTATTTAGGTTTATAGACTCGTTTATTAAATTTGTTAAAGGAATTATGATAACGTTTAATATAGATTTGATTAATTTTAAATTAATATCATAATAGTCTTTGCTATTAAGACTTTTAATAGTCTTGATACTATCTCTGACTTGGTTTATAGTAACTTCTTTAAATGCAAATTGCGTCGTGATATTGTCTTGTAAAAATGAATCATATGAAATATTAGTTTTGTCCAAGTTGTTAAGGATTTTGTCATCAATATTTGAAAAATATTCGTTAAATTGATTTGCATCTAACCCTATTTTCTTGTTTTCACTGATGCGTTTTGTTTTAATAATATTCCACATAGATTTAACAGAATTATTGTTATTTTGCAGATATTTTTCGTTCGCAACTTTTTTTGCAGTTTTGATTTCTTTCCTATACATGTTTCTATAATTTAATAACATTTCCTTATTTGCAGTTGTAGGTGTACGGTTATAGTTACTGTAGAGCAAAGATAATTGTTTCCTTAACCTTCTCAATTTATCATTATACCAAATAATACTTGGTTTACCGTTTTGAAATAACATTTGTTTCTCTGGAAATGAAATAGATGAATGCAAAATGTTGTGTGCATTATATCAAATTTGGTATTAATGTTTATGTTTTCGTTTTTTAGAAATGAGAAATCAGATTTTTCAATAAGGTTATAAAACCTATTTTGTCCAATTTGTGTTATAGGCCTAAAATTGTGTACTACACGTGTTTCTATTATTTGTTTCTTAATTTTTAAATCTATTGATACTGCTTTATGATCCGCTAGATGTGGATTTATCACAAAGGATTTAAAATTATCTTTAAAATTGATTAAAACATTGTCTATGCAATTGTTTTTGCGTGTATTTTCGGATATAGTTACCGACAATTCATAAATATTAATAATTTCGTTGAATCTTAAAAAATTTGTATCATTACTATTAACGGTATTAAGAGGTTATAGATTATATATATACTATTAAAATAAATATTAAAATCACCTAAAATTACAACTTTAAAATTAATTAAATTTATTCTAGACAGAACATTGTTAAAAATCTCTAAAAACATATTAAAATCTGATTTAGGTACCCTATAAATTGTTACTATAATGACTTTAAAATCAGGTAATTGTACTGATGCAATTTCACAAGTTTTTTCTCAAGAGAATTTAATTATTTCACTTTTATTTATAAATTTAATATTTCTTTTTAAAAATATCATTGCACCACCATGCTTGTCAGTAGAGCGGGAGTAATGTGATGCAAGTACATAGTTACCCAAAGTTAAATGTTCATCAACTTCATTCTCAAGTAGCCAATGCTCAGTAAAACATAATATATTGTAATAGTCGCCTATTTCATTTAAGTACATTTAGATTTCATTGCATTTATTACTTATACTTTGTATATTGATATGAAATATGTTTAAACTGTCAAAATTATCTATAATTGACGATCCTTGTAATTTTCCATTGTTCTTATTATTTTGTGGTTTTCTTCAATGTGGCTCTTGGAAAAATATAACGGCTAATTTTAATTCTCTCCGGCCAGTTCTCTGGATTCGTCAGTACACTGTTTTCATTAAAATCCGCACTAATTTTATAACTCAAATGCGATGATTTAGTTTTAACTTGATTACACGTAAATTGCTTGTGATTTAAAATATTAGAGAGATGGTTTATCATCATGTCATCTGTTACATTTGAATTAACACGTCCTATATAAATCCACGTTTTTTAGTAATTTTAGTTATAATAAGTTTTTGCGATTTTACTACAATTGATTCTTAAACAACTTTTGGTACCTTTTTAGATTCTACTTTTTTTGTTTGGATTCAGATAGTTTTTTGTTTTTTTTTTTAATTTTTAGCTTGGTTACAATTACAGTAACTATATCTTTAAGCAGTTATTTTACAAACATTTTTGTTACTACTTCTAATTTTTTTTAGTTTCTTAGAACAAAACATACTTTTCTTTGCACATTTCAACGTTATCTGGTTAAATGTTTATACTTGGAAAAATCTTACTTACTAGTGGGCAATTCCACGTTAAGTGAGCAGTCCAATTCACGCGACCCTCTCCGATTTAGCTCAAATTTTGTATACTTATTTGAGTACCCAAAATATGACTTTATGCCAAATTTCAGACCTCTAGGTCACATAGTTCGCTTCGTAGAGCCAATTGAATTTTACGACAATTTTTAAGTTCAACTTTTAACTTTATGTATCTTAATTGCATTTCAGCCTGGAAAAATTTTAGAGTAGTCATAACCGATAGGAAATTTTCCAAGGAATCGAATGCAGCGGTCAGATTTTTGTTATCTTGTCCCGCACGCGCAGAAAACGCAAAAAACAGTTTTTTTTCAAAAAATCATTTCTCAAAAGTTGCCACCGATTAAGACTCTAAATTTTAGACAAAGGCAGCTAAAAGTATGTACTTTAAGATGCTTAAATAAAATTTTCCCACACTAGTGGTAGATTTCGCTCTAGAGCCTCTTGAACGCACAAAATCATTTTTTAATTAAAATTTTTGATATTAGACTGGTTTTTAAATTTTTTTGTGGAATTTCTTTGTGTGCACCCTCAGAAAGGGATTTTTATACAAAAAAAGTATGCCATGAGAAATTTCAGACCTTAACATTCAAAAGAACACGTGTCGCTCTAATATTGAATTTTTAAAATTAATATACTTAATAAGTATCATTAGCTTCCTGATTTGAGTCAGCAGCATACTCTGGGTCCCCAAAAAAAGCAAATGAGTACTTGTTAATTAGGTTTCACATTAAACTTTACATCAATATACTCTGTATATATATTTTTTAAACCTTAATATTTTTATTATATTTTAAATTTTGAACATAAAATTAGACCCGTAAACTAAAATGATTAGAATTTAATAAGGCTTAGGCCTATAATTTTTTTTTAATTTAAAAAACGTTTAAAATGACATATTGTACATATTTTTTTATTTTGTCAAATTTGTAACATTCTATTAATGTTTTTTTAAGTAAGGTTAAAAAATGCTTGAAGTTATTCTTTAATAGCACACAATCGGTAGGAGCTACATTAAAACATGTTAAGTGAAAAATGCGCAATTGAATGGCCTTTAATTTCGAACTTAATTTTTTTTTTAAATTTTTAATTTTTAAACATAATTTTTAACAAAAATAACAAAAAAAAATTAAAAATCATTCTTTAATTTATGACATAAATACGGTTAGAGATAGATCCAGATATGCTGTTCAAAAAAGATGGACAATTTAATTGCCTATAATTTTTATATTTTATTGTTTTTTTTTATTTAGACTTTTTAGAGAGATATTTCAAATATTGTATAAAAAAAAAACAAAAAAAAATTGACGTGCAGCTTCTAGGGTGAACATGTTTGCCTATAAGTTTATAATTAAAAAGTGTCTCAAATAAACCACTCTCCCCACCCTAAAAGTTTGTTACCCTTATTCATTAACACCCGGTATATAAATCAATATGTGGTAAAATTTTTATTGAAAAATGGTTTTGTGCGTTCAAGAGACTCTAGAGCAAAAACCACCACTAGTGTGGGAAAATTTTTTTTAAGCATCTTAAAGTACATACTTTTGGCTGTCTTCGCCCAAAAATTGGAGTCTTAATTGGTGGCAACTTTTGAGAAATGAATTTTTGAAAAAAAACTGTGTTTTTGCGTTTTCTGCGCGTGCGTGACAAGATAACAAAAATCTGACCACTGCATTCGATTCCTTGGGAAATTTCCCATCGGTTATGACTATTTTAAAATTTGTCCAGACTGAAATGCAATTAAGATACATAAAGTTAAAAGTTGAACTTAAAAATTGCCGTAAAATTCAATTGGCTCTACGAAGCGAACTATGTGACCTACAGATCTGAAATTTGGCATGAAGTTATATTTTGGGTACTCAAATAAGTATACAAAATTTGAGCTAAATCGGAGAAGGTCGCGTGAAATGGACTGCTCACTTGACGTGGAATTGCCCTAGTACTACTTTCTTTAATTTTTACAATAATTTAGTATCAAAAACGGATTCAAAGTTTGGGTTTGAAACTGAACCATGGTCTTGTACTTTATACATTTCTGGTTCTTTAGCTCAAAGGTGGCAGTTATGTCTTAAAATAAATGTAATAACCCTAAAGGGTAATTCCACAAAATTTCGATATCTCTGATTTTTTTCTAATTTGTACACATGTTTGAGGTACCAAAATATGTCGATTCCTAAAATTTTAGATCTCTAGATGCAATACAGTGTAAATGGCGGCCATTTTAATTTTTTAGGAATATTCTGTATCTTTCAGTTTTTGTGCTGTTAAGCAAAAAATAGTCAAAAAACCATACTTTAAAAAATGTATCTTATAGAAAATTTTCCGTAAAACACAATTCCACTTTTGGTTTTACAAAATTTTTTGCGAAAGATAAAAAAATTTACATTATATTGAAAATTTGATATCTTTCATTCCGCTACATCTAGAGACTTGAAATTTGAATATGATACTCCAGAAACATAGTACTTTAAATCGCAAAAATAAAAAGAAAAACTGGATTCGCTTCCCGTATGGTAAAATATAACACATAATTGCTAACAATGGGTAACTTTTAATAGATTTTCCTCAGGTTTTCCGTAATTTTACTAATTTTGCGGCGTATTTAAGAGAATTTTAAAAAACAAACATAAAGATTGCGTTCTAAAAAAAATTTTCTTTTGATTACACTAATTCAATTTTTTTTTACTAACATGTGGTGCATGCAAAAAGTCTAAACGTAGAAATTTTGTTGGGCTTCGTAATGACGCCAGCTCATAACCTCGGAATTTTTATGTGTTTTTAGTTGTCTTTCCGTTTCAATCCTCTTTGGATCAAAGAAGGATTGCTTTTAATAAACTAAGTTGTTTTTTATGTGAATTTTTTTTGCAGTCTATTTGGGGTTGTTTAATAAATAAAACAGGCTATCCAAAAATATAAGTCTATTAGCTAAACCATGTTTAAAAACCAGAAACCTGTCTTTGCTGCTAAGATAGATTTCAGTTTTCTAAGTGAGGCATGAGAGAATAGTCTGCAGTAGTCAAAGATTTGAGATTTTGAATTTCTTGATTTTTCCAAACTGACCATGTCCAGCACACAAATATTTTAATACTAAAATTTTGTAATTGTAGATCGTGGTTTATGTCCGTTGCAGGTAGCAATGTAAATGCTTTGTTGGAGGTTTTGCAATCGTTGCCAAAACTTAATTTTGACAAAAAATTCTAGAAGCTACTATTGATTTGGTCTTTTGTCAAGTTCATAAACACTGGTCAATCTTCACCCAAACTTAGTCTGGATTTTTCCTTTGGCTTAATCAAAAACTAATCAAGTCTGACATTTCAAGTTCTGTTGTCAAAACGTTGTGGTTTAATTAAAAAGCGTTGTGGTTTACGCCCGTTGCAGGTACTGTTACAATTGAATGTTTTAGTCATGTTGGTAAGGTTAATAGCATAATTAATAATTTCAGGTTTTTCAGCCTTAATCAAATCTTGGTTTTGACAAAAGCACAAATTAAATTGCAATATTTCGTTATTTGCATATTTTTTCTTACTATTTTATGGCTTTTGCGGCTTATAGACAGGGTATAGACTTGAAATGGATTTTACGGAAAATTTCTGATTAATTTCACTAGTAATTTTTGTTTTTTGAGTTAAATTTGCAATTTTTAAACAAAAACGCAATTAAGTTGAAAAAGACAAAAATACTAATTAGAATCGTAGAATTTTTTTAAGGGTTTCATACCTTTATGAACCGACTGAAGTACTACTAATAAGTTATAGAAACTAAAAAAAAAAACTATCAAAAACTATCAGAGTTCTCCAAACTACGGAGCCCGCGGGCCGGGTCCGCTAGATTTGACAATCCGGCCCGCGGCAAACTGGAAAGATTCAGCATACGGATTGCTGTAAAACATTTTATAAATCATTTGCTTAAATTCAAATCCAACAAATAATTTTTTATTTTACATAAATGTATTATATGTTACAACATACATAATTAATGTGATTTATGTAGTTGTGATTTGCCACTGATAAGTTTGTCAAGTTGGGGATCAAATTTGCTTGTGGAGATTAAAAGCAGCGACTTTATATGCTTATCACTCAATTAAGTCCTGTAAGCGTTTTTTGTGTATTTTATTTTTAAAAAAGTTTTTATTGCACAGATATGTAGTGCCAACAACTGAAATCAGACCACGAGAAAATTTTGGAAGGTTTTCAAATTGTGTGGTAGACTCTTATAAAAGTTCAACAAAGATAAAATTGCATGTTTTTCTTTAAAAAGATTGTTGCTTTGAAAAGATTTTGATATAGCTTGATGTTGTTTGCAATTCTATCAAAATCAGAAGATCTAGACAAAGTATTAAAATGGGCAAAACATCCTTTCTTTACTTGACTTGCAAAAAGTAAAATCTTTTGTTGAAAAGACCTAACATGAGTATATAATTCTGGTAAAAGCTGGTTCTCCTCTTCTAAGTTCAAATTGAGGTCGTTCATAAAAATATAATTTCCATAACAAATTATTGCAATGTAGCTTAGATAACAAACAGCTTTTGTCTATTCGGAAAATATCTATAACCTCCCGGAACTCAAAAAATGTCAAAAATACTTTTCCACAGATAAGCCAGCGCACAGTAGTGTAATATGAAAGATCATTTTCTTTCATTTCTTCCAGAAACTTGCAAAATTGGCGATGATTCAGCGCATGGGATCTAATAAAATTTACTGTTGATACAACGGGTTTCAAAATTTGTGACATATCCTCACATTTTCCGCACAACAATTGTTGGTGAATTATGCAATGTAAAATTATTGGTGCTAATTCCCCATCATTTTCTCGCCTTTGAAACCGTACGACAACAACTTTATTTTTTTTGCCGCCGTCACTTTAAGTTCTTCCACCAAAAATGGTTTTGCAAAATTGCACTTTACAGTTTTTATTTATTGCTCCAATAAAGATTAATACCTGAGCAATATCCGTTGATTTGTACCAAACCACATTAGATGCCAATTTTTTTCTGATGAATGCGTTAGGATATTTTCTGCAATATCATAGACTCTTTGCGCAATAGTGTTTACCAAAAAACTAATTGATTTGAATATTTCGGCTGCAATTCAGCGGTTTTTAATTAATGCACCATCGGTAAATTGCTTCTCATATTTGACCAAAGAAAATTGCCCGAGTTGCTGCCTTTTGCTCGTGATTTACCCATTCAAACATCATTTGTTGCAATTTCAATCCTCAATTTAATGCTTCATATTTTTTAAAACGTAGGGTTCTAGTATATTTATTATAATTGCTTCCGCAAAATTTTGCGGAAGGATCAGTTTACAAATCTTTTGCTGTACAAAATGTTCAAAAACAATCGCAATGTAGCAGCGCTAGTATGGATACTGACAGCTTAGTTTGAAACGGTATCGAAACTGTTATAGTAGTACGGATAGGGCTTTTTTATTGATAAATTACACTGTAAAGTAAAAGTTAAAGTTCGACACAATTAAGCGTTTGGAGTGGGTCAGTAGTGGTGCAGCATTGTTGATCTACAATTTTTCAGACTAATTTGCAAAAGTTTAGTTATTTGCATGAATATCAAGACTAACCAATTTCTCAAAAAATCTCATTGTGGATATATTTTTTCTTCAATATTTAATTTAACTACCTTTAAAGAATTGATGTTTTGTTCTTCCACCATCAACACTTCTTCTTGTAGTATTGTCTAATCCAGAAGTGGCCAACCCAAATGATCTTGCGGGCCACATTGGAAATGCATCACAACTCCGCGAGCCGCATATAAAATTATATATCAATAAATTAAATTTAGACTCACTATAGACATTTTTTTGAAGTGAAAAATTGAAACATAATAAGTTATTATTACTGTGTTACTATTATTCAGAAACTGAGAATCTGCTATGCTATCAACAGTGCGTGCGTGTCTAGGGATGGTCACTGAAGTCACTTAAGAGTCCATACGTCACAGATTTGTTGCGGTTTTATCTTTCTGGTTCCGGTGTCCCGATAATTTTTTTTTGGAACTGTTTATTGTCCTTTAATAAGTTTTAACTAAACAAAAACTTTCAAAAAAAAATTAGAAAATAAAATGAAATCACAATAATAAAAGTCAAAGCAATCATAAATGAAACTATTGAAATGATAGAAAATAGAATTTGTTTGCGATACAATGCTATTATTTCTTAAATGTCATAAAACAAAGATTTATGTTAATTGAATTTTATAACATTTGTAAGTGCTGTTAAGTGGGTGCACGTGTTTGGTTTTTACTAAATCCTCTTCAAAGAGGCTTAAATTCCTGGAATTATGAATTAGCCCTTGTAATTAGCCATCTGTTGTGTCCCACCACTATCAGACATGAATTTACCTTTTTTGTATTTGTACAATTTACGAGGAGTTCCGTTTCTACACTTGTACTAGCTACACTTGTAACAAACTTGTAATCAGACTTGCAATACAATAAATGCTTTTTATGTGAAAGTTATCTTTATTTTAACGTTATATTAATGTTTGTGACATCAATAATTAGATGTAAAAGTTGTTAAGACAACAATTAATTTACATCGCAAACGCAATCCACGGCCGTTTTCCGAACCAGGAAGAATATCAACTGCCGTACACAAAACATGGTCCTTCGAACCGGATGCAGCAAGTATTGTTGAAATCCTTATGTTGTATTGCAAATCAACATTTGTAAGAAGCTGTTAGCAACGCCATATTTGTCCACTGCCATCACGAAAAAGTTATCTAATACGTTGTTCACGGACCACTCTACCAGCGACGCCAATCGTCCATCATTGAGGAAACCGTTACGTGAAATCAACAGCAACCATACATCTCTACAGTATCAATCAGTAAGCATTATCACACCACTCTTTCCTATATATTCTTTTATTTTGTGTCAAGTAACATATTAAAATGCCTCCAAAAGTTTCATTACCTTCTTTTTTATCAAAACAAGAAAAGTTTGCAGCAATTTTAAAACGATCTGAAATATTTTATAATAATTCTATTCAAGCGGGCATAACAATTGAAATTGTTAATAATTTTGAGTCGCGTCTCAGTGAAATTGGGCCTACGTTAGATAAACACAACGAGTTATTAGATGAAATTGAAATCATTGATTCAGAAAACTTAAAGGAATATAATAAATTAAGGGAAGAATTTGAAAACTTGTTTCATTCAATTTAGGCGAAATTTATGACAGTCATTAATACAAATCTAGTAAAGCTTGGCTCAGATAATCACGCAGCAAATGTAGAACAAGCGCCATCTATAAAACTACCAACTATAAACTTGCCAAGTTTTGATGGTTCATATGATATGTGGGGTCAATTCTCAGAAACATTTTTATCATTGATACATTCAAATAATACAATCAGTAACATACAAAAATTTTATTATTTGCGGTCATGCTTATCAAACGAAGCAGCTAATGTAATAAAATCATTAAACATATCAGCAGTCAATTATGATATTGCCTGGCAATTATTAAATAATCGTTTTAATAATAAGCGACTAGCAATTCACAAGCATGTTAAGTCAATTTTTGAAGTTAACTTGATCCATAAGGGATCTCATGTGGCATTAAGAACGTTACTAGACACAGTTTTAGCTAATCTAAGAGCATTGGATGCACTTGGTGAACCGGTTGACAGTTGGGATACAATACTTGTATACTTAATTTCTTCAAAGTTAGATGTAATAACTCGCTGTGAATGGGAATGTCATGTCAATTCAACCGAGCCTGCTAAATTTAAAACCTTGTCTGATATTTTAACAAAACGTTGTGAATTGTTAGATACTCTCCATAATGAAACTTCCAATAAGTCAAACAATTTTAAACAGTTGCAAAAAGCTAGCGTTAATGTTGCTAATGGCAAATTTAAATGTGCACTTTGTGAAAGCACGTCTCATTCAATTCATTCTTGTAGCGAATTTCTAGGTCTTAACGTAAGCTCGAGATTAGAGAAAATAAAAAATTTAAATTTGTGTACCAATTGTTTAGGCCGAGCTCATTCAAATAAACAATGCAAAAGCAAATACACGTGCAAAACATGCAAAAAAAGGCATCATATTTTATTGCATATTGAAACTCAAAGAGAACCCATTTTGCAAGAACCCTCAACATCAATGATAGCAAATCACTCCTCTACAGCATCAATTCAAACCATTTTATCTACAGCCTGTGTGAAAGTTGTCGATAAATGTGGCAAATCACATAATTGTCGTGTTTTACTTGATTCCGGATCTCAATCAAACATTATAACCTCAAAAATGCGCAAATTGTTAGGTATTTCTATTTCTAAAGTAAACATATCAATTTGGGGTATTAATCAAAGTACATCAAATATCACAGGAAGATGTAATATTTCAATTTATTCAAATAATAGCAAGTTTGAGTCAAATATTTCATGTCTAATTTTAGACAAAATAACTAAAAGATTGCCTGCAGTGTCTTTTAATAAATCATTTTTAAATATTCCAAAAAATTTGCCAGTAGCCGATCCATCATTTGATAAAAACGGAGATATAGATATGCTGTTAGGGGCTGATATATTTGGGAATCTAATTTGTATTGCCCAATATTGTTCAATTAGGAAAAAATCTTCCTTTATTACAGAAAACTAAATTGGGTTGGGTTCTAGCTGGGTTAGTACCTGTTGTTTACTCATCTAATGTGTCAATATTGTCCAATTTAAGCATAGATAATATAGATATCAACAAATCAATAGCTAAATTCTGGGAAATTGAGGAAAGTATTGTATCTTCTCCTCTTACACTTGGGGAAAAGGAATGCGAAAGTCATTTTGTTAGTACCACCAAACGGGATTGTAATGGGCGGTTTGTAGTTAGCTTGCCATTAAATGATAATGTAAATCAATTGGGGGAGTCAAAGACTCTTGCATTAAAAAGATTTGTTAGCTTAGAAAGAAAATTAAAAAATAATCAGAGCATTCGAGAACCTTACATAAAGTTTATGAAGGAGATCATAAGCTAGGACATATGACAAAAATAGATGAATCAAAACCTCAACCAAATATATTATACTATTTACCTCACCATCCAGTCTTAAAGGATACCAGCATTACAACTAAACTTAGAGTAGTTTTTGATGGCTCAGCCAAAACAAATACGGCATTATTTCTGAATTGCGTTCAAAAGGTTGGACCTACAATTCAACGCGACTTGTTTTCAATTCTATTAAGATTTCGACGGCACTTTATTGTATTATTGGCAGATATTGCCAAAATGTATCGTCAAATACTAATAACAAAAGAGCATCGTCCATTGCAACGTATTCTTTGGCGATCATCACCTTCCGAGGAAATAGGTTGTTTTGAATTAAACACAGTCACTTATGGAACCGCATCTGCATCATTGTTGGCTATAAGATGTCTAAAGCAGTTAGCACTTAAAAATAAAGTCAAATTTCCACTAGCATGTTCTATCATTGAAAACGATTTTTATGTTGACGACCTACTCACAGGGTGCAACACTGCTCAAGAAGCAATCATTATTCGCGACGAAATTTCTTCTATATTAGATTCAGCCGATTTTCCTCTTCGTAAATGGGCTTCTAACGACCCAACCGCTTTAACGGAATTATCAGATAACTGCTCAGTTGATGAATTTGTAAAACAAACTAATTCAACGGAAATAAAAATTTTATGGACCCCCAAAGCCAATCAATTTCAATACAAATTTCAGAATTTTATAGGCGCTCGTGTTACAAAAAGAACTATATTATCAGCAATTGCAAAAATCTATGATCAATTGGGATTAATTGCACCAATTGTGATTGTTGCTAAATTAATAATGCAAAGTCTTTGGCAAAACAAACTTCATTGGGATGAATCGATTCCTATAGATTTACAAACAAAATGGCTAGATTTTGTTAGAAATTTAAAAGATTTAGAGGCCATTCACATTGATCGACATGTGCTATGTCATAATTATATTAAAATCGAATTGCACGGTTTTTGTAATGCGTCTGACGTTGCATACGGAGCGTGTATTTACATTAAATCATTTGATTATGCAGGCAATTCAAATATTCGTCTTTTATGCGCCAAATCTAAAGTAGCTCCATTGCAAAAAATATCAATACCACGACTTGAGCTTTGCGGTGCGTTGTTATTAGTACGATTGTTACAAAAGGTTCGTACTGCTTTGGAGTTATCATTTGACAAAGAATATCTTTGGTGCGATTCAACAATTGTTCTAAGTTTGATTAATGCTCCTTGCAATAAATGGAAATTTTTTGTAGCAAATCGTGTAAGCAAAATTCAAGAGTTAACTAGCATTAGCATCTGGAAACATGTAAGAACACATGTTAACCCTGCCGATTTAATATCTCGTGGAGTCAGCGCAGATAAATTAAATTAATCCAAACTTTGGATTTCAGGCCCAGAATGGTTACATCAAGATTATACTCATTGGCCGACTATAAATTTATCTAGTATGACAGATGTACCTGAGTGCCGAAAAGTAAATATATGCACAGCCGCTACTGAATTATTACCTTTTTCAATATTTATAAAATTTTCTAATTTTACATCATTGCAACGTGTCACATCCTATATCTTACGATTTATTCATAATTCATCATGTAATCGAGAATTGCGACGCGTGGGTCCTTTAACAGTCAATGAACTTAATAAATCAGTTATTGCACTTATAAAGCGAGCGTAACTTGAGCATTTTCAAAAAGAAGTTTGTGATCTAAAAAGCGCCAAACCTGTTCATTGCAAAACTCAGTTACTCTCACTAAATCCCATACTAGATGACGATAGTTTAATTCGCTTGGGAGGACATTTGAATAATTCAACATTTGCTTTTAATAAAAAACATCAAATTATTTTGCCTAACAAACACAAATTAACTTACTTAATTTTGCAATATGAACATATTAAGCAACTGCATTGCGGCTCGGAAGCTTTATTAGCATCAGTTCGTAGTCAATATTGGCCAATTTCTGGCAGAAATATATGTAAAAGAGTTATTCATAATTGCTTGAAATGTTTTCGATCAAACCCTCCAAAGACCGCACATATCATGGGCCAACTACCACCTTCTCGAGTTAATCCTGCGCCTCCGTTTCATATATGTGGAGTAGATTTTCAATTTTCAATAAAAGATAGAAAGGGTAGAGGTTCAAAATTATCAAAGGCATACATATGTTTATTTGTATGTTTTACAACAAAGGCCATACATGTTGAACTAGCATGTGATTTAACAGCTGAATGCTTTATAGCCGCGATGCGTAGATTTGTTGCAAGACGAGGCAAACCGTTACATGTTTATTCTGACAACGGCACCAATTTTGTTGGGGCAATCTCAGAACTTAAAGATTTGTTAAACTTTATTAAAGCAAGCATTAACCAAACTGCAATAATAGATGCTGCTAGTAAATCAGATAGTCAGTGGCATTTTATACCGCCGCGATCGCCCCATTTTAGAGGTCTTTGACTGATTCAACAGCTTTATTTTATTATGTTTTCTTTATAAATAATATTTGTATTATACTTTATATTTTAAGTTCCCATATTGTTACATGTTGATTCGCATAACTATTCTTTTATCTGTATTGTTATTTTCTAATCCATTCATGTTTATTTCAAAAAACTTCAGTTTTTCAAGGCGGGCGGCATGTTTGCGATACAATGCTATTATTTCTTACATGTCATAAAACAAAGATTTATGATAATTGAATTTTATAACATTTGTAAGTACCTGCTGTTAAGTGGGTGCACGTGTTTGGTTTTTACTAAATCCTCTTCAAAGAGGCTTAAATTCCTGGAATTATGAATTAGCCCTTGTAATTAGCCATCTGTTGTGTCCCACCACTATCAGACATGAATTTACCTTTTTTGTATTTGTACAATTTACGAGCAGTTCCGTTTCTACTCTTGTACTAGCTACACTTGTAACAAACTTGTAATCAGACTTGCAATACAATAAATGCTTTTTATGTGAAAGTTATCTTTATTTTAATGTTATATTAATGTTTGTGACATCAATAATTAGATGTGAAAGTTGTTAAGACAACAGTTAATTTACATCGCAAAAGCAATCCACGGCCGTCTTCTGAACCAGGAAGAATATCAACTGCCGTACACAAAACAGAATTAATAAGCAATTTTTATCTACGACAATTTTTTTTTGCATAATTGCAAGTTAAAAATGCAAACAATAGATTGAAAAATAAAATTTTTGAATGATATTTTATTGTCAAAACTTTAATGATTGGAATCTCTCTCCCTGAAGATGGATTCTACAACAACCAATTTTATTAAAAATATCTTTTTGTCGGTTGGATCCTGGAAAAATATGGACACCTTACTTAAGAGTGAAACATAGAACCCGCTATATTAGATTGAATGATCCAAGATGCGCGCGTATCATAAGTTTAAAGAATGTAATTATTCTGCAAGCTTGTAACTGTAAACTCATAAATAAAACAGGCAATATCTGTCATAATATTATTTTAAAATCAAAGTAAATTTTTTCTCATAATTTCTACAGTTAATTTTTGAATAAATGTATAAATAATGTATTTTTTTATACACTAGATTTTACTATTTTGGCCATTATAAGATAAATATAAAAGTGTGATAAATTTCGCGGGCCAGAAAAATGTTCAAGGCCACCCCTAGTCTAATCTTTAATGAAGTTGTTTTTACATTTCTAAACCGTTGATCTTTAAGAACTTGTCCGGCTCAAAGAACCATTAACTGTTTCTTGAACAACAAAAATACCATAACTTTAAAGACTTTTTTAGCACAATAGAAAAATTGAACTATAAAAAAAACTAGACTATTTAAGACAAAATTCACTTTTTGCAACGCTTACAATGATAGCATATTGTCTTTCAAATTAATGCAATATGTCTTACACAACAAATGATTATAAGTTTAAACTAAAGCTTATTTTTATTTAAATTAAAAAAAACAAAATACTATAACTACTCTTAAACGTTAAAAACATTTTTTTTTATATTTTGTTGGTCAGTTTTAACATATTGCAATTATGTTCATTAAGACAAATGAAGTGCTTTGTTACAACCACAAGTAATTCCCCACAATCAGCTTAAATTAATATTGCAAATTACCATTTATTTAATATTAAAAAAATATATGTATTCACATATGGGTTTTTAAAACGATAAGATAATATATTCATACATTCATTTCACTATCACATAACATGAAAACAAATAGAGTTTTTAGCCACATACTTCAATATGGTTTTCCAATGGCGCTGTCTGATGTTTTTCTGTGCTGTGATATTTTCTGTAGAAGGTCAGTGTTATAAGTATTTGCTTGTTTAACGTTATCTAGAATAACAAAATTTTATATATTATTAAATTATTTTTTTAATATGTTGCTTAGTTATTATGAGCGGTTAATGGTTAATATTATTGATTTTATTTGCTTATGAGGAATTGTTGGTTTTGTATGCCTTATTTATTAATGATCTTGATTTGTGTTATGCTAGAAATACTGCTTTTTCTTTATTGTTTAAAATCTTGTTTAAATAAGCTTTTTATACATAATTATATATAAGTAAAAAATTAGGCTTTACTTGTTGCTCACAAATCTTTGTTTTTTTCTTTGCATCTTTGATCATTTACATTTCAACAACAGGAGTCTATATTGTTAAAACTTTCCAACAAGGTTCCATCTAATTCCTATTTGCAGCTGAAGGTCAACCAATTTTTAATGATTAAACTTTACCAGTCACAGTTATTAAACTGTATTACTGTAAGTAATCGACGACAAAAATCACAGCAATCAGAATTGCACATCAAGTGTGGCATAGTTTTCATGCTTTTTTATATTTTATTTTAATGCGACCATAAAATTAAGTTTACTCTTTATAAATTTGTTATAATATAATTTTGAGGTACCTCTAACTGCGATGTTGGTGCTCATTTTTACCAAGAATTGGGATGCAAAGAAGTAAAATATAATGGAAACCCATGTAAAATTTATTATGATTGTCCAGAATATACAAGAATTCCTGAACACTGCAGATATCAAGGAAACCAATATAAAATAGATGAACTAATAAAAAATGCACCTAGATGTAATCCAGCTGCCGTTTGCATGGGCGATAATGAGTAAAAATGTTTTATTTAAATTTAATCAAATTTTATAAATTGTATATTTTTAGCAATAAAACTCTTATTAACTATGCTGAAGGTGATTGCCTTGCACCACAACAAATTAAATCCAAATTTTGTTATAAAGGTTATTCCAATTTAAATGAATGCTGTAGAACAACTTTTTGCGGTACGTAATAAAAATATATATTTTATATTTTTTTTAATTGTAAATTTTAGCTGATTCTCGTGAAGCTGCAGTAACATGTCAAGTAAATGGTAAAAAAATATATGAAGGACAAATGTATACAACTAAAAATACCTGCAATGATTGTCTATGCAAAAAGGATTTTGATCAAACTCCATTTTGTCAGAAAACAATTTGTGGAACGGAAATTCATTTTACCAATGAGGTTGAAAAAAATTGTGCACCAATTTATTCCAAAAAATCTATGTGTTGCCCATCATCATTTTTATGTGGTAAGATTTGTAATTTTAAATGTTGCAATTTTACAAATGTAGTGTAGAATTGCTTTTAGATAATATTAAATTTAAATTTATTCTAATTTGCAGATGACGATTGTAAAGATTTAGATATTATTGTTTCAAAATATAAGGGAAAAGGTAATATTTTTTCATAATATTTTTGTTACTTTTGTTTTATATTAATTTTTCTAGAATATGTGCCACCTTGTCGGTTCGGTAACCGATGGATCCCAATTAATGGAAGATTTAATACTACAATTAATTCTAATGGATTTCAAAATATCATGTGCTCTTGTGATGTTCCACCATTCGTCACATGTAGAGTAGCTTAAGTTTTGGTAAATAAATAATCAAGAAATAATAAAACAGCATACAACAATAAAATTTAACATACTATTTACAATAAATACTATTTACAATAAATAAAATTTTGTCAAGTTACTATAAACAATTTAGTTTTTGGAGAACCAAATATAAAAACAAAACTTGTTAATTGAAATTAAATTGATTGTCCTTTATAATTTAATTTAATTAATCCCATCTTGAAAAGCCATACCATACATTTTGATAAATGTGTTACCAGTATTATCACTCAGTCTATGTTGGTGTCATATGCTGATGATTCTAACATATTACTGAAGGGTGATTTAAATACTATACTTGTTAACGTAAATGTGGTGTATGAAAACATATTACAATGGATTGATAGAAACTGTTTAGCTATCAATAAAAACAAAACTGCTATTGTACTGTTTGGAACTGCTCAGTCAAATGGTCAAATTGGTGACTTAGTTGCAATAAATAATGACTTACTGAATGTTGTTGATTCTACAAAAGTTTTAGGAATAGAAATAGATCATAATCTTAAATGGCAATCACATCTTAGCACTCTCTCTTCCAAACTTTCTAGTATTTGCTATGGTCTTCGAATTTTATCTAAACACTGTAGCAAAGATATATTAAAAACAATGTACTATGGTAACTTTTATTCAGTTATGCGATATGGAATAATGTTTTGGGGAAGAGCGAGTGGTGCAGATAGAATCTTTATTATTCAAAAAAAAGCTATTAGAATTATATATGGTTTAAAGTGGAATGTGTCTTGCAGAGATGTCTTTAAGACACAAAATATTTTAACGTTTTGTGGTGTTTATATTTTTACAACTTTATGTTATGTGTTTGATAATATGTCCACGTTTATGATGCATAATGTCGATCATGATTATCAAACACGTAATAGAAATGATATTTTATTACCAAAACATAACCTAACTCTTTATGAGAAAGGCTATTACTACACCGGATGTAAATTATACAATGCTCTACCAAATGAAGTAAAACAGATAAATAATCAAAAGCAATTCAAAAAAGTTGTTAAAAAAATTCTTATAGAATGCAATTGTTATTCAATTGAAGAGTACTATACTTTCTGCAGGAGAGCTATTGTATAATCTAAATTTTAATTTTTAACTCTGTCATCTGTCATTTTAAAGTATCTATATATTAATAATGTATACAGTTTTGTGTCATTATGTTTGTTTTATTTTTAAGTTTATATATTGTATTAATATTTGACATGAATGTTTGTGTAAATTTATCTTTGTAAATTTTTTCAAATGTTTTAATAAATCTATCTATCTATCTATCTATTATTTTTTAGTTATCTTCCTTCTTACAGTTTCAACACAGCAAACTAAAGGCTTGTTTTTTTTTCCTTTGCAAGAGCCAATATTTTACAGCTTACACTTATGCTACTACCACCCAAACTGTCTTTGAATATATAACTAAAAGTAAACACACAAATATATACTATCGCACGCGTTAATTGGGAGAATGGAGGAACTGTAGATTCTGACCAGGCCTAGTATCTGGTTCACCTACACTCTCATATTAAATGTAATTATGGTTAAATGGACATTAATGATATATTAGACTATCATTCTGAATTAATAAATAACATAATTAAAAAAAAAATGCCGGTTGTGAGGCTCAAACTTGCAACAAAATTATGAGCCAAGATTCAAGCCTCTCTCCGGATTAGAGTTTGGATGATGGTTACTGGCTTACTATACGGTTTTCAAAACCACGCTGGACTAAATATAAGATAAAGACTAGTAGTAGGTTTTCATTCAATGTTTTCCTTCTTTGTTGCTTACGGTTTTGTATCGTTTCACAAATATGGTCTTCAAAACCAGAAAATAAAAGTCATCTCTCAATACTACTACCAATTCTTTTCAACTATGTACTCTGTAGCGGATCGATCAGAATCACTCTCCACTCCTTAAAAAAATATGATAAACTTTTAGCTATGTCTTTTTTGTTAAAGATTTATGCCCATGTATAAATAAGCAAAAATTTGTACAAAATAATTGTAGGCTACATTGACGGTAAATGGAAATAAATAAAAGTTTAAGAAAGTAAAGATTTGTCTTTACATATAAATCCTCACTGTTTTTGCTTTTGTCAAATTTTTTGGAAGTTCCGCTTTCTTCGTTGATTCATTGATAATCTGAGCTCGTTTATAAACAGAAATTTTGCAATCATTATAGGCTATTTTAATAGTATAGTTGACGGTGACTACAAAATAATAGAACTTTAAGAGTAAAGTTCTCTCGCAAACTCAGTCTTTAAAATATCCAAAATACTATGTGTCATTGGATTTTAACAAAATACGCCTATTCTTGCGTATAATATTTTTTTTAGGTCATCTGTATTGTCCTCTATTTAAGTGTGCTTGATGCAAAATTAATTATTTTTTTGTCTTTTAGGCTTTTTCCAGAAAACTTAATAACTTAATAAGCATTTCAATACTATAGAATTTTCTAATTCTGCTATTAAAAGAAAGAAAGGTTAAGTTTTTCTCTTGTTAAATTGGTTTACTTTCATCTAATACCTTTTAACCGTACATCTCAGCTCAAACATCAGTAAAAATTTGTTGTCAAACTCACAAATCCTTAATTTGTAAACAAGCTCAAGCTTTAATAGATATGATAGCACTACGTACTGTGTTAAAATAATGCATACAGCCAAAAAATAAAAATTGAACACAGAGAATTCACAAAAAAATACCTTAAGTAAAATATGAAAAAATACTATAGTCTAACTGTCATGCTCTAGCCTAAAACATTTTTCACAAATAATCCAGTCAAATATGCTCAAATATTGATCTCACCTCTAAAAATTCCAGAAGTTTGAACATTTTGTACACTGATTTATAGGTACCTAATAAAAAATATACTAAAAGTCTTGACAAATATGAGCTTTAGCAGTAATGACCGAAAACAAGGCATTTTTTTTCGGTTTTTTGTTAATATCTCAAAAACTGTAGGTAGGAAGTAAAAGTTGACTATATACATAATGAAAGCTGATAAAATTTGCAATAAAAATGATTATATATATTTTTTTATACTCAGAGCGGTTACTGAGTTATAGGGCGCTAAATAATAGAAAAAAAAGTTTTTTGTATTGTTACGAGCCAAGAAGCCGGTCTCTTTTGTTTGGTCCTTTGTTCATTTTGACAGTCTTCTCCTTCTTCCCCAACTACCTGCCCTTCCTTTTACATAGCGTTCACGGTATACGTGGCATACGCGTCAAATTGTAATGATAGTGCGGTCTTTTTATTTACCTTCTTTGGTTATGGAGAAAGGTGGTAATCAATCCTTTAACGATGTTTCTAAAAATAGTTATCAACAAGCAGAGTAATAAGGACTTGAACAACTACTTATAACATAAGCTT
Organism: Tachinus rufipes; assembly: GCA_963932245.1. Taxonomy (NCBI): domain Eukaryota; kingdom Metazoa; phylum Arthropoda; class Insecta; order Coleoptera; family Staphylinidae; genus Tachinus; species Tachinus rufipes. The sequence goes on along the minus strand of OZ010745.1, from coordinate 24,301,091 downwards.
GCTCCTTACCCTTTGTCTTTATTTGAGGAAACTAGAATGCTGAAAATAAACAAACCCGCGTTATAAGATTTTCTTGTACTACAAAAAGAAGCCAATCTTTTCGATTTTGACATCGTTTTAGATAAAAGATTACTGTTACACAAGGTAGTGTGGCCCAAAAATTCTCAATCTTAATAATTTGTCAATGTAGCTGTACCGTTGCGTTTGATGGCTATTCAGCGACACCATCCAGTACGTAGACAGCTGAATAGAACTAAAGTACAAGCTAAAGAGGTCAGTTGAGATAAACTTTAAACACAAAACACAAATCAAAGTCAAACAGGATGGTTTTCTTTCTAATAAACACAATAAATCCAGACTTATTTCATTCCTCTTAACTGCTCTTCACAACCATAGAAGTAAAACAAAACAAGAATTTAGTAACGCTGGTAAATTAATCATTCGCACAGGAGTAATAAAATCCTAAACTTGTGACAAAGTAGCAATTGTTGGCAAAGATGTTGATGATCTTATTGTCCTCCTCATGGCTTTAAAACTATCTGAAACACAGATATTATTTGTTAAACCATGCCACAGCAGAGTAGAAAGGATGGTATATTCAAGTCAGCAATTGCAAACTATGGGAATAAAAAACTGCAAATTTTTTGTGCATGCATTCAGCGGATGTGATACGACTTCCGCTGCATATCACAAATGAAAACTTGTCTGTTTCAATTTGTTCAAGAAGCAAGCTACACTGCTAAGTATTACTGATGTAATAAAGCTGAAGTTAAAAACAAAATATTCCTGGAATGGTACAATGCACCTCACAAGCAAACTTCCCTTAACATGCATTGATTTTACTATATCAGCTTTGAATGCTAAACCAAACCTCTCTGCGCTGCCATCCACAAAAGAAGCAGCATTGCAGCATGTTAAAAAATGAACTTTCTCCAGAACAGTGGGGTAGGAAATTTGAGCCAGCCGGTAAATCCCAGTAACTACAGAAGACGCAGCCAAACCTGAGGCAGTCCTCAATCTTATTTTTCGCAAATGTATAACCCCCCCCCCCCCTCCCCCGTCCCACAATGATCCAACGTATCCAAAAGTGTAGGCAAAACATTGGTCAAATATTGATTTACATGTATCTAACAAATGATGGTAACAATGATAAAAAGAACACTTTTTTTTTGCTTTAGCATCTTCAATAAATTACATATTGTGCCGTGCTTACTTTTTTTTTTAAACGCAATCATTAGTGCTCTATAACTATGTAACCGCTAATAATACTAGAAAAATGTATATGATCATTTTTATTGCTAATATTATCAGCTTTTATTATGTATATAGTTAACTTTTACTTCCGACCTACAGTTCTCAAGATATTAACAAAAAACAGAAAAAAGTGCCCTGTTTTTTGTGATTGCCGCTAGAGCTGGTGTCATATTTGTCAGGACTTTTAGTATAACCTTCACTTGATACCTATAAATCAGTGCACAAAGTTTTAAAATTTTTGGATTTGTTTAGAAGTAAAAAGCTTTTTTGACTGGACTAATAATACCTTCTGATTTGAAACACAAAAAACGTTCAATTAAATTGCTTCACAATTTTAAGTAGTTTTTTTATAGCTGAGTTTGTATAAACTAATCTTCTAGAAATGTACGGCCTCTTCTAGTAGAGACTTAAAGTTCCATTAAGATGACAATTTATCGCGTTGTAAAGAGATTATTGGCATAATCCCGTTTGTAGCTACCAGCTTCAATCATTTTAACATACTTACTTTTATAAAGTAGCTAATATATTGTGTAACAGCAAAAATTGCAAACTTATCCGCTTATTCATGATCAAAAGCCCCGTTGACAATATACCAAAAAGAAGTATTCTAAAATAAAAAAAGTCAAAAACACTGTCAACACACTTTGAGAAAAGATGACTTATCAATATTTTTTAAACTCCAATGATAAATTAAAAAAAACTAAGCAAATGGTCGCATATAAAGTTAATATTCATTATATTTATGGTCAGTAATCAACAGTTATTGATGGATAAGCTTTTTTTTTCTTAAAATACCATATTCATTTACTGGAGATTGAAAACAAACTTAACATTCTTTTTTGTGTTACACCAAATCGAAAATGTTAAACGCTCATTTTCTAAAGAATTTTTTTCCTACATAAATAAGTTAATAATATTATTTTAATATCTCACATTAAAAACTAAAACAAATAACTTGGACTTCATTTGTCTCCGATAGCTTCCAGCAAACATTCCACAAAAAATTTAAAACATTTATAAGCTAGAGTCTTGGTTTTTTTTAATTTGAAGTTATTTATTTTATTAAAAAAGTGCAAAAATATATTTTTACTTCAAACGTCACTACTACTAAAGTTTGTTTTAGTGTAAAGTTAAAGCATTATGCTATTGTCGATAAGGTTCTTAATATAAGCGTTTAAGCTAACAGTAAAAAAAATCTGTCTGATTTAGTAATTTTGATTTTAATTCAAATTTAGCGTTGCAATTTCAAGCTTTTCAAGTAGTTTGTTTTTGATAAAGTTTTATGCTGTTTACACTACTTTACGCCGTTGGCAGTTTTTTGTCGTTGTCGTAACAGTTTTCAAAAATCTAAAAAAGCACATAAACAAACTGAACAAAGTACTGAACGTAGAACACACCAAAGACAATTTTTTTTGCTGAGAATAAGCAACAAGATTCATAAAGCAACAAAAATTACTTTGTTTTTTGCCAAAAACATTGTCTGAAAAGCAAATGGCCAAGGCTATCACCGTCTTAACGGAGATTACAAAAAAAACAAGAATAGTAGCAAAGGCCTCTAGTTAGTGGTGGTGACTCTTCTCATTGACAAAAACATAAAAATGCTAAGAAAAAGAAACAGAATTAGCAAACTGGCGCGTGAATGAAGTATTTCAGCCAATCAGATGCTTTAGATGCCATGCATTCGGCAATAAAGCAAACGCATGTACTAAAAATTATATGCAGATAAAACCGTGTTATAAATGCGGCAAAAAAAGACACGGCGCTAAAAAATGCACAAACAACCCTTAGTAATACATTTGCCGTAATGAAAAAAGCAATGCTGATGATATGGCTTGCCCAAAATACCTTAAAGTGGTAGCGGAAATCAAAAAACAAAGAAAAATGACTTAAAAAAAACAAGGTTCTTCAAGTAAACCTAGACAGAAACCGGCAATTAACCTCAGACTTAGCAATAACCTCAAAACCATGCAAATCTAAGATCAAACCGCACTAGTACACAAATCTAAACAATTGGTATACTCCTGCTACGTATTGCCAAACATAAAACAAAATAAGTTCAAGACATACCTTTACAAACTAGCCCAAAGCGTAAAACAACTTAAAAACATTTTAACAGCAAATCCACAATCTAAATCCCCAAAAATAAAAACAAAAGAATTAAACTAACGCTTGATTAAATAAAGCAGTTATAAAAACCGCAATTAAATCGTTCTATAAATAAGATAAAAAAACTGTTATTTGAAAAGAATATTCTTGGCGGCCAAAAAATGGTCAAAAAAACAGACACTAACCTGGTGCATAAAGAAAGCAAAAAAAGTCCAGTACAGACCTGTGCGGCGATGGCTAAAGAAGAGCCTCATTAAAGTTGCGCGGTCGTACGCACTCTTCCTCAAACATCAGAAAACAAAGCAAACTGACACCGGGATCGGATAAAATTTCACTAGAACTGGTAAAAATAACGACAGAAAACTGTCCGAAAAAAACCCTGATGTGATAAACTAATACCTGGTCAATAGTTTATTTGCAAAAACTTGAAAGCGTGCTAGGTTCGTACTACTGGATAAGCCTAGGAAAAGAGAAACCGGCAAGCAAACCAGTCTGTTTTCTGGACGCTTCTGGAACAATACTGCTAGAGCAATTAATTGCTAAAAATAAAACTTGAAAAAAAAAATAGATCACAAGTTGGCAGCCAATTTGTATGGCTTCACTGTAAACGCAATGCACGCAATTAAAACAAGGATTCAGAAAACCAAAAATAAATCGTACAAACACAATGAGCCCTGCGTCTTGATGACCCTATATATAAAGAACGCTTTTAGTTCGGCCAGATAGAGCAAAATCATAGAGAAGTTAAATAAGGTGGAGATCAGCAACTATCTGATAAAACTAATAAATGATTAAATCAAAAACAGGGTTATCATAGTTGAGAATAACACGATAACCAAAGTTACGTAAGGATCGGTGGTTGAAACAACCCTCTGAAACATTCCATATGACGCGGTAATAAAAATACAAACGCAAACACGCGTCGAAATAATAAGATTTGCGGACGACACAAGGATATAAGTACAGATAAGACCCAAAAAGCAATAAAAAAAAATAACAAAGTAGTCAGAGAAACCCTAGAAACTAAAAACTCTGTAAGTAGCCCCTAAGAAAACCAAAGCAATCTTATTTGGTAGTCGATGACAAAAAAAGTAAACTTTGATAGAGCAACAATAAGATTTAAAAAAACCGTAAAGTATATAAAAGTATATTATAAACCTCCAACTTAAAATAAAGTTAAGCATGTGCAGAATAACACAATAACCAAAGTAACGTAAAGACCGGTGTTCAGCAACAACCCTCTGAAACATCCTAAATAACGCGATAATAAAAATACAAATGCAAAGACGCATGAAAATAATAGAATTTGTGGACGACAGAGGGATATAAGTACAGGTAAGACCCAAAAAAAGATTTAAAAAAATAATAAAGTAGTCAGAGAAATCCTAAAAACTAAAAAGTCTGTAAGTAGCCCCTAAGAAAACCGAAGCAGTAATAAGAGTAAAATAAAGTACATACAAGTATATTATAAACCTCCAACTTAAAACAAATTTAATTTTTTTTATCATAAAGGGTATTAATAGTCATACTTACAAAGTACTAAAATAGCTATAATATAGACCATAGGCCATCTTTAAATCACAAATACTGTTACAAATTTTAAAAATGTGTATTGGATACATTTTTTAAACAAACCAGATGATTAACAGCTATCTGGAATTAATTGCAGATTGTCATTTTATACTATATATTTAATTCCCTGTTATAATTTTTAACAGTGGACACGTTTTCTTTCTTTTCATTCTTTTCTTATATAAGGTTTTCCAATAAGAAGTTTTATTTTGATAATTAAAAAAAGACGGGTATTATTTAAAAAAAATCAATAAATGTTTATTTCATTGTAAAGAGGAAGGTATGTCATTAACATTTGAAAACAATATTAGTCAATGGCCGCCACGGTTACGGTTGCAGTACCACATTCTTTCCATAAAATTGTTCATGATCAATTTGCACATTTGCGGCTGTATGTCCTCGATAACTTCAGGAATTCCATCTTTAAGGTTTTGAATCGATTGTGGAGCATTGGCATAGATCGTATCTTTCACGTGGCCCCAAAAAAAAAAGTTTAAAAGTGTTAAATCACAAGGTCTCGGTGGCCAATTGTAATCACCTCTTTGAGAAATAACATGGCCAGAAAACTTTTCTTGCAAAATTGCGATTGTTTCGTTGTTTGTGTAATACGTAGCGTCGTCTTGCTGAAAATAAACGTCGTCCACATCAATATCTTCCAATTCCGGCCATAAAAAATCATTATTCATAGCTCTATAGTGCCATCCATTTACCGTAACAGTTGCACCAGCGTCATTTTCGAAAAAGTAGGGTCAAATCACACCGCTAGCCCAAAAACCGCACTAAACAGTGACACGTTGAGGATGCAAAAACTTTTCAACAATCATTCTTAGATTTTCCCCAAATGCAACAATTCTGCTTATTAACGTAGCATCCGAAGTCAAAATGAGCCTCATCACTAAAGATGATTTTTCGATAAAATTCCAGATCATTTTGATGCATTTGAAAGACCCAATCAGCAAAGATACGACGTTTATGGCGATTGACCGGCTTTAGTTCTTGTGTTAACTAAACTTTAAAAGTCTTCAGACTTAAGTACTTTATGCAAAATACGGTGTAATGTCGTTTGTGGAATGTCTAATTCCAAAGAATAACGAGGAATCGACAAACCTGGGTTTTCTTCAACACTACGGGCTACATCAGCAATATTCTCATGTGTTCTAGAGCCATGAACACGGTTTCCATTCTTTACATAACAAACTTGTCCAAACAGCTCAAATTTTTTCGCCAGATTTACTATTGCGGGAAAAGTTTTCCACTAGGGATCCATCCCTAGTAGAAAATTTTTCCCAATTATTGAAAAAAAGACAATTAAAGTAACTGCAGTAAAAATCTTGACTTATTCAAATTTTGATTGCATATTACTAGGAAATAGCTCACTAAAAAAATCTGAAAAAAATCACTGAGTCAGGATTTACGTAGAAAAAAGCATTTTCAGTGGTTTGAGCAAAATAAAATTCATTCCGTACACATGACTCATACATGGCCATATAATCTTTTTATTGGCATTACAAATACTGCTACATTTTACCCACTTTCTCAGTTCTACTACCATTTCTTTTTTTCCTTCTTTTTCCCTCCTGGTGTTTTGTTGCTTTTATTAATATTCTTGTGTGCATTAAAGTTGTTGTAAAAAAGTTTGTAGTATTAAATATAAGTTCAGAGAATTAAACCTCTATTAATCTAAATAATCATTTCAATAAACAATTAAATAATAAGTAAAACGTTTTTATAGTTGATTTAATCATCTTTATTTAACTTTTTTCAAAATTGTTTTAAGAAGTACATGTTAAGAAAGGTGGTATAGTACAAGAGCATGTTATCTGTAAGCCCGATTTATCAGCTGTGAATGTTGTACCTCTCGGTAAGTTGAAAGCATTGAATTTGCACGTACCTAAATACATAAAAAATTAAAAATTAATTTTATAACTATATTATATAACATATTATATAAATACATAACAAAAAGCATTTTAATATTAAAGATCAAAGATAATAAGTCATTACTTACCAGTTGTATGTGTTGGAAAATTTGAAAAATTAATATTTTGAAGGTCTTCCGCTAAAATATAATAAAAACATTAACATTTTTTAACAAATTAGGTATGATGATATTATAGTATTGATTACAAACAAAAAATTTTTTTTTCTTAATAAAAGTATTTTTACAAGTAAATAGAGCTATTTTATTTATTGCAAAAATTGCTTTCTCTTAATGCTATATGGGCAACAAAGCAAAATATACAGAAATGCTTAACTATTTAAGTTATGGAGAGATTATTAGTTTTGCTCAAAAAAATACTTTTAATTGAATTTAACTATTTTGCAAATTTTTATATCAAATAACACAAACAATTAGTATTTAATTGCACTAGATAAATTCACAGTCATTATCTTATTATTTATAACATTAATTGTGCTTCTAAGCACAAAATCATTTATTTAAATTGTTTTTTTATATTATGCAATGCAGTAGTCTTGCAAAGCACACTGACAAGGTTTGTAGAACTAAAACAATTGTCTGTGCTTGACATAACTGTTTGATTGAGTTTGAATAAAATATTTAATAATTTAATAATTAAATTAGAAAATGATACAAAATTTTATTAATTAGTTAAATATAAAGTATAGTATTCTACTCGCATGCAATGTTTCATTTATTCATTCTTTTACGATTTACGTTACAACTTCTCTTTTGTAAATAACAATAATCATTGTTAAGCAATAAACTGTTATTGTTCACTATTACAATATTAAAAGTATTTTTATATTTTTGTTAATCAATTTATTTATTTTAAATTGTATTTTAATATTAAAAAATACTTACAGCAAACCATTTCAGATGGACAACAGTTATCACCTGAGTAGAGCGGAGCACAATTATTCTTGATTTTGTAAGAATTTTTAATTTCCATACCGCATACTTTTTTCTGACATTGCGATACAGCTACACCTTGTTGGTTCTTCTTACATATACAGATTGAGCAAGTGTTATCAGGTTCGTATCTTTGATTAAGGCGATACACATTATTTCCCAGAGTACAAGTGCCAACTTCAAATGGAGCTGAAAAAATAAATAACTTAGCAAACAAAAATCATATATAATTACCAAAATTTTATTGCAACAAAATTTAGTATATTATATAGTAATAAATATATTTTCAAATGAACGTATTTGGTATTATTTATTAATTTTCTAATTTCTATTTATAATTTAAATATTAAATAATGTTATTATAAAACTCTATATTTTTACACTTACCACAAAATTCTTGATATGGACAGCATAAATTTTCCGTAGTGTAGCCCATATAACAATTAGCTGTGTCACTGCCACCAAAGCATTTTGGCTGAGCACAAGATAACTCAGTTTCTCCTCTGTAAAGTAAATCAATAACCTAAATTAAACTTACTTTTTCAAAATTCTGATGTATTCCTAACAAAATTAGTTAATCAAGATACACAGTTAGTGACATTGCAGTAAAAACAAAAGTTTTATGTACACGGACATTGCCAAACTTATCTGCAGGACTCGTTAACAAAAGGCTAGTTTAGGATGATCAGCTAATAGTTTATTAACTGCTTTATTAAAAGTAAGATAATACAACCCTAAAACTAATAGAATAATTCAGTACTTACGGATTAAGATAACTCTGAACACATCCGCAACCAAATCTGCATGATGGTGTAAGCGAGTTAGGAACTTGCTCATCAAAATTGTAAGAACTTCCACGATATCTGCAATAGTTACTTCCTGTTGTGTATGTAGGACAAGTATAAGAGGTAGCACAACCAATCCAATTAAACGTCTGTGGTGTACATTGCAATTCTTGATAAAACAATCTACGACTATCGCAGTTTGCCAAAGTCTTTTTTGTTACATTAGTTAATTCAACTTTTTCAATTATAGTTTTTGAGCCTTAATAAAAATATTTTAATTATTAATAACAAAAATAAACACATAAATTATTATGTTATTTTAATTATCTATTGTTTGACTTACCTTGTGCAAAAGCAACAGCAAAAATGCCGTTGAATACTAATAAACTTTGTGCCAGGAACATGATTATTTGAGTTTTGCCAACTCGACCACTCAACTTATATCCATTTTGTGTTGTGAATGTATATTTTTAAATATTTAACATAATAAAGCAATACCTACGCATAAATTTTATCAATAGCAGATAATACATAAAAATATTAAATATGTTATTGTTATCAAGTAAAACTGATTTATTTTGTCGGTATGATGAAACTTATATTTATATGTACAAACAGCACCAAACAATAAATATAATGGCTATACAAAAAGTGCACATCTTGTAAGTAAAAATTGTAACTAAAGTTTTTGAGATGCTGTTTTTAGTTTTTAATAATATATGTTCTTTTACATTAATTCTAGTTATAGAAGAATAATTTTACCTCTTTATGATGTGTTGTTTTATTTTGAATGAAAGTTAACCATTACTTCAAGGTAATTTAGGCATTTAATTGTAATGTTTTTACTAAATATCTGGTTTGTTATTTCTTTAATAGCTCTTTTGATATTTAAGATTCTCTCTTATTAAGATTCTTGGTGATTTCTTCAAAATAACTTTTTGTTATATGCATTTCTTTCGTCGCCCGTTGTTGCCAGTAGTGCATTTGACTGTTAAAGATCTGACTTAGCCTATTCGAGTACTACAATGATGTTGACTTCTTTTCAAGGTTTATTCAAAATATTCTTTTTTCGGTGCATTGTCAATCGCAATTTTTTTATTAAAGATATGCGCTTAGGTTTGCAACGCTTCCTTGCACGTTTAGAAAAGTTGTGTTTGACTTGATAGAATCTTTTTTTCTCAAATCCTGCGTTGCAGTTGTAGATTCATTTAGCAGTTGCGGTGAATAATCAGATAAATTTTGGTCAAACATATTTACTTTTAGTCCGGGTCTTATGCTTGCGACACCGCTTTCCATCTTGATCCTAGATCATAGGCGGTTCTTCGTTGTTGCCGTAAAGTTTAAAAAAACCAAATTTTTTTTTAAATTTGTTATTGTACATTTTATTAAGAAATGCAAAAATATAAAAAAAATATTTTCTCAAACGTCTCTATGAATGGTTTGTTCTTAGCGCATTGTTTCTAAAGATGTACTGTCATCAAAACTTTTAACATAAGCGTTTAAGCAAAAAATTCTGTTTGACTTAGTAATTTTGTTTTTTCTCAAATAATGCGTTGCAATTTTAGATTTTCTTAGCAGTTACAAAAAGATAAATTTGGTCGAGTTTGTGTTGGTTTTCCGTCGTAACAATTTTCAAAAACTTATAAAACAAAGTTTTTTTAAGATTTTTCTGCAACACTAATACTGATTTGCAAGTTTTTTCTCAAATTCTGCTCCAAATGATAAGATAAAAATTTGGTGGTAGTTTGTTTCCTTGATAAAGTTAAAGCGTTTTCTACTAATAGTCGCCTCACGTTAGGCGCCAAATATCACTGCCTAATTGGTAACACAAGAACTGTTCGAGAATTGTTGTTAAGTTTATGAGTTTTTATTGAAATGGTAAAAGTTGCAAAGTTTTTAAACCAAACCCTACAATCCATGTTTTTCTAAGTATGGCTACTTTGAATAACGTATTTTTGTTATAAAAAAAAATATGGATTATAATATAGATGCCAAAATTCTCTATAAATTTAGTACTCTTGATATTTAATCTATATACAAACATTTATACCTTATTATTACACAACTATTACTTAAAACAAGTTAAGTTAGGTTAAGCCACGCATCGCAAACTAAACAACTTGCGTGACAGAAAACAGATAAAAAAAGACAATCTCTTAAAAAAAAAACAAGAAAGTAAAAAAAAAACAGAATGATTCAGAAAAGCAAAATAAGCCTCATAAAAGCGGAAATGAAAAAACTGAGAGGCACCAACACAGATAACAAAAATATAACACGTAAAAACCACCAAAAACAAAAGCGATATAGATCAAGAAACAAGAAGTATAAAAAAGATGCTAAGTAAAAATACCCAAAAATATTGCAGTGAAAGATGATGTAGTTTTCATTAGGTCCCCTATCCATTTTAATTAAAAAAATAAAATGAAAAAAGAGACATGAGTAGCAAGACTTGCCGGCAAAACCATAAAAAAAATCTTTAACAATCTTAAAGAACTAGCCCAAGAACTCTTAAACAAAAAACGCAAAGATTAAAATAACTATAGAAAGATATCCAAATGCGCTTTCCTAAAAAACAAAATAAGAAACACAATATATATGAATAAAAAAACAGTCAACCAACACAAAAAGAGCAAGACTAGAAACACCTAAAACCTTAAAAGAAAAAAAAAAATATTACATTGACGACGACAAACAAATTTTTTATGCAGAAACGGCAAATGAGCTAAATTATACATTTATTTACAAACATAGACACAAAAAAGGCATTATAGTAAAAAAACTCATTAAAACAAAAAGCGGAAATGTAAAACTTATCATAAACAATCGAGAAAAAACCAGAGATGTTGAAGAAAATATCAACAAAATTATGGCGTAGAAATTCAAAGTTAGCAAATCCCTAACAAATAGAAAAAGGTTAATCATACTGACCAACTTGGATAAAACAAAAACCAGAGAAGAAATAGTAGAGGTACTAAAAACATAACAGATATAAAAAAATGTTAAAAAACTATAAAAGAATAAAAAAATACAGCACAACCTTCACAACCAGAGACGCAGCAACAGTTGTAGGCCTTTTCTAAAAAAAAAAACTAACAATAGAATAAACTACTGAAAAAATTAAAAGAAAATAATTCCAAAAAAAAAAGCAACAACTGTCTTTAATTTGGACAAATCAAAGTGTACTGCACAAAAGTGCAACCTAACAAAAAAAAAAGTATAATGTGCCCCAAAGTAATAAAGCAAACAGAAACGTAGAAACCATGACCAAGATATAATACAAGATTGTAAGAAAAAACTAAAACACAAAGCACTAAAAACGCTAAAGGCCATAAAAAAAGTCATCAAAGAGTTATTTTCAAAACTTAAAGAAATAAAATTTTTCAAATTAAGAATAAAAAAGCACCGGGTCTAAATCTTATACTAGAAGAGGTCGTAAGAATGGCTGTGGGACACAAAAGAGGCAATAAACCAAATTTCAAAAATTTAGTCAGAGAACCAAATCCGGCAAAAAAATGTTAGAAATAATAAAATCCGGCTAAAAATTTAGAATTACGCAAAAAAATAACAAAATCCGGCTATAAAACGTAAAAAAAAACATTGAAATTTAGCAATAAAATGTTAATCTAATAATAAAATATCAAAAATCTAACCAAAAATTCAAAAAATTTAATAAAAGTACAAAATCCAGCCATTAGATATGAAAAACACTAAAACCCGGCCATTATATGGCAAAAAATATTAAAATTTTTACTTTTTATGGCCGAAAAAGTAGAAATTAATTAAAAAAATATTAAAATCCGTTCATTAAATGTTAACAATGCAATAATCCGGCCATAAAAGAGCAAACAATACTAAAATCTAAGAAAAAAATGTGTAAATTATTAAAAATTCGGCCAATAATTAAAAGAAATACGTAAAAATTATGAAAATCCGGCTTTAAAATGTATAAAATAACAAAATTGCATTATAAAAGCCAAAATCTAGTAATAAAATATCAAAAATTTAGTCAGAAATCTCAAAAACTGTAAGTAAAGTATCAAATCCGGAATTAAAATACTAAAATCCGGCAAAAAAATTTTGAATTTTGCAAAAAAATACTAAAATCCGGCTATGAAACGTAAAAAACATTGAAATTTAGTAATAAAATGTCTAACAATAAAATATCGAAAATGTAACCAAAAAATTAAAAAAATGTAAGAAAAGTACAAAGTCCGGCCATTAGATATAAAAAATACTAAAATCTTGCCGTTATATGGTAAAAAAATAAAATCCGGCAATAAAAAGTAAAAAAGTATTAAAGTCTTGCTCATAACCTCTAAAATTCGGCCAATAAATAACAAAAATACTAAAATCCGTTTATTAAGTGTCAACAATGCAATAATCCGGCCAAGAAAGAGCAAACATTATTAAAATCCAGGCACAAAATTTTAAAATCCGGCCAATAACTAAAAGAAATACGTAACAAATATTAAAATCCGCCTATAGAATGTATAAAATAACAAAATTGTATTCTAAAAGCCAAAATCTAATAATAAAATATCAAAAATTTAGTCAGAAAACTTAAAAAACTGTAAGTGAAGTACCAAATCCGGCAAAAAAATTTGAAAATATTAAAATCCGACCAAATATTTAAAAATTGTGAAAAAAAAACTAAAATCCTGCTATAAAACGTAAAAAAACATTGAAATTTAGTAATCAAATGTCAAATTTAATAATAAAATATCAAAAATTCAACTAAAAAATGTAAAAAAAGTACAAAATCCGGCCATAAGATATGTATATATACTAAAAATAATACTAAAATTTGGCCATTTTATGGTAAAAAATATTAAATACCAATATCCTGCCCGGCTGCGGACGGTACCGGTCGCATTAGGTTTAATATTTTTTTATTTAATAATACTGTAGATTTTACGTAATGTGGTTTAAATCAATCACAACTCTATAAAGGGTTATTTTACCATTAAAGATATGCATTTGTATACATTCGCTTTTATTGTTAAATTCTATAGTGGGTATTGACAAAATACATTTAGTAAAGAGTTTTCAAAGAAATTAAAAAAAAAAACTGATTAATAAACCTAATAAAAAAAAAATCATATCCCACCGATATTTTTGGTGAACACAATAAACAAACTATTTGAACAGTTGATAGTTGCTATACTAAGAAAAAAACTGAGAAAAAAAAAGGAGATTTATTATAAAACCAATTTAGGTTCCAGAAAAAGATATAAAAAATGGCCTTCAAAAGCGTAACATGGAAAAAGATTATTAATAAACTAGTAAAGAGATAAATACCTACTGAAATCGTAAACATTATAAAAAGTTACTTAAGCAGAAGATATTTAGTGAGCAAAGACACAGCAGAAATTCAAGTACCGGCAGATGTTCCAGAAAAGTTGATACTAGGCTCCCTTTTTTAAAACGTACTAAATGACAAAATATTGAAAATAAAAATTAAAGTGAAAAAAACCACCTGATTTACCATCACAAAAATAAAAAAAATCTAAACTAGAACCTAAAAAGTCTAAAGCAACTTTTTTCTTTGAGACAACGCAGATTGAGAACTTAGGGATTCTGCATAAAGAATTGCTAATTTACAACAATACATCTCCTACAAACAAAAACCAAGTCAAATAACAAAAATAAAGAAAATGAGCGCAACACAGGTTGGAACACAATCAAACTTCATAAGAAAAAAGTATACAGCATCTCAATAGAAATTTAAAAGAAAGATACAGGCGTCAAACCACAAAAAAAAACTAACAAAAGAAATAGAAAAAGACGTTTGGGAAACAAGCTGCCAGAACGTAAATAATAAAAAAACTGAAACCCAAAGCACTTAAAACGCCAAAAACCGTCAAAAGAAAACTCATCAAAAAGTTATTAAAAATTAAAAAAAAACAAGATGACTATAGAGAGATGACAAAAAACATAATGAGAAAGAAACAAAAAAAGAAAAAACCAGCAGAAAAATAAAAAATAAAAAAGTACCAGACCTAAACCTAATTCTAGCAAAGGTCGTAAAAATGATTGTGGAATGGTTGTCTTAAAACGTAAAAAGTTCCCAAAGAAATAAAAGAAAAAAACTAATATTGATCACAAAACCAAATAAAAAAAATCAATTTCTATCAATATGTTTGCAGGACACAATGAGATAACTACTTAAACAGTTGATAGTTGCTATACTCAATAAATTGGAAAAAAGCAAATGTATTAAAGAACCAATTTGAATTTCGGAAAAGAACCATTAGACGCATTGCCAAAAGCAAAATGAGACGCTGAAGATAGAAAGTTTCTGCGCAATGGTGAAGGTCGATATAATAAAACGCCTTCAATAATTAATAAACTAGAAAGAAGATAAATATCTGCTGAAATCGCAAACATTATAAAAAACTACTTAGGCAAAAAATACATAGTAGACAAAGACCGAAAAAATTTCAAGTAAAAGCAAAAGTTTCACAAAGGTTAGTAAAGAGTCTTCCATTAAGAGCGCCCCCATTTGAAATGTAAATAAAACGAGCAATTGATGAGATATCAAAGATCTGTTTATTGTGGGTTGAAGGTGACACTATTCCATTAAGAATGGAACAGAACATCGATAGATAGCCACCTCTGGAACGCCGGCAGGAATGGAAACGCTGGACCCAATTTTCCATCACATTTTCACACAAATCTGGCGATATGTCAGCAATGGCTCTTTCAGTATTGGTCTGGAGCACCTCCAATGTTGTTGGTTTGTTGCTGTAGACCACTGATTTAACGTACCCCCAGAGAAAAAAGTCTAGGGGCGTTAAATCGCACAAACGAGGCGGCCAATTGGTTGGGCCGTGTCTTGAAATAACACGGTCTCCGAACTTGGTCTTCAATAAATCGATTGTTTGGCCGGCTGTATGGCATGTGGCCCCGTCTTGTTGGAACCACATATTGTCTACATTGAAATTATCCAATTTGTCCCAAAAATAAACGGTTAACATGCCCCGATAGCAATCGCCGTTGACCGTGACGGCATTTCCTGCATTGTTGAAACAGAAATAATGACTCCGCCGGCATAAAAACCACACCAAACAGTAAGTTTTAATGGATACAAAGGTGACTGGTTGATTTCTTGAAGATTTTTCTTTGCCCAAATGCGACAGTTCTGTTTATTAACAAAACCGTTTAGCCAAAAATGAGCCTCGTCACTCAAGATGAAAATCATTATCCATCTCCATCTTGTCTAAGGCCCAATTGGTGAAATTTCAAATGCTCATTTGGCTTCAATTCTTGGGTTAGAACGATCTTATACGGGTGTAGGCCAAGTTCTTTAAGCAAAATCTGCCACAATGTTGTTTGGCTGATCCCCAACTCCAGAGAACAGCGTAAAATCGATTGTTTTGGTTGTTCGGCTACAGAAGCTCGTAAAGCGCCAATATTTTCTTCGCTCCTGGCTGGTTTGTTCTTTTCGGCACGGCAACATCCAATAATGAGTAAGTCGACTCAAATTTAGCCACTAAACAAACCACAGACCGTTTATCCGGACGATTATAACGACCAAAAATCGGAGTCAACGCACGTAAAGTTGCGGTGACCAAACTCGAATGTTCGTAATAAATTTTAATAATTTGCAAACGTTGCGCACACGTGTACTTCACCATGATGAAATGGTATAATGTCTCGAACAAATGGACGTTTATAATATGGAGCTAACTTCACACATGTTCAAATAGCAGCTATTCAGAACAGGGGCGTCTCTATTGGAAAACCCTTTAGTTGGCTCCCTCCTTTGGAACGCACTGTATAACAAAATACTGATAATTAAATTGAAAAAAATAAGTTACCCTGATCGCCTACAACGACAAAATACAGTAAACAAAATGCTCAAAAAAATTACCATCTGGATAATAGAAAAAATCTTGAACTAGAACTTAAAAAGACGGAAGAAGTCCTGCTGCTAATTGAGAAAAAAAGATTCAAAAAATAAAATTCTCAATAAACAAAATAAAAATTAGATAAAAACATCACTTTTAGACAGCATATATACAAAGTAACCGCATAAACTGCAGAAATATTCAATATACTGCGTAGAATCTTACCAAAAACTTTAGAGCTGGAGAAGCAAAAAAAAGATACTCGTTTAACTATCATGCATCATCTATATAGAAAGACAGTTTGCAACTAAAAAAAACAAAATTAAACATTGTTAAAAAAAAATAGCGCTTAAGATCACAAGAATCTACAGCACAACATATACAAATGCTAGCTAAAGCGGTGTCGCTTAGATTGTTTGATTGAGGAAATAAAAAAAAACAAAAAAAAACAAGAAAAACTGCAATAAAAAAAATATAGAAGTATGGACTCATTAGTTTTGTAACCCAACATAACTGCTTTAACTAGTATTTAAGCAGTTCTACATCAAAAACAACGCCAACTGCAGCTATTGCAAAAATCCATTAGACTCGGAAAAACACACGCTGTTTGAAATAAAAACAAGAAGAAAGACATATTAAACAGCAAGATAACGCCAAAAAATATTATTGCAACGATTATTGACAACGTAAAGCAATAGGAAACCATATATTCACTAGTAAAAGAAATTATCAAATTAAAATAGAAAAATAAAATGGACGGGCAAATCTAAAAAAAAATCGCAAAAAACTAGATTAAGAAAAAATAGCTTTATGATTTAAAGGCTATGTAGCAAAGATCTAAAAACAGTTTAGTGGGTAGTAAAACTTAAGAATGGTTATGTTATCAATATTTATAACAGATACTATGTTACAATTAGCAGTTATGAACCTACAACTCAAAATAAAGATGTGCTTGTGCTAAACTGTATTAATTTTCATTCGTACAAAGCTCTAAAATACTATTCAGTCAACTTATATCATATGCCTTTTCAGGGGAAAAATACTGCAACAAACTTCTTAGATATTTTTTTCTAAAAACGGACCATAACCAAAATGTGATGTATTTTGTTATAAATTTGATTTTATTTTTTAAAGAAAAAATCTAGATTTTCACTTTGCCTCAAAAAACATAATTTAAACAAAATGTTTCCAAGTTGTTCAAATTGTGTATCTATGTAACATATTTTGTTATAACATTGATCTGATTTGTCAATACCGTTCCTAGAAATTAGACATGTTTTAGTACCAAACGTATCTAAGTTGTCAAACCTTTTCTTAAAACATCAAAATGTGAATCTATGTGACATATTTTTTTAAAAAATTGCTTCTTATTGTCAAAATGAAGGCAGATTGTCACTTTATGTTTTTATTAGATATAATTTAAAACAAAATATTTTTATTTTATTAAACAACACTGCCAAAATGTGTTCCTCTGTAATTGTTGGCTACAGTTTTGTAAAATTGCAGTTGCCAATTTACTAATTTTCTGTCTGCAATTTTGACTTTGCTTTTGAAAATAAACCAAAAATTTTCAAATTTCTATTACAAGGGCTGCCTTTTTAAAATTTTGTATTGGGCAACCTTAGTGCGACCATCAGAAAACGTATCTCGGCAAAAAAAAATAAATTTTGAACATTTTTGTGCATATTGTTTTAGAATTTTCCACATGGATTAACTCAACAACAGTGCACCAATAAACCTAATTCGACTTTTGATAATAAATCACCAAAAAGTAGAGTACAAATGAAGCGCTAAGTTCTTTGCAGTTAAAGTCATTATTGCCTCCATATTAAAAAAAAATGTTTTTCTTACATGGATAGACTAAATGCCAATCCAATAAAACAACAAAAAGGAAATAACCCAAATGGCAAAATTCAGATTACCTAACTTTTTTTAAGATTTGTACTTATATACTATACTATTACATCAATCCAAATAAATAAATTTGAAATTCATAAATACAAAACCAATCCAAGATTTAACCTTTGATTGTTTATTGGTTTATTGGCATTATCTTCTAATTTAAAAAAAACATGGTTTTAAAATGTGCCAATTGATTTTGTATAAGTATTAATAAAATTTAGTGCACTGAAATTCAGTTAAAAAAAAACAATTTATAAACAACCTCTCATTTAAAGGAATTAGATCTAAAGAACCTATAGATGTATCTACTTCAAATTCATTTTGGTCTCATTTTCTCTATTCTATTTTTCTTAGCTAGCCATCCTGAAAGCTGTAAATCATTCTTATTACATATAAATAATAATAAGTAAAATGTTTTTATTGTTAATTTAATCATCTTTATTTAACTTTTTTCAAAATTGTTTTAAGATGTACATGTTAAGAAAGGTGGTATGGTACAAGAACATGTCATCTGTGCGCCTGATTTATTAGCTGTGAATGTTGTACCAGTCGGTAGGTTGAAAGCATTGAACTTACACAAACCTAAAAACATATAAAAAATTTAAAATAATTTTACAACCATATTATATAACATATAATTTAAGTACATAACAAAAAGCATTTTAATATTAAAGAACAGCCATAATAAGTCATTACTTACCAGTTGATTGTGTTGGAAAACTTGAAAAATTAATATTTTGAAGGTCTCCCGCTAAAATATAATAAAAACATTAACATTTTTCAACAAACTATGCGATTATTTTATGTTTAAAACACTTAGTTATGACTAATAAGTTATGGGGTTCACAGATACAGTAGAGCAAAACTATAAATTGTTTTCTTTTACCAGCTAAAATATTGCTCACACTACATACTTATAGGGCTGTAAAAAAACAAATTCCTCTTAGTATCTTAACTATTTTTACAAGTAGATTGAGCTATTTTGTTTGTTGCAAGAATTGCTTTCTTTTGATGTTTAATACGAATAATTCGGTCAATTAGTATTTAATTGCTTTAGATAAAGTCACGGTCATTTTTTTAATTAATTATATCGTCAATTGTGGTTATAAGCACAACATCATTAATTTAAATTTGTTTTTATCACCATGCAATGCAGTAGCCTTACAAGACAAATTGACAAAGTTTGTAGAACCAAAACAATTGTCTTTGCTTGACTTTGAGTTTAAATGAATTATTTGATGATATAATTAAAGTAAAAAATGTTACTTATTTCTATTAATTAGTCACACATAAAGTATAGTATTCTACTCGCATGCAATGTTTTATTTATTTATTTGCTTACGGTTTACGTTTCAAACTTCTTTGTTATAAATAACAAAAATCATCATCATACTTTAGATAATTAATTAATTTATCTCAATTTTATATTAATATTTCATTATTAAAATTGAAAAATACTTACAGCAAACCATTTCAGATGGACAACAGTCGTCACCTGAGTAGAGCGGGGCACAATTGTTCTTGATTTTGTAAGAATCTTTAATTTCCATACCGCATACTTTTTTCTGACATTGCGATACAGCTACACCTTGTTGGTTCTTCTTACATATACAGATTGAGCAAGTGTTTGCAGGTTCGTATCTTTGATTAAGACGATATACATTATTTCCCACAGTACAGGTACCAGCTTGAAATGGAGCTAACAAAATAAATAAACAAATATAAGATTTTATAATTAGCCAAATTTTCTTGTAAGAAACTAATTAACAAAATTTATAAATTAATTATTACATTGTATTTATTATATGATCAATTAGTAATATGATTTATTAATTTACTATTGTTTTTGTCTGATTTATTATTTATATTATAAACATTATATAATGTTTTTATAAAGTTCTATATTTTTATACTTACCACAAAATTCTTGATATGGACAGCATGAGTTTTCCGTAGTGTAGCCCATATAACAATTTGGATTGTCACTGGCACCCCTGCATTTTGGTTGAGCACAACTTAACTCAGTTTCTTCTCTGTAAAGTAAGTCAATAAATTAAGCTGAAATGAATTTTTTATTAACCTTTTAATGTATTGCTATCAACACTAGTTACTAATAATAGAGACACAGTTACTGACACTGTTGTAGCCGTATACACGCCACTACTGGCGTATTAACCGCTTATCTGCTTGTAATGCTGGTAACTTACATTATGTGGATCTACAGTTTTGAATAGATTCTGAATCAGTGGATCAACTATTAATCTATTTAAAACTAAAGAAATACTTTACCATTGAGATAGGAAGGTTGTACACAGAATTGTGTGACCTTCGTAGTGTTTACACTAAGAAGGGTTTAGTCGGTAAGGATTTCTTTACCTAGTAAAGTAAATCCAACACCTTTTATTTTTTAATTTCATTTCCCAGCCACAAAAAAGTTCTAAAGTTCAAACCTACAATTTTTGATGTAATCGTGGAATGCCTAGACTACTGCGCCACGCTTCTTTACATTACTATTTATATATTTTCTATTTCAATAAACATAATTATTAGAGTAGACAAAACTAAATAGACGGTATTAAACTTAACTGCAAGACTTGTTGACAAAAAATCTAATTTAAAAACTAGTGTTATAATAGCAATAAGTTTAAATAATTAAAGAAAGCAGAGATTTGAGTTAAAAAAAAAGTGTTACAACTGTAGCTATTTAAAAACCCACCGCCTTTGACATTAGGTATCACTTTATTCGTTACAAACGCATGCTTAATAAAATAAAAGTCAAATTTGTACTATTTGTAATTAGCAGATATATTTACTAAACCTTTTAATCAGATAAGACTATTGCTTTAAATGATTAGTTTCTGAGAATGGTTATTTTAAAGTTTAATTTAAAAATTTATTTTTCATATGATTCTTGTTAGATTTGCAAAATATTGTAAATGTTAAAATACGATACTAAAGTTTAAATGTTCCACCAAACCCAGACAGTTTTGAAGGTTAATATGGTAATTAGTTTTATAGTTAAGTAGAATAATGTAATTTATTTGTAAAATTTGTAAAAGTGTGTCAATTGCTGTGTGTACTGTATTTAGTTTATCTTTCAGTAAAAAATATTAAAAAAGTTCAGTCAGGCACGTATAATTATAAAAGTTATAAAAACATTATTAATCATTTAATTTCAGTAAAAAATATTAAAAAAGTTCAGTCAGGCACGTTTAATTATAAAAGTTATAAAAAAATTATTAATCATTTTTTAAGTTTTAATATGCAGTTTTTTCTTCACTTACTGTATCTTTTTCTTTTTTCAAAAAATATTTTAAATCCAACTTCAATTATAATTTTAAAATTATTAAAATAACTCTGTACTTACGGATTAAGATAATTCTGAATACATCCACAACCAAATCTGCATGAAGGTGTAAGCGAGTCAGGAACTTGCTCATCTAATCCGTAACAATTTCCACGATACCTGCAGTAGTCACTTCCTGTTACGTATGCAGGACAAGTATAAGAGGTAGCACAACCAAGCCCATTAAACGATTGTGGTGTACATTGTAATTCCTGATAGAACAATCTACGACTATCGCAGTTTGACAAAGTCTGTTTTGTTACATTAACAGCTTTTTCAATGATATCTTTTGGGCCTATATAAAAAGATTTTAAGTACTAATAATAAATATAAATACATAAATAATTATAATATTTTAATTATCTATTGTTTAACTAACCTTGTGCAATAACAACAGCAAAAATGCCACTGAATACCAACAAACTTTGTACCAGGAACATGATTATTAGCGTTTTGCCAACTCGACCACTCAATTTATATCATTATTGTGTTGAAATGTTCATTTTTTAAATATTCAACATAATATACGCACAAATGTTATCAATAGTAGATAATACATAAAATTATTAATTATATTATATTTGTTATCAAGTGAAACTGATTTATTTTGTCGGTATGATGAAACTTATATGTAAAAACAGCAAGCAATAAATTTAATAGCTAGAAAAAATGTGCATATCTAAAATTGTAATTAAGGTTTTTGAAACGCTGTATGATTTAATAATTTTATTTCTTAATAATATAAAATAATTTTTGACATTAATTCTAGTTAATACTAAAATAAATAAAAATAATTTTACATTTGTCATGTGTTGTTTAATTTTTAAATTAAAATCAACCATGGTAATTCAGAAATTTGGTGATAATGTTTTTTTTTTAATATCTGATTTATTATTTCTTTAATAACTCTTGCGATATTCAACAGTACTGCCTACCTGTTTTCTTCAATTTTCTGCTGTGGCAATTTTCTTGTTTCTGTTCTTGTTGAAGGTTCCTTTTTGTTTTAGTAGTAATTACTACTGCTAGGTTACTCGCATTTTTTTTTTGTTGTAACATATTAATTTTTTTAATTAAATAAGCTGGTCGTAATAGACGCTAATTAATATTATATTTTAAAACTGTCCAATGAGTACAAAACTAAAAACGTTTAATATTTAGGTCTAAATGTTTGATTTCCTTGTTTTAAAAATCTATTAGTTATGAATGATTTAAAAAACTCCCATGACAATACCACAACCAACTTTTTACTTTAAATTGAAAGTTTTAACGTTAGTTTATCCAACAGATGACAACACTAAGTTCAACTCAGTTGGTACTTTTTGTTAATAATTTAAAATTGTTGTTTGTAGTACTTTTATTAATAATAAAGCTACTTTGTCTATTTTGTTTATTCTGTATAGATTCCAATTCTTCATTATTCTATTTCAATTTGTGTTTCCTAGATTCTCGACTTGGCTCTATAATTTAAACAAAATTGTTTCTCTCAAATACTGTGTTACAATAATATCTCCTAACAATCACAGTCAACAAACGTTGAGATCTAGACCTCCAATGTTTCTCCATTGTTGTCGCAAAGGTTTGGCAAAAAAAATATTGGAAATGTCCACTTTATCAAATTGTTGCAAAAATAATTTGTTTGACAAATTTGATTATTTTGGTTTCTCTTTTTAATTAAAAAATATTTATTTCACTTCTATGATAAAAGCTTTATAGTTCAAAGTAGTACCCAAGCTTTTTTAAATTAAAAAAATTTGTCAATCTTAAAACTTTAACTTAAAATTAAAAATCAATTTTTAAATAATATTTTTGTTTTGAAGATTTCTTAAATGACTGGCAACTCAAAATTTGTTGTTAAGTACATTGTCTAAAATGTTACTAAAACAGCAAGAACGCCATATAGGTTTGTAGCTGTTGACGTTATTTAGAATTTTGCCAATCCAATTTGGATAGACTTCATTTTCCCATATTAAGTTATAGATTTTCAACAATTGAGATCTTTGTTTGGATACTTTTTCCAACATAAACAAAAAATAAAAATCAAAAATATTATTAAAAAAAAAACCTAAAGCAGTTTCTATATGTTCCAGATTCTCAAAAATGTTCCCAGATTGTTAATTTATATTTTCTTTTTTTCATTAAATACAAAAGTTGTCAAACATGTTTAAAAACTATCAAAATGTGTAATCTGGTTGACATAATTTAGTTATGTTTGTTCCTAATTATCAAAAAAGTTACTAACTAGTCAAACAATTTGCTGAATTATCTAAAAGTATATTTATGTTAAATATGTTCATATAAAATTGTTCCTAGTTTTCAAAAAAGTTTTCATTGTCACTTTATGTTTCAATTAAACATTTATAAATACAAAATAACAAGTTCTGTCATGTAACTGTCTGAATGTGTATCTGTGTATTATATTTTGTTTGTATTGTATTGTTTGTATCATTTATTAATATCTCGCTTGTCAACGTGGTGTACAGCAAACGGTTTTGCAATAAATGTTGTCAAATGTCATATCATCTCGTATAGTAGATCCGTCAATAAAACTCTGTATAACTACTCACTTGGTTTGGAAAACATACATTGAAGTGATACTATTAAAGATTTGGGTGATCTTTTTGATTCTAAACTGTCTTTTAATGGACATGTTGAAAAAGTTGTCAACGAATGTTATAAACTATCCGTAATACTCGTGAGTTTATTATTGTCACTGCCGCAATAAAACTATTTCAGGCTTTTATCTTAAGCAAACTAAACTATTGTGCTTGTGTTCGGTCACCTACTTACTCACGTCACATAAATGCTCTAGAAAAAGTGCAGAAAAGATTTAGAAATACTTATATTTCAGGAAATACAAAGTATATCCGGATAGAAATGTCTCTTATGAGCAATTATTGAAAGAATTTGCTATGATATCAATCTATAATAAGCACAGATTTTTATTTATTAATGAAATGTATAAGATAATTTATAATCACGTTGACAATAAACAGTTTTTACAAGTAATTGATTTTGCAGCTTCCAGGTTAGCTTGCCGCAGCAAACAATCTTTCCAATATGCTACCCCACGCACAAACTCTCAACTAAATTCCCCATTACTTTCAATGATAAGAAAGTATCATGAAGTGCAATATGGTAATGACAGAAGCAAATTTTTAAAAGAATTAAAATTCTGCATGCTTTAATTTGTAATTTGTTTCTAAATGTATTATAGATCAGAATTATTATTTTTTATGATGACTATTTTATTGTTATCTTGTTGTATTTTTACTGTTTTTACTTTTAAGTTTGAATTGAATTTTTAATTATTTTGTATTTGTTGAAATGTTTTTCTTTTCTATTTTTTTTTTCTTTTTAATTAGGTTGTTACCTGTTTAGAAAAATAAACATATTATTATTATTATTATTATCATTTTATGATATGTTCCATTACAAAATATTCAAATATGTTCCTAAAACTGTCAACATGTGTAACTTTGTGAAATATTTTGTTAAAAATGTTTTCAAATTATCACTTTATGTTTCTTTTGAACATGTTTTAATGCTAAATGTTTTTAAGTTTGTCAAACATGTTCTTAAAATGTCAAAAATTGTGTTTATGTGACATGTTTTGTTACTGAATATATCCTTAACATTATTTAATTCAAACTGTTTCTAAGTTTTCAACCATGTTTTTAAACTATCAAAATGTGCATCTATGTGATATAATTAATTATAAAATAGTTACAAATTGTTAAAAATGTTTCCAGATGGTGACTTTATGTCTTAAATAAGTTTGTATTAATACAAAATGTTTCTAAGTTGTTAAATTTGTTCCAAAGCTATCAGAATGTATTTTTTAAGGTTGTAGAACTAGTTCATAAACTGTGAAAATGTGTTTCTATTTAACATATTTTGTTATAAAATTGTAAAAACTGTTCCCAAATTGTCACTTGTTGTTCCTATTAAGTGCCCTTGTAGGTTTTTTTAGTTTAAAACCTTCGATAATATGATCTGTCACTCAATTTAGCTGATGAACGACAGAGAATTCACGCCGCAACCTCTGTTAGTGGGCGGGTAAAAGAGAGCTTTAGCAAGTTCTTGAAACTCATCTAAGATAACTCTTTCTATGTCCTTGCTCAAGGGGCATAAAAGACTGATTGGCCAATAGTTTTAGGAAAACTTTTGGTCTTTCCCAGGTTTTGGAATGTTGATTACGTACGACCCTATCCAAACTATTGGAAGGTGCCCTGTACGTAGGATTGCATTAGCAATATTGGTTAGAGCCATTATAGCTTTATGCAAAAAAGATTTTAATAATTTGTTTGGAATACTGTCAGGTTATAGCGCAAATTAAGATTTGATATTTGATATAATTCTTCTAATGCGTCCCCCAAACGTTGTTCAGCGCCGTATCCAAGAAGTCCCCGATTTTTTGTTTGACCCTTTCAGTGTGTTTTAGATCAGTGTTTTTTGTCATAAAGGGAGAGCATTAGAGTTTGAGGCTATTGGCACATGCTTTGGCTTTTACCTCAATATAGTAATAGAACCCGTTCTCACCATGAACGACTAGTATGGGGACCTTCTTGTTACTCAAAGTTTTGAAAATTTTCTACATTAGATTTACGTTTTATGTGATTGATTCTAAGGTTTTTTGCCAGCACTGATTTCTGTGCAGCCGTATAGTGAATCTTATTTTCTTGTTCAATTTGTTAAGAATTTTACGATCTAATGAGTCAGGATGTTTGGCAGCATTTTTTTGTTGAATCAACGCCTTTTGATCGCAAAATAGTTTTATAGGATCATAAATCCAGACATGAAAGGTTTTAGAAGCCTTCTTTGTAGCTCTATAAATCAGTTTTTTTAAACTGTTCAATGGCTCCACCGGAACCGTTTGTACTCGGGTTATGCTGTTGATGCTTTTTTCTAGGTATCTAAAAAAAAGTCAATTTTGTGTGAGCAACAAATCATCCTCCCCCCTCTTCAGATCTCTTTCTATAGATTTTCAGATCTAGTTGGAGTTTAGGTTGTTGATTGTTCTAATCTTGATTTGCAAGTTGTCGTTCTATAGTATTGCTACATCCAGGATGTCTTCTCGGTAACCAACACTGCTGCAATAAATAGGTTTTTTCTGGACTCAACTTTATTTTTTAACGTAGTCTTGCAAAACATTACCTTTCACGTACCAACGTCAAACTGTTTCACGCCGGGTGTTTGAAGTTGAAGTTTCCAGCAATTATGGTGAGGAGGTGAGACAAGATAACCAATTCAAAATCCGCTATTTTGTGTTGGTTGATTAAGATGACATACGAGTTTGAGTGTGCCCAACCCCGGCACCCTCACCACAATTGCATTTATTTCCAGAGTCAAGATGTCTGGGGTGTTCACTTCAGAGTAGTTTAGCGTTTTTCTTGAAAAAATCACTATGCTACGCTTCCAGTCTGCCTGCAACGTTCCTAAATACTTAAAAGTATTTAGAATTCTCAATGAAGGCGATGGTTCAACTCACACACAAGCATGGCATGTATTTTTTGGTAAAAAAACTTTCTTTGCCCATTTTCTCTGGAATGCTGTTGGCATTCCAAAAGCATACTCTTAATAGCATTTCTAGTGTATTCTCTATTGTTGGTTTGGATAAACAAAAGTTTTGCAACCATTTTGAAATGAAATTTGACGCATTCCGCAATCAGAGCGGTGATTTGTGTATTTGCGTTTGCGTTTGCCTAAGGTATAGCTGGTTTGCTGATACGGCTGCGGACTTGCCGAGTCAGGCGCCTGTCTGGTGGCATTTTTGTTTTTGTTAATCCATGCCTCTTTTCATAAACATAATGCTAATTTTGATTAACTAGAAAGCATTTGGCTTTGCTATCTGGTCATAGCCTGGCACGTATTTGCGGAGCCAAGTGCAAAGTCCCAAAAACCTGCTTAGTCAAGTTTTGTTAGTCGGTTTGGCATAGTCCTAAATTAGGGTTAAGTAGTATTGTAATGATTTATTCTCTTCTGCCGTGATCTGGTTTCCTAAGTATTCTATATTTGTATTTTAGTGTTTTTGGAGGCGTTCTAACACTCTGCTACGGTAGTTAATATAATCTTTGTAAATCTCGGAGTATACAAAGATATGATCCAGGTATACTAGCACAAACTCTCAAATCAAACCGGCCAACACCCTCCACGGTAACTTTTAGATTAAAAGGCATTTATCAAGCCAAACAAAATAACGCGGAATTGATATATCCCGTCGTCTGGGGCTGCAATTGTTGCGGTGATGCTTTTTTAGTGAGATTTGCCAATAACCCGTCTTTAATCCATCTTGGTAAATATTTTAGCCCTACCAAAATGTATGAGTGACTTGTGGATTTTTGACAGGGGTTGCACCTTGTCTTTAATAGCAGCATTGAGTTTTCAAAAGTCCTTACATAACCTTGGTGAGCCATTTTTTTTTAACCAATGCTATACCAGGGAGTAGTAGTCACTAGTACTTCTCTGAATAATGTCTGTATAAAGGACTTGTATAATTAGCAGCGCTAACAAAAGTTAAGCAACGCAAGAGCGGTTACGAGTTGGATGGGTGTCCCCAACAACGTGATGCAGAGCGTAGCTTTCTTTCCAAATGGATCAGTTACCTCATATACGCATTTACACATATCATACACATCTTTTCTTTGTGGCTCGGTGTGCTCAACACCTCAATTGCTTACTCCAAAAGAAAACGGCGTGATTAGGTATTTATTTATTATTATTTGTGCAAGTATTACATTGTTTACAATTACTGAAGCTAACGCACGCATTAGTTGAATTTTTTCCGGCTCTTTTGGGTATTCCTCTGGTAAAATTGAGTAGACATTCGTAGTTTGAGCAGTTTTCTCCACTCTTTTCTAAAACACAGTAATTCTTTTGGGTTTTGTCAAAGATCATATAACGTCGCGTGTAGTCTAAACTTGCATCGTTGCCATGTAACCAGGCATGCCTCAATATAATAGTCTTATTCAGTTTAGTTGCAATTAAAAAATATGCGGTGTTAATGCTTTTGGTTACTGTGATTACTTACCAGTGCCAGTACAGTTTTAGCTTGCGCCAGAATCAATCAAGGGATACGTGATTCGCAATCTTGCAGGCAAGAGATTGAAATGGTATCCGAGTCCAATTGGGTAATCCGGTGGTTGTCATAGTCAATCGGGTATTGATTATACAGGGAGTTTATAAATGAATGGGATTATGTAATCATTTTAAATATGCCGCCTTTTTAAAATCGTCCACTATACTACATATGTTTTCATATGTTTGCTTGACAGCTGTCAAAGTTGATCTGTCAAAACAAATAGTTTAGTGAACAATATAAAGGATGGTTGAGACCTTTACTACGTGGTAATCCATAATAATAAACAAATACTTTATTGATATCAATTGATATCAATAAAGTATTGGTGGTAAAAAACGTAGACAGTGTTTTATTTTATTATTAGTTTAGTGAACAATTTAACAAAAGCGGCACATTTAAATTGATTACATAATCCCATTCATTTATAAACTCCCTGTATTAAAGGTTTGCTAATAATCCATTGTAGAAGTTCGGGGACGGTGATCCGGTTCGTAATGCTTCTTTGTCAAAGTCTGATCTTAACTGCTGGAGACAAAATCCAATCTAGTTTTATAATAACCTCTCTCTAACATTTTTGGCCTGTGTAATCTTAAAATTCTGTTACAGTTATTGTGCAACCTTAAGATCTTAACATGCTTTTGGCTATTATGTATAAAGCTTTATGACTAGTTACACAATACGAGTTGCTGACCTGACAGTGAACACCTACTGCAAGAAGCGAGTAAAAACAAAAAATGTTACTGTAACAGATGCTAGGTACTGACCGACTCGTACATGACAGTAACTCGTAATAATGCAAATAGCTGCACTCCAGTAACTGACTAGGACAGCTCGGATGCTAGCTCGCACCACAGATCATACAATAGAAGATAAGTCAATTCCCTATAAATATTTTGCCACGAGTTTTAGCGCCTCTTCGCTCCTGGGAAGAAACATTAAGTTTGTAAAACGGACGCCTAGCGGCGCTGAGTTACGTTTGCGTCAATAAAAGGCGCTGTTTTTAAAACTTGCCATTTTCCCTCTTTATTTTCGGGCCGGAACTGACAACGGCAGAGTTAAAAATGGCAAATCCACACAGAATTTGCAAATAAATAAAAATTCTATTAAAATAAATAATAATTCTTTAAAATAAACAAAATATAAATTCTGTAAAAATAAATAATAATACATTATTATAGTCCTATAACTGCTATCAGTTATAGAACTATAATATATATTATTACAAAATAACACTTTTCATTTATATTTGCAAATACCTGGTGGTGAAATATTAAAGCCTTTGAGGCAATCCTTAAATTTAAACTACAAAACTAATAACAATAATAACTAAAAACTATGGAAACATCGAAGTGAACGCGAATAGGTTATGCCCGTTATGCCGGGCATGGCATGATGCGCATGAAATTGTGCGTCTAAATAAACAGCTGTTCGACCTTGACAGAAATAAAATAAAACCATTATTCGAGCCACTGTTTGGATCCTGGGTCAGTGCAGTTCGTGAATTATACGTGTGGCCATATCCGCTATACCTATTGATACCCCCAGGCTCGCACTGTGTAACTAAGCCTTTACATTCAGATAAAGTGTTATCACACAACAACATAGCCTCAACTGCTAGTGTGCTTTGTACTATACATTTCCACGACCTCCCTCAGTTCATGTGTGAATAATTTTTAACAGCTGAATCTAAAGAACTTGTAAGGTAACGATTCATCAGTTTCATCAATAAATATTATAACAATCTATAACTACACGATTTACCCGCACGCAAATAACAATGTATACGGTATATTAACTGTTTTAAACAATGCTTATACTCTTAAAATAATAAAATAAATAAAATATATAACTAATTAACTAAAAGAACAATTAATTAATTTATGATAAACGTTTTAGGATATGTACGTAAAAATTATTATACTATTCAGATAACTCTCAATCGCAAAGCAACAAATAAATTGTGAAAACTGCCAAATGTTTACCTTTAAGGACGCTTTATAAGCATCCTAAAATTTATTGTAGAAAGAACAACTATTTGCAAAAACATTTTTTTTATCATCTATTTTATACATAAATTTTTAAAATTATGAAAAGTGTCCAGCTTCAGTAAAAACCGTTGTCTAGGCCGACCTTGACAAATCATATACACTTTCTATTGTATGATTTACATAATGATTTTCAGTTTATTTTCCGCTCACATGTAATTATGTTTTATAACACCAACAAAATATTACTAATTTATTTCTGTTACCAATAAGTAAAAATTAAAATATAATTTTTACTACTGATAAGTAACCTTTATATTTACATATCTCACACTTTGTTGAATTGATGAATTTGAAACGTACATTCGATTCACAATAAATTTGTATAAAACCCAGTGTATTAGTTGAAAAAGCGCAAATAATCATGTTTCTGGCACGAAGTTTGTTGGCGTTCAGCGTCATCGTTGCTGTTACACAAGGTTAGCTAAACAATGATTAGAAAAATTGTTGAATAACATTTAAAATAATATTTAAACAATTCAATACTTATTTCATTGTACATTTCTAATATATGTTTAATTAGTTTTAACTAAGCTGAAATTATTTTATCATCAATTTATATTATAATTAAGTAGTTTAAAAATGTACATTGTAAATTAATAGTATTAACATAATTTTTTTTATTAACAAAACATAAATAGGCATAAATTCAACTGAGCAGAATTCAACTGCAACTAGTGAATTATGTAACGACGAAAAACCAGTAAACTGCGACCACTATAGATTGTTCTATGAGGAACTGCAATGCAAACCAGAATCGTTTGATAATGTTGGATGTGCTTCTTCCTATAATTGCCCTCCGTACAAGACAGGAAGTAATTTTTGCAGATATCGAGGAGTTGAGTATGCTATAGAAGAAGAAGTTCCTGACTCGCTTGTACCAGAATGTCGATTTAACTGTCAGTGCATCGAGAGTTACCTAGTTCCGTAAGTATATTTGAACACTAATTTGATTAAAAGTAAACAAAATTATAAATAAATAATTTTGTGTAAATCTTTAAGGTTTGTTCAATACTTTTTTATAAAACTACATTTTTTTAACAATAATATCTCAAACCACAATTCAATTTTCCTATTAAAACTCAAGTTTTTTAATCTAACTCATTACAAATTCCTGTAACGTGTGAATATTTTTCCCAAAAATCTATAATCTCTGAACAACAATATCTTGCAACCTAATATTGGTAGTAGTTTTAAAGATATCTCAACACAATCTTAATTATTCTTGGCAGAATGAAAAAAATTAGAATAGCATAAGGTGTTGAATGGCCTTTTCTAGTTTTTTTTTTATATAGATTTTTTCTTGGTATATAGTCAATTTTCTGCTTGGGTTTTTAAGTGCTAAGCAATTGGTTAATTTTTTTTTAAAATTAATTTTATTAGCGTCGGGTTATTTCTGCTGCCAAAGCTAATCACCGACGCAAGAAATGAAAAATACCATTTCTGGGAATTTTAAGCAAATTCCAGAATTCCAACTTAAATTATTGTTTTTTTTTTTTTAAGAAAGCGTACTCGCCAAAACACATTTTTTCTTAAACAGAAAAACAGACCTTTCAAGATAGAAAACTAGAATCTGAGACCCATAGTGTAGCAGTCAAATCTCTAACCACTACACACAACCTGGGAGGTTAAATTGGTTTTTATTAGCTTGATAGTAAATATTAAGTAGTTTTATATAATTATACATTTTGTAATTGTCTTTTGTAGACTTTTGTTAAATTATTTTAGTTTGATTTGTTATATTTATACTTTATTTTATTTTTTAGAGGAAAAACTATGTTCAGTTACGCTCAACCAAGATGCATAGGCAATAAAGACCCTGACAACTGTTATATGGGATACACTACAGAAAACACATGCTGTCCATTTAAAGAATTATGTCGTAAGTTGCAAAAGTTAACGTTTTAAATTTATTTCATACCACAATAATTTCTGAAATAATTTAAATTTAACATATAAATGCTAAACACTCTACTATTATAATCTTCTTTACTAATCTATTATTATGTACTTTTAGCTCCATTTGAGGATGATTCTTGTAAAGTTGAAAACAATGTGTATCAGATTAACCAAAAACATGAACCTGCAGATACATGTTCAGTGTGTGTATGCACAAAGAATGAAAAAGGCGTTGCTGTATTAGAATGTCATAAGAAAGTATGTGGTGTCGAATTAAATGACTCTGAAAAGATTGAACAAAATTGTGCTCCATTATACTCTAGTGATACTTACTGTCCAGATGAAATGGTCTGCAGTAAGTATTTTTAATTTTTATTAAAATTATTATCATAATTGCAAATTGTTGCCTGGAAACCTTTATATGTTTTTGTGTCATATAAACCCCAAATTTTATTGTAACTGAAATAGTTTAGTATCATAGTATTATCAAAAAATATGTTTTACTTAGCACTAAAATTATCTTTACAAATGCGCCAAATTATGTTAAAAAAAGTCTAATCTTTTACTTCTTTTGTAGAGGAAGGTATTGAAATTATTGACATCTCTCTTCCAAAATCATCACAAAATGGTAAGTTTAGTTTATCATTATAATTGTTTTATTTGTAATAGTTTATTTATTAGAATAAGATGACATATGATAACTTTATATGATAAATTTATTACTTATTTCAGGTTCTTGCAATTTCAATGATTCTACCTACCCTACAGGTACAACATTTACTGCAAATAAATCCGGTTCAGCAATAAAATGTTCTTGTAGTATTCCACCCTTCTTAACATGTACATATTAACGTAATAATATAAAAAATACTAATAAAAAAGAAGTACACAATATATAAAAACTAATTTGTACCAGTGTACATTATTTATACCCTAAAAAAACTTTTTGCTATAATGTTTTGAAAGTAAAGTCATACAGTAAACGTGTGCTCTCATATATTTTTTTTTATTTGACTGCACCCGACATTAATAACCAAAAATAACTATTTCCATTTCTAATTCTGTTCAAAAAATCTTATAGAACAAAATATGAGTAAAATTTCAATATTTTATACACTCAAATCTACTACTACATCCGTTATGTGTTTTAACTTTCAATGCACAAACAGCGCACTTGACAAACAAATGAACAACAGCTTTGGCACCAAGCAAGCAAACTTCTGATTTTTTTGCAGCAACCGATAGAATAACCTGTTTAAACTAACTAAGCAGGCTTTGGTTTCTATATCTAATTTAAACTATTTGTTTGTAATCAACATTTAAAAAGTTCCTCCCACCTGCCCAGATATTTGTTATTAGAAGAATAGTCAATGATCAACTCTGAAAATGTTAGTTGTTACTATATCATAGAAGGAAAAAACGATATCTAGTTTCTTGATGACAAATACCGCTCTCCCGCCCGAGAGTTTCAGTCAAGAAATTGGATTCTCATCTTTGAAGAGAAAAAATTCAATCTTATGATGATGAACACTTGAGTAGATAGGCGGTAACTTCAATTTTATTTTTGCTCAAGTGTTTGTTATAAAAAAATTGAGTAGTTTTTATCTCTACAAACGTTATTAGACACTATGTCTGAAAAGAAAACCAAACACTTGAGTAGGTGGTTGAGAATTCAAATTTAAACTATTTTTTTGTAATTATTTTACGTTTTATGCTTATCCGCCCAACAGTTTGCTATTAAAAATTGAATTTTATATCTGCAAATGTTAGTAGTTACTATGTCATTGAAGCTTAAGAAAATATTCAATTGCTTGATGACAATAATTTGTGTTGTGTTTGGTCAAGCACTCCAATTCAAACTACCCGTGTTTTACCTTTCTGCTCAAGTGTTAGTTTTAAAGAAAATAGATAATTCTCATATTTGCAAACGATAATAGACATTATGTCGGAGAAGGAGGAAGTAATATCTAATCCCTTGATTAAGCACTTGGGTGGGCAAGCGGGAACTACAATTTAAACTACACTAATGTAATAAAAATTTGAGCATCTCACCCACCCGCTCAAGTGTTTGTTATTAAAACATTGTATAAATCTTCTTCTTCTTCTTTTTCTTCTTCTTCTTCTTCTTTTTCTTTTTCTTCAGCCTGTATTTGTCCACTGCCTCCTTCAAACAATTCTATTGATTGCGGTCTTGTGCAATTTGATACCACTGCTTTCCAGCAGTCTCCTTGACGCCGTCTATCCATCTTTTCTGTTGTCTTCCTCTATCGCAAGTGTCATCCTTGGTCTCTATTTTAGCAACATGTGTGTTCATTTTTTGTTATCTCTTGCTACATGGCCAACCCAGCACCATTTAAGATCCGTTCGATTATGTCTTTTACTCCGGTGCTTCTTCTTATATCTATGTTTCTTCGCCTCTCTCTTAGACTTACACCTAGCATACTGCGTTCCATTGCACGCTGGCAAATTCGTAATCTGTCAGCATTTTTTATTGTTAAAATCATGGTTTCTAGGCCATACGTTGTGACAGGTAGTATGCACATATCGTATACTCTCCTTTTAAGACTACTGTGAATATCTGGGTTCTTAAGTATGTACCCAAGCCTCCCGAATGCTGCCCAGCTCTACCTTATTCGACAAGTAATTTCTGCAGCTTGGTTTGCTTTGCCAAACTTGATCTGGTGTCCTAAACATATATACTCGTCTATTTGATCTATTATCTGGTCTTCTATTTGGCATTGACCCACTTTGCGACTCATGATTTTTGTTTTTGATATATTCATCTTTAGCCCCACTGTGTTAGAGGCTATGTTTAATTGTTCTAGCATATCTGCTAGTTCTTGTACATCTGAACTGATGAGAACTATGTCGTCCTCAAATCTTAGGTGATTAAGAAATTTTCCATCAATGTTTATGCCCCTGCCTTCCCAATTTAGATTTTTAAATATGTCTTCTTTTGTTAATGTAAAGAGCTTAGGTGATATTGTATTACCTTGTCTTACCCCTCTGCTTACTTTGATCTTATCCGTGACTGAATTATCGTCAATCTATACTTGGAAGGTGGCATTTTGGTAAATGTGGTTTATAAGATTTGTGTACCTAGAGTCTATTTTAGCATTCTTCATGGCAGTAAATATCGCCCATAGTTCTATCGAATCTAAGGCTTTTTTAAAATTGATAAATGCTAGATGAAGAGGGTTATTAAATTCTGTGCATTTCTCTATTAGTGTATGGATGGTCTGTATGTGGTCTGTCGTACTAAAGCCTTTTCTGAAGCCTGCTTGTTCTGGCGGCTTATAAAAATCTAATTTATTTGTCAAGCGGTTTGTTATGATTTTTGTTAGTAATTTGTAAAAATATGAAAGAAGGCTTATTGGTCTGGTCTGTAGTTCTTAATATTTGTGTTGAGGACTACAGACCAATAATCTCATCTTAACAAACACTACTAGACACTATGCTAGAAAAAGAGGAGGTGATATCCAATCCCCGCTTGATCAAGAGTTTGTTATCAATGATTGAATTTTCATTTTTGTAACGTCAGTTCTCACATTGTCAAAAAAGAAGAAATTGAAATTCAATTCCTTGATAAGAAGACTAAGTTAGCTAGGTTCTCCACTAGTGTCGGTTTACCCATTTTCCATCCCCTATGCCTCTTGTTTCCATCGCTTTATCAATTTCATTTTGCCATGATCTCCTGGGCTTACCCCATTTTCGTTTCCGCATCGGGCTCTAATCTGTTACTATTCCTATCCATTTGCTAGCGCTTGCTTTTTTTGTGTGTGCATACCACATCCATCTCTTTTCTTCTGTGTATTTCATTATGTCAAATTCCACGCCCATCTTATTCCGGATCTCTTTGTTCCTTATTTTGTTCATCCTTGTCACTTTACAGCATTTTCTCCAGTATTCCATTTCCATTTTATTTTGTCTCTGATCTTTTTTTTTGTCACCCAGATTTCCGCCCTATACGTCATTATGCTCCTGATTAATGTGTTGCATATTTTATGTTTTGTCTCCTTATGTATGTTCCTATTCCATATAATGGGGTCCTAGTCTATTTTTTATTTTTTTTGTCATTGTTTGCGTTTCTTGTTATTTTGATGCCTAGGTATTTGAACTTTGTCGTGCCTTTTATCTCGAAGTTATCGTCGATGGTTATATTTTGGATCACGTCGCTGCCCGTTTCAAAATATTTTGTTTTGCTACAGTTTATTTCCGTTCCGACTTTCTGGTATTCTTCTTTCACTTTTCTTAACATATAGTTTATATCTTCTTCATCCTGAGCGATGATTACTTGGTCATCGGCAAAACATAAGATGAATAGGTGTTTGTTTTGTTAACATTTCCTTTTTCATGTTTCTAAGGTGTCTTTTAAATATATCTTAAAAAGCGTTAGAGACGTACAGCATCCCTGAAGTAGTCCTTTCAATCTTTCAAATGGAGGCAATTTTGTTTCTTTTGTAAAAATTCATTACCGCAATTATTAAGCTTGTTTGGATTTTTAAGTTCTTCATTGCCTGCTTAGGCTTTTTTGTGGGATCGTGTTGTATGCTTTTCTGAGGTCTACAAAAACCAGGTGCACCAATCGGTTCTTTGCTCTTTTTTTTTTCTATCACTTGTTAGAGAGTATATATATATATATATATATATGGTCTACACATGACTTCTCCGCTGTGAAACCCGCTTGTTCGTCACCTATCTTGCCCTCTATATCTTCCTTTAGTTTATTTTTTAGAAGTTTTCCATCTTCTTTTTCTTTATGTACCGTCTCCATTCCGGAGGTTTGCTATCATCATTACTACTTTGATTTTAAAAACTGCCGCCCTAAACAGATCAGCTGAAGTGCTCTTAAACTATTTTCTCACATTACTAAGCCAAGACATTCTTCTCGCTGCGATAGATCTTTTTCCCACGATTTTTCCTTGGATTATGAGTCGGAGAATCTCATATTTCAGACCTCTCATGATGTGCCGAGATCTTGCAGTTTTCTTTTTTTTACTTCCAGTAGGATCTCTCTGTCTTTCTCCAATCTTCTCAGAACCTCCACATTGGTCGCATGTTCTGTCCATGATATTCTCAACATCCTACGGTAGGCCCACATCTCAAAGGCTTCTAATTTCCTCACACAATACACGTTGAGGATCCAAGCTTCCACACCATATAAAAGGATTGGAAATACGTAATACATTTGAGCATCCGAGTTCTGGGTTCCCGGCTCAAGTCGCGACTACAGAGCAGTTTTTTAATCTTCACAAAGGATGCACGGGCTTTCTCAATGCGAATCCTTATTTCTACGCAATAGTCCACGGCGCCGTCGACGTTTGTACCTAGATAGTTTTCTATGTATTCTTGCTATTTTAGGTGTAACTGCTATCCTCCAATAATTTTCACATTTTCCTCTGTTTTCTTTGGGGTCTCTTTTTAATTTATAATTTTGTTGAATAATGTCGTTATCACTTTAAATAGTTTTTCTGTAACTATTTTGACTAGTTCCAAGTTTATGCCTCCTGGCCTCGCCGACTTATTATTTTTTAGCAATTTTGCTGCTTTTTTTATTTCCTCTTAAGTTAATAGGAGTTCTTCTTCTTGATTTTTTTGGAGTTATGTTCTTTAGAAATTCTTTCCGTAATTCCGTTAGCAGGTTACTATGTATTTTTCCCAGTTTGTAGGTGAGCAATTGCACGTCAAGTGAGCAGTCCATTTCACGCGACCCTCTCCGATTTAGCTCAAATTTTGTAAACTTATTTGAGTACCCAAAATATGACTTTATGCCAAATTTCAGACCTCTAGGTCACATAGTTTGCTTCGTAGAGCTAATTAAATTTTACGGCAATTTTTTAAGTTCAACTTTAATTGTTTTAAATTTCATTTATCTTAATTGCATTTTAATCTGGAATAAATTTAGAATAGTCATAATTGATAGGAAATTTTCCAAGGAATTAAATGCAGGGGTCAGATTTTTGATATCTTGTCGCGCACGCGCAGAAAATGCAAAAAAACAGTTTTTTTTTCAAAAATTTATATCTAAAAAGTTGCCACCGATTAAAACTCCAAATTTTGGGCAAAGAGATCCAAAAGCATGTACTTTAAGAAGCTTGAATAAAAATGTCTCACACTAGTGGTAGTTTTCGCTCTAGAGTCTCGAACGCACAAAACTATTTTTCAATCAAAATTTTAGCACATATTGATTAATATACAGGGTGTTAATGAATAAGGGTAACATACTTTTAGAGTGGGTAGGGGGGTTCATTTGAGACACTTTTTAATTATAAACTTATAGGCAAACATGTTCACCCTAGAAGCTGCACGTCAAAATTTTTTTGTTTTTTTTTTATACAATATTTAAAATATCTTTCTTAAAAGTATAAATAAAAAAAAACAATAGAATATAAAAATTATAGGCAATTAAATTGTCCATCTTTTTTTAACAGCATATCTGGATCTATCTCTAACCGTACTTATGTCATAAATTAAAGAATGATTTTTTATTTTTTTTTTTGTTATTTTTTTTTAAATTATGTTTAAAATAAATTTTGATTTTTTTTGCGTTTTCTGCGCGTGCGGGACAAGATAACAAAAATCTGACCGTTGCATTCGTTACCTTGTGAAATTTCCCATCGGTTATGACTATTCTAAAATTTGTCCAGGCTGAAATGCAATTAAAATAAATAAAGATAAAAGTTGAACTTAAAAATTGCCGTAAAATTCAATTGGCTCTACGAGGCAAACTATGTGACCCAGAGATCTGAAATTTGGCATGAAGTCATATTTTGGATACTCAAATAAGTGTACAAAATTTGAGCTAAATCGGAGAGAGTCGCGCGAAATGGACTGCTCACTTGACGTGGAATTTTTGTTCTTATATTGTTGATAATCGTTTATCTTCTTTGTACTTAACCATTTATTAAGCAGTGTCTTATGTTCCTTATTTGCTGCCTAGTAGATTCGTTCAGATTATATATGTATTGCTTATTTTGTTTTTCTATTTTTTGTAGCTGCTTACTTTATATTTGGTTTTATGTGTTTTATTTATATTTGCGTTGTTATATGTGAACTCTGCCAGCTTCTGGTCTTGTAACAGATATAACTTATTTTTTTTTTTACCGTGTTTTTCACTTTAGTGTTATTTGAGTTTTTAGAGTTGTTATTTTAGTGTTCGCTCCAAGGATTTTCTATTTGCTATAACTAGCTTATGATCGA
This sequence comes from Tachinus rufipes, assembly GCA_963932245.1. NCBI lineage: Eukaryota > Metazoa > Arthropoda > Insecta > Coleoptera > Staphylinidae > Tachinus > Tachinus rufipes. The sequence continues at coordinate 24,261,182 of OZ010745.1, read as the reverse complement.
ATCTACATTCTGGGCCCTTTTTTACCCTACGTCTTTTAGTCGTAAGGTTGTATTCTGTTTAATTATTATATAGTCAATTATAGATCAAAGGTTCTTGGTCTCTTGTGTTCATATGTAATTGTGAATGTTCTTGTGTTTGTAGAATCCGTTTAATATTAGGTTTTGCAGTTCACATAGTTCTGTTAGTTGTTCGCCATTATTGTTTATTTGTTGCTTCACCAAACCTTCCAATAAGGATTTCTTTGTCTTTTCTTCTTGTCCTATCATTTAAGTCAACTGCTAGAATTATTTCTTGTGTGTCTTTAATTCATTCAATGTTGTCGTTAAGGTTTTCTAAATTTTTTTCTTTTTCCGACTACTTTTTGAAAAGTATTTTATCAAGGTATTAGTTTCTCATTTCTGCAACCGTCAGTAGAGATTATCATAATATACACCGCAGCTAACGATAGTTATTTTTTAAACTTTTCTTTTAATATAGATGTTCAATCATGCTCATTTAACAGTATTCACAATACTAATGGCGGCATTAGCTTCTTCTCTGTCCGTAATACTAGCAAATTGTACTACTACAGAAAATATTAATCTACTCTAAATCATAAAATTATCTTAGTCTTAGTACAAAACGGGTTGGGGAATAGGAGAGCGTATAAACTATTAAAATTTTGTTGTTGTAACATTTGGTGCAGCAGTCGGATGCCTACGCTACTGCGCCAGTAGTTTATTCCCAAAAATTTGAAAACGTACCAAGCTCGTACTACTGGAAAAACCACGGCTTCCTGAACGCCGAAGAAAAACTGCTGGAGCAATTGCTAATAATTAAAACGTAAAACTAAAATAGTACACAATTTTTTGTAAAAGTTAATGTAAAAAAAAAATTAGGATGTTTACCATATTTTAGCAGTTTTTTCAAGTTTTAGACCAATAAACCTCAAATACACAAAACAAATTTATATTTTCTGCTTATAAACAGAGTATAGACCTAAAATAACGCCAGAATAATTTTTCAAAAAATTTCTGATTATTTTCAATAGTACAATTTTATTTTGCTCTGGTTTGTTTAAAAAAGAATTGCCCGTGTATAAACTTTAAAAAACTGTATTAGCAGTTAGTACAATGCCTAATACCACGGGTATTAAACCAGAAACATAGACAAACATAAAATACAACTTAGACACTCTAAAACCAGCACAAAAAAGAAAAAACAGTTAAAGAGATACTAGCTATTCCAAAGTAACAAACACCCTAAAAAGAGCAGCGTCTCTAAAATAGAACTACGCAAACATGTAGCAAAAAGCAATACAAACCGTTAAAGCTAAAAAAATGATTGAATAGAGATCATGTAAACACAATCAAAAAATAAGACCACCAAATATGACAACCTAAAACAAACAGCAATAAAAATATTGGAAAAACTTACGTTTAAAAATGTACATAACATGCTAAAGAAAAAGAAGAAGTAGAAGAAAAAAAAAACATTTAAGTTTAAGATAATCTAATCGTCTATAAACTGTATTACTATCTTTTTTCCTAAATCACTCAGTATCTGGTTCAAGCTCTATTTTAAACGTAACAAATATTATTTTAGTTAAATATAAGCAATTCTAGTAATGTAGATAACTAACGACACATTTATACAGAGTGTTTCAAAACATGTGTCAAAAAATAAAGGGTGGGATTAGTAGTAGGCTAAATATAAGAAAAAAAGTTTCCATTAACATGGTTCCGCAAAAGCACCGTTTTCAAGATACAAAAATTTTATTTTTTAAATTTTTTGACTATCTGAACTATTGACTATTTGAATATCTCAGGAACCGTTTGAGATGCAAAACTCAGCTTTTGTACACATTTTATCCTTAATATTAGCTACATTTTAAGCGCTTATTCAATTTTTTGTATGTGCCATTGACGGAGATTTTAGGGTTGCGTAAGGTTTTTATGGCTCTAATTTCTATGACACTTGAGAATATGGCATTCTGAAAGCACATTGTAAACTACCAATATTTTCTACACAAAAAAGGTACTCCTAGCTCTAACGTAAACCGTTTTAGAGAAATACGGCATTTTATGATGGAAAACATGAAAAAAAGTAGCAACATGTTTTGTTGTTGATAAAAACATTTGTTTTTGATCTAGTCGTCAGCGTTCATGCATTTGTTTTATGCAGTTGAGTTATTGACAATTGTCGTTTAGTTGTTAAATAACCTTTTTTCAAAAGGAGACAATATCGCAGGAACTTATTATTCTTAGTATTTTGCTTGCATGGTGATAGCAAAATGAATAATTACAGTGATAGCAAGATGTGCGATATGCATTTTGTTTATGGCGTTGCCGATGGAAATGCAGCGAAAGCTCGTCGAATTTATCAAGAAAGGTTTCCAAACCAACAGGTACCAAATGAAAGAACATTCATTTGTATTCACGAACGTCTACATCAAACTGGAAGTGTACATAAAAGAGCTGCAGGAAATGGGAGACCTTGCCTGCTACCTCCGCAAATTGAAGAAAATGTTTTTCAAAAAATCGAAGACAATCCATCAACTAGCACTAGAAGAATAGCTTTAAACCTAAACCATAGTCACGTTACAGTGTGGAGGATAAAAAAAGCCAGATGTTATATTAATATCACTTACAGCAAGCACAAACCCTTTGGCTATGTGTCAATGGTTTTAATAAAGAATTGCGCAAAATCCTTGATTCTTAAAACAAGTTTTATTTACGGACGAAGCAAATTTTTCTTGCGATGCGATTATGAACTTTTATAATAATCATGTATGGGTCGACAAAAATCTACACAAAATAATAAAAGGCCATCATCAGCAAACATTTTCCGTTAATGTTTGGGCAGGTGTGTAGAACACCATTTAATAGGTCCATATTTTTTGCCGTTTAGGCTAAATGGTCAATCATATTTTAATTTTCTTGAAGAAAAGCTTCCAGGACTTTTAGAGGACGTTCCGGTTCAATTAAGAAACGAAATGTGGTTCATGCACGATGGTGCTCCTGCACATTTTAGTTTAGTTGCGCGTCAATTTTTAAATGAACAGTAACGGTTTCTGTTGGATAGTTCGAGGAGGCCAACAGATTTTGTCTGCTTGGCCTCCAGATCTAAATGTTTTGGATTTCTTTTGTAGGGTCACTTAAAAAATTTAGTTCGCACTACATCAGTTAATACTGATAAAGAACTAAAAAATCGGATTATTGCATCCTGCAATACGCTACGAAACACTCCAGGCAACAGGTACGTCAGTCACAAAGGCGTAGGTTGGAAGCCTGCGTTACCATAAGAGGAGGTAATTTTCAACAATTTTTGTGATTTTTCTTGTTTTTTATCTTATTGCTTAGTTTTGTAAAATAAAGGTTTTGTAATCATGTTGCTATTTTTTCTTTCCGTTCCTGAGATATTGTCAAAAAAATTTAAAAAAATGTTTTTTTTACACCCAGTATCTTGAAAACGGTGCGTTTGCGGAACCATGTTAATTGAAACTTTTTTTCTTATAATTAGCCAGAAAATCCTACTCTTTTTTTTCCGACACATGTTTTGAAACTCTCTGTATTATACCAACGTTCTTAGAAAATTAGAAACAGCTCCAAAAAATAAAAAAAAATTAATTTAAAAAAATTGAAATAAAATAAAATAATAATTTATTTAATTTCAATCTAACGATAACAGCGGTCAAGGGCCATGTACAGGCATTTGTTTCGGTTTTACAAACAACAAAGCAATAGACAAATTTTAATTAATAATCAAACTAGCTGCCACCACACGTTTGATTATATTAAAAAAATTGTCAACAGCCTTTTAGAAACAGGTCATATTTAAAGTAATTAATGATAAATTCTATTCTATATGTATAGTTATTTGTTTATATTTCTACTTTATAAATATACATTTCTGCTTTATCGCATGATTTTTTTATAAATTTTGTATTTTATCTACTGGTAATAAGTTCGTTATATTTATTTCAGTGCTCAGTTGAATTCATGATTTTAAAACATACTATATATATATAGGGAAATAGTGAAATTGCCAAAAAAACACAATCAACATGTTCCTGGTAGGAAATTTGTTAGATTTATTGTGTGTATTGTCTGTTGGACAAAGTAAGTTAATCAAACAAACTCATATATCATTATTAATTCAGATAATACATTTTATTTTAAAAATAATAACTGCAATAATCACTTTTCATTACTTTATTAAAAACAAATAAATATTATTTAGTATTAATTGTTTGTAATAGTTTGATTGTATTTAATATTACTTTAAATTTTTATTTAATTTGAAAATAATTAGATAGGTCAAATTTAATTGGAAATCTTGGACTATGTAAGGAGACAACAAATTGCAACAACCATAGAATAATTTATGAAGAATTGAAATGCACTCCAACGACGTTTGATGCACTTGGTTGTGCTTCTTCTTATAAATGTCCTCCGTACATTACAGGCAATGATTTCTGCAGATATCAAGGTGTTAACTACACCGATTTTGAGCAAATTCCCAACACAATTACACCTACATGTATATTTGCTATGTGCTTCATTAATAAGTAAGTACATGCTTATTTTTTTTTACCTCAAATAATAAAAAAGAATATAATCAAAACAATAAAATGTTTTTCTTGGTTTTTAAGCTTAATTAATTGTCTGAGTTTAACGTTGATTGGAAACCGATTTTCCATCTCTTAAGCAAAAGAGTTCATTCTGAAACTCAAAACCTAATCCTGACTGACGCTTATTGATAACGCATCTTTATATCCATCCTTGCACTTTTCCCAACAACAAAAGATTTGCAAAAAACTAACTTACATAATCTATTATAAACTAAAAGATTATTAAAGTACTAATAATATCAATTATATAGGTATATGCAACCTAATATAAAGTAAATTGTCAAAAGAGTCTATAATATTGTGCATTAGTTTGTGCCCAAAAATAGTTTTAAGACGTTAGAGCTAAAAATAATAACTAACTAATTGGATTTAAGTTTGCATTTATATACTTAAAAATCAATTAATAAAATTTGTTAATTAGTAAAATCTATAAGAATAATTGCAATTTTACATGAATTGCAAACAGCACCTTTTAATTTTCCAGAATGTGTTCAATTGCAATAACTTCAAAATATTTTTTATCAAAAATATCACGACTGCGAACACTAGGTGTTATCCATAGTTCAGTTATATCCACTACATCATAGTCACAGTCACTGACATTATTATTATAAAAATCTTCATTTTAGTTATTTTGACGCAGACGGCAATGATAATGGAAGTGAGAGCGAAATAGCTTATGCCATGCCAGATTGCGTTTATCCCGAAATACCAAATTCCAACTGTTCTCTTAACATACAAACATTTGATGATTGCTGCACGCAAGATGTAATATGTCGTAAGTTTAATTAAATAAATAAATATATTTATTTTATATCAAACTCTACACGTTGTTATTTTGCTTCCAATAAATATTTGAATAAGAATAGTTTGTAAAAGAAATAACAGATGTTGCAACTACATTTTAACCCTATATTCTTAAATGCTAAAACAAAAATAAACAATTTTTTGTTTACTTGCTTAGTTGGTGTTTACTTTACATTATCAATTTTTAGCTCCATTTAATGCATCTGAATCTTGTAAAGTAGGAAATAAAATGTATCATCTTGGCGAGTTGTATAAACCAGAAAACACATGCTTAGAGTGTCTATGTCAAAAGAACAACCAAGGCAACGTTGAGCCTATATGTCGAAAGACAGTATGTAGCGTGGAACTATTTTATTCTAAAAAAATTAAAGACAATTGTGCCCCATTGTACTCTATTGAAAGCTGCTGTCCAGATGAATTTGTTTGTAGTAAGTAATCTTTAATCATATTATTAATAAATTTAAATTAATAACATAGCAATCAGTAATAAATCAAACCAAATAAACAATTCGTATACATACTACACTACAAAAAGAAATAAATAAGCAGATAGTTTGCCATTGCTTTCAAAATTTTATTAATTTTCGTATCGCTATGCAAGTTCTAAAGTAAGGCATCTTAAAAAGTATGTGTTATAAAATTTTTTAATAAAATTAACTATATTAAAAATCAATTATTTTTTGTGTTAATAATATTTCTAATTTTTAAACCAGTTCTAAAAGTTACATTTTAAAGATGTCTCACTTTAGAACTAGTACAGCAATTTGTGAGTGCCAATACTAGCAAAAAGCTATAATTACCCGTAAAAATTTAATTTTATTGTAATTTATACTTTGTTGAAGTTGATGTGATTCAGTTATAATCCTTTAGTTAAAACAATATTAACTAAATTACAAAAAATCCACTTAGTTGATATAATCTAGAACTTTAATGTTATGTTTCTGTTTTAGTGAATGACATCAAAAATATTAAGTTAACTTCTTTGTCATTATTACAATCTGGTAAGTTAAATTGATGATAATACTAAAAATACAACTTCCAATAATTAGTATTGAATGTTTTTTTAATACAATAAAAGCATATTACATACTTACTTAGTTTAAACGAGTTTGTTTTTGCATGTATAGTCAGCTAAAACTATTTGCGCAATGTTGCAAAAACGTAAATACTTTTAATATAATTTTAGTTATTTCAATATCAGCAAACAAAAATTTAATTAAAATTTTAAATTTGATCTAAAAGTTGCAGAGTAAATCAACAAATAAGAAGACGCAACCGACTAACCAACTTTGATTTGACTTGCTCATCAAGCCAAGTTATACAAATTGCATATGCGTATGTAACATGCTTTTTATGAAAAGGTAATAAAAAAAACTAATTAATTATTTTAAATTTGTTATAGGTACGTGCCAATTTAATAATTCTACTTATCTTGCCGGTACAACATTTACAGCTGATAATTCAGGGAAACAAATAAAATGTTCTTGTAAAATACCACCTTTCCTAACTTGTACATCATCATAAATTAATTATAAATAAAGTTTATTAAATATACAGTATACTCTTTTTACCGATAAATTTGTAAATATAATGATCAATAAAAAAAAACTATTAATTATATTTACTTGACTAGTATCTAATCAACAAAAATATTTTTTTCCAAATTTAAAATTATAATGTATTATTCTCATAGCTCATTAAAAACAATCTGTCTGCTTTCAAACATAATCCAAGGACGGCGTTAATTGTCCTAAGTAGAGATAATAATGCCTAAACAGGCGTAATTTCCTAGTTTTTTTTTTTTTCAGTTTATCATAAAGGCGAGAACGTAGATAGTTGATCCTTGATGGCATGACTTGTCCACTTCTGGTTGGTGGCAGCAAATCGGAAAGTTTTTTAATGAGTTGTAATGAAAACTTTGTTGTTCTATGTAACGTCCTTTTAAAACAGTGTGCTTTCAACATTTTCTCATACTCTTTCTAGTTTAGCTTTCAAATTGTGCTACCGCAAAAAATTAAGTTTTTGCACAGAATAAAAAATAATAGTACAAAAATTAAACTTTTTTGAAATTATAGTAGTCTCTAGAGGTTTTGTAAAAAATATTAAATTTGTGAGTGACGCACAATCGCTTGATTTGGTAGATTTGAGCAAAACAGTCATCAAATCACATTTGGTAAAGCACATTTAGTAAAATTACCTTTAATTTAAGCTCCACTTGATAAGAGTCGAACGCAGTTAACACCATCCTAAAATTGATATTCAAGTAAAATCACGTTTGGTTTACTTCGTGTACAATAATGTTACTTGCTTAAGGCATATCAACTGCTTAAGACTTTCTAATTAACTGCTAAATGTGTGTCAAAACTTTGCATCAGTACCTACTTGTCCGGATAGTAAACAACTGCTAAAGTAATCTTACAGAATTTTTTACATGTCATACATGTTATAAAAATTGTACTCCATTCAACTTCTCAACTCTCCATAGATTCTTGTTTGGCTCTATTTCTGTCAATTTTTTGTCCACGTATTCATAAAATAAATTCTCAAATACTTGATATCATTTTTGATTTCAATTTGGTTCTGGCTAACCTTTACTTCTTCTTGTTTAAGAGTGTTTTTACAGCTATAATTACCGCTTCAGTTTTTTGTTATCCTTATTCCTTTTAAACATGCGCCGATCGTTTGAAGCTGTTTGGTTATGTTATCTGAAATATATATATATAATGGGTTATTCATTTAGAAGTACTTTTTTCAGTGAGGGTTTTATGTTAGATAAAGCGTGCGTTGAGTCAAACTGTTATGGTATTTTTGTTCAGTTATGTTTGACATTTCATCATAAAAAGAATTAGCTCGGCACAGCCGATTATGTATATAAACACATAATTAGGATTCATGTAAAGGCATTTTCAGTGGTTTGAGCAAAAACAAATTTTTATTCCGTACACTTGACTTATATATGACCATATATAATAAAAGGTGATCAATTTAGAAGTAGTTTTTTAAAAAAAATTTAAAAAATTTAAAAAAAAAGTACTTTTTTGTACATTTATTTTTTAAAGATTATTTTATTTAAATGTTGGGTGTACCTAACATGGCTAACATGGCTAACATGGTTTACTCATAAGTTCCAATTTTTGATGACGCGTTCATTCCCTAATTGTAGTCGGCTTATCCATGTAGACTTTGTACTATACGTAGTCCCAAAAGAAAAAGTCTAGAAGTACATGATTTACTCGGCCAATTCACCGGTCCGAGGCGTAAAATTAACTTAACGAATCGTTCTTGCAATAAAGCCACTGGCTATGTGGCAAATAACGCCGTTTTGTTAGAACCAAATGTCGTCAAGATTACCGGTTTCAGTTTTAGGCAGCAAATAGTCTATTATTATTGCGCAATAACGGGCGTTATTCACAATTACGTTCCGGCAAGCTTCATTTTTAAAGATATGTTGAACCAGTCATAAACCACATTAAACTGTTGTTTTGTTTGTATGTTGTAACAAACCTAGGGTTCGTTTTCCTTATTATGATAATTATTTTAATTGCACCACTCTGTATATGCTAATATTTTGACAGGCCCTATATATCAATAATTTTAATAATTAATTAATTAATTAATTACCGTAAGAGAAATGATTTAGGCTGTGTTATGTTTAATTTTTTTTTAATAAAATTTTCTGTTAATAATTATTCTTCATCCGTGAAAATCAACCGCTGGAAACAGCTGATTTTGCGGCTATGTTCACAACATATGTACTGTTTCATTAAACTTAGTAAATTTCAGAACCGATTCCACTTGTTTTCCTATATGCTGATTTTGTTTCTGTATTTATTTTTGTAATGCATCAGTTGCTTCTATAGTCATCTCCAAAAATCCTATCACGTTTTTTTTTTTTTATTTTTCTTAACTTCTATGACAGTGTTGTCTAGGTCTGATTTGTTATAATAGTCAATGTCTCCTTTCTAGAGAATTAACTTTTTTACTATGTTTTCTCTTTCAAGCCGTCGCTGAAACTAAATGATTTTTTACTTCCGTTGCCGCGTCGGTAATTTAGCCATTTTCATCTTCTCTTGCAAAAACATAATTTTTGACTTTTCATCTTCTCGACCGTTCATCATCAGACTGCTGATTTGATTGTGTAAAATTGATCTTTTTCCTCTACAGAATCCATGAGAAAGTACTAAAACAGAAAAATTGTTATTAAGATATTGTCTCTACTCTCCTTGAGTATTAACTTACTAAACTGAAACAGTTTCATAATCCTAGTTCAATTATTCTGTCCATATTAAACCTTCTGGCAGATTTGTTGTTGTTATTTTAATTCAAGTCCGATTAAAAAAAAAATGTGAAATAGTAAAAAGGTTTTGGCTTTCAAGACCGAATAGTGTCAAATATCAAAAATTGATCTAGAGTAGACCAAAGAGTGTGTATATGTGAGTACAATAATTGATTTAATAGAAGAATATAGTAATAGTCGCACTGCTATAGCAGGGCTACCGTGCAATCGTGCTGGTCTGCAAAATTAACTAGACTTAGACTGATGACGGTTTCACCTTCTGCTGCCTAACAATGTAAGACCAGAGCACACAGCCTAGCGTTGCCTGAATCATTATAGTCTACGTCCAGGAAAGGCAATGAGCATGTAAGATTTTGCGTGATATCACTTTGGTAAAGGCAATGTAGCGTTTCAGCTACACATGTTGCTTCTCCACCAGGTTTTTCTTACAAATTTAAATAATTTTTGTGCGGTGGACCACATTCCACTTTTAAAATCGTTGAGTGATAATCTGCTGCACGTTATCCAACTATAAAACCCTTTAGTTTTACGTTTGCTGTTTCAAAAAAAGTGCATTTGTACTTTAGTAACACAAGCAGCCAAGCAAGTTTAGATGGACACAATTAAATCAATCATTTTTTGTTAAAGTTAGTATGTAGCTACTTTAAATATTACACTAAAGTTTGTATGGTCTGGTTGCAATAGTGTTTTTTTTTTTGTAAGATCCGGGTTTGATACAAAAGCAATTGAGGCATTTTCAGATTTTTGTATGTCCCGCCGGTAACATATGCGGATAATAGCTCGCGTAGTCTTGTCTTGTCCTAAGTGACTTGCAACTTTGTTGTCTCACAGTTTTGTTGCATTTTAGGTAGTACCACCGACTAATCCTATCTCGCTCTTGTTTTTAGCAGATTACTTTTGTTATTAACTCGGTAACTTAGATGTTTGCCATAAAAAAAAAAAAAAAACTAATGCGGATCTGATTTTTAATTGCAGCAACTGATGACACAACCCATTTAAACCAACTTAACGGGTTACAATTTTTATAAACACTAGCCAATCCATTTCTTTTATGACTTTATCTACGTTTTTTTGCCTAGTGAGCCAAACAACGTAGTAATCCACAGCGTATTAAAACTTGTTCAGTAACAAGAACTATTAAATAATCTTTGCGTTAGTAAAGAGTTTTGCTATTCATTTTCAGCAAAAACAGTTTGACTTATTTATTTCTTTCTTTTTAAGTCTATTTGAAGCAAGTGCTTGCAATGCCGCCGTGGTTTGTTTTTGTAGAACCAAACCATCTCTATTGCAACGTTCGTGTGAAAACCAGATCTGTGATTATCCGAACCCACTACACATACGTGTCAAAACGCTATAAACGTAAATTGCTTTTCCCAAAACTGTAAACTGGTGGCATTTGAAGTAGAATTATTGATATAATTTTTTGTTTAAATAAAGTAAATCAGTTATTAATTCGTATGTTATGAGAGGTGGTAATATTCCTTGTATAAAGATACAAGAACACATGAAACGCAAGACTTGAAAAGGCGGTAGGTAAACATGTGATACAACTTGAGTACAAGTTTAAACTTGCTAGAATCATTTAAATTCCCGCATTTTTTTATAATGATAAGTATAGCGCAATTCAAGTCAACCCTGACAAATATCCAAATTTTAAAATTACCTTAAATCAATTATCAAGATAATCAAAATCGATTATTAGAAAAACCATTCTAAAAACTTTAAAATCCATTTAGATGCTTAACTTTAAAATTAATTTAAAAATTTTGGAATTTATTTTCAACACACAAAATCAATTAATAAACTTTAGAACCAAGATTTAAAATTATTAAACTTTTTTACAAACATCAGATTTATTTAAAAGTTTTAGAATTAATTTACAAACATCAGAAAAGATTTAAATACTAATTAAATTAAAATTGTTAAGTTGGTTTAGGTAGAAGTCTTCCAGAAACATTAAAATTTACTTACAAGGTTTAAAATTTATTCACAGAATCAGAATTGATTTAAAAACTTAAAAATTTGTTTGCAAAATGTAGAATCAATTTACAAACTTTAGAATAAATTCAACTAATTTTGAAAACTTTTGTTTAACTTTTGGACAGCCACAGATATCCTAGTATTAGGTTTTTATTTAGAGTAATAAAAACAAAACAAGTTACTTCCCTACTAACATTGGTTTTATTGAAATTACAAATTTCTTGACAATTCTTTAGGACTTTTTCTGGTTGACAAATTTAGAATTTCCTTCTTTTCTAAATTTTTTTTAAACTTTAATAGCGCGTTTTACGAGGTTGATGATACAAACAGTTTATTAGGTAACTTCCGTATCATATTGGCATGTTACAATAACGCTATATAGCTGAGCTATTTCATCGTGTAAAATAAAGCAGTTGTTATAATAGCCTAAACATGCGGGAATATTTTTTTTCTTTTTGTAGTTTAAAAAAAACTACTGATTTTTTGATGTTGTGTTCACATTAACACTTAGGCCAAATAAACTATAAAGATGAAGTTGATAGATTTGTTGAATTGTTTTTCAGCCATCTTTGCTTCTCTTTGTAGGCTATTCAGGAACATCTTATGTTTTGCTACTTTTAACGCTAGAGAATTGCCGTGTTTAGTCGCTTCGTCCTGTTGTAGTGCCAGTAGTAGTATTGTTATGAAAAAATATTAAATCCTATCACATCTACGAGAATATCGGTGAACCTTTCTTTCTAGAAAAGTATTGACTTCTACAGCGCCGTTTTTAAATTTAAATTGGTTCATATAGGACAAAACGCCAACCAACTCAACATCCAAACGATAAGATTTTAGTCATTACTCTTTTTATATGTTGAACAACATACAATATTCTATGTCTTCATGTTTTTGGTTAAAGATTTGAAGTTATATTTAACAAGTAAAAAATTAATAAAAAACTAATTAAAAATGTTACTTTTTAAAAATTAATTGCAAAAAACGACTTATTGCATCAAATTTTTACAAATTTAAGGACACAGATTGGACTTTCTTCTACAATGTGTGAACATTTCATTTAATTATATTCAGGCGTTTTTTTGCAAAGTTGGATGCTGTGAACCCTTGTAATAGCGCAACTATTCTTCCCCTTTAACCGTTAAAAAACAGGAAAATGCGTTATTAAAGATTAGAAACACTTTTCAAGATTTCATACCTTTGCAAAATAAATTTTATTTGCATAATGTAATAGTGATCAAGGCCACTAACAGTGGCTGTACCGTAATCATGCTCTAAAGTACTCCCACCTAGTCGCTCAAGTATCCGTTATCAATAATTAAATATCATCTTCTCCCTTCTTCTGACATAAACGCTTGCAAAAAAAGTAATTTTTTGATGAAAAACACTTGCGCGGGTAATTATGAATTGATGTGTTCCACATAAGTGTTGGTTGTCAAGAGTTTGTATTCCTACGTTTTAACCTACTTTATTACTTCTTAGAAGTATCTATAATCAAAGAAGAAGTAGAGATCCTTTCTATGAATATAGATACTAACGCTTGCAGAGAAAAGAAACTAGTAATTTTTTGGTAAATAACACTTGGGTGGACAGGAACATCAGTTTAAACTATTCAATGGTAATCAAGAATTAAAGTGTACTTCCCTCCCACCCAAGTGTTGGTTATTAAGAGATTAATATCACCATCGCCTCTTCTCACATAGTAACTATTTTAACAAATAGGAGTAACTTCTAATCCCTGCAGAAGATTATGATTTAAATTAATGTCGCAGCAGTATCAAACTGTTGGAAAAAATAATACACGCTAGAATTTCAAATTTCACATTTTATTATACATTCACAACTACAAACAGAACTATAATTATTAGTAGTATTATTTTAGGAAAATAACTTATAGCACAATAATTGTCTACTAAAATGTTTAATAAAATATCACTCTTAAAGTTTAGGCAAATTATTCTACAAATAAATTACAATTAAAGATTTTGAATTTTTATATATTTCATTAAACTGGAAATTTCATACTCTACAAGTTGCAAAAAAAAGAGTTAAAATGCGTATGTTCTGCTCGTAGTTTTACGACACTTCCTAAACCGCACCCTTAATAATTAAAAACAAAAAATTGTTATAATTAACTTAAATACTATTTAACCATTACCGATTATAAATTATGTGTTTACTTAAACCAACGTAAATTATAAAAATTCAGTTAACTACAAAACAAATACGAATAAACATGACATAACTCAGTCATGCCGCATTTACTAATTGATATCCCAATCACCGTTTTTGTATAAAACTAAAACACAATTTTGCGACAAACACGTAAAACGTAAAAATGAAATTAATTTTCATTTGTTGTTACATAATTTTTGCACTAAAAGGTTAGTAAATATAACATTAATTATATAAATATTTTAAATATGTTGTGAACAGCTAGAAATTGCGACCAAACAAGAAAACATTGCAATGATTTGTTATATAAAGAATTGGGCTGTGAAGTAATGTCTTATGGTAAGAATGGAAACCCAGATAACTACCACTGTCCAAAACACAAAGTGGATTCAGAATGCTGCAAATATCGTGGAGTGCAATATAATTTAGGAGATCCAGTTCATGATCCGAATCTTCCAAGATGTCATTTAGGATGCCATTGCAAAGCAGGATTTAAGTAAGTTGAAACTTCAACAATTTTTTTCTAAATTTGTTGCAATATTATTTATTTATTTTTATTATAGTTTTATTTCGTCGATACAATGTAATCAACCAGAATGCGTTCATCCTGTTTGTCCAGCAACCTGCCCCGATTGTTATGCAGCATATCAAGATTTCCATGAATGTTGCCCAAGCATTGCAAAATGTCGTAAATATTTTACTTTTTTCTAAAAATCATATTTAATTTTTAATTTTCAGCTTCAACTAAAGCAGTGGCTACTTGTACAATAAATAATATTGTGTATAAAGAAGGTCAACTGTTTTATCCTGATAAATCATGCAAAGAGTGTTTATGCCAGGATGGGTTTAATGGAAAATTAATTGAACCATTCTGTAAAGATATAAATTGTGGAGTTGAATTGAAATTTTCTACTAAAATAAAAAATAAATGCGCACCAATTTATAGAAAAGATGCATGTTGTCCAGATTCATTTTTATGTCGTAAGTTATTTAAAAAAATAATAATTTTGCTAAAATTTGTATAGCTACAAAATCGTCGCAAAAATTTTGATATTAAAACTATAGTTCACGTCTGTTGTACTAACATTTTTAAGTTTCTGTAAGTAACTGAATTTTACCTCATCCATTGTGATGTGTTTATTTATATTTACTCTTTTCTAACGCAAACAATTTTTTCTTATTCAATACTTTTGTGATTTTACCAAATTGTAATTAATTAAAATAATACTTAACGATTTATTTTTAGCTAGAGATATTCCAAGTATAATAGTTAATACTCCTGATAATAAACGAAGTAATAAAATTAAAAATTTAGTTAACAATTATGTTAATTTATTAATATTTTAGATCTAAAAGCTGCATGTTACTTTGGTTGTAATAGAATACTACTAGATGGCTATTTTGATGCAAATTTTACAGAATATAAAAGTGGCAAAAATATTGATATAACATGTTCTTGTGATGTACCACCATACTTGAAATGTATAAAAGTGTAATAGGTGACTGTTAAATGAATTAAAATAAATAAGCATGTTTGCTTTGTTTTTAAATAAATAAAAGTAACCTAATTTAAACTAAGAATCAAAACGGACAATTTTATTAAATCTTTGAAAGTGAGTAGGTAAATAATGTAATAAAAACTGTAAAGGCGGACGTTAGCAAAAACTTCGTCCATCAACGGATAGACAAAAATAATATTCGTTAGTAGCGGAGTCCGTTTTTGCGTCTCAAACTATGCAATTTGGTTTAATATTGACACCACCTCTGTCTATACTATCAAACCGCCAATAATATTGTAGAAAACCCTTGGTTAAATAACTTGAGCAAGAACAGCCACACCTTGTTGCAATCCAAAAAACTTACCTCTGCGCCAATCATCATAATATCTAATCAAGTGTTGCACAACAAACGGTCAAGGCTAGAATAAGACAAATATCATATACATATATCCTAGAGAAACCCAGAAGCTAGAATAAACCGGAAAGACCACAAGAAGATAAAATCGTCAGACTGCAAGAAGCCAAACAACAACAAGCGACATATAAAGAACGCCAATACCTGCGGAAAGTTAACGTGTGCAATTGCAAAGCCGGAAAACTGGTCATAGTACGTGGACTTGCTAAAAGTATTAGCAACAAATGACTAAAACCCAAGAAACTTATCACGACTACCGGGTCGTACTGCTATTAAGTAAAAAACAATCTTAATTGATGCCACCTAGGAAAAGAGCATCACAAGCTAATAGGTAAATAACACGGCAAGAGCAAGAAGTATAAAAGTCAAACTTTCATGCTGCAGGCGCGCGACTTGATTCTCCAGCAGTCTGCCAAAGCTAACAATATAATCGATAATCCGCCCTAAAAACTAACATTGCGGACTTGATGCTAAGTCCGACAAGTTAGACCAACAACATGCATCCTTAGACGCATTGCTCAGAGCCCCCAAAATAAACCCACAAAAAATAATTTTCTGCAGCAATTTATCGACCCCAGTACCCAGAACAGCGCCTTCAGGCTGTAACCGCACGGTAAGGCGGGCAACCAACGTAAAGAAACTTGACACCTAAAAAAACCTCTTTATCAAATCGAACACGCCTGGAATCTAAGCATTTGGCTTACTAAAATGCCAACCGACTAAACCAAACTTTTCCCTCCCCGAAAGATCAAACCGGCCACTATCTGGTTTGGGTAGAAAGATACACATCAATCTACGCAGCTACGCAGTCCGGCCCATAAAGCTAATATAGCCACAGACATCACTAAACTGGTCGTGACATATACAAAAGCATTAGAACCGGCGAGCACAATATTTCTTACAAAAATCCGACATGAAGACTATTTGCCGACATTCCAAAAACCCCACCTGATCTTTACCAAACTCAAACACTATTTTTGGATTTTCCAGGTGCCTAAGCTAATCCATCATAGCTAGCTAGTAAAAGAATTAAAAAAAACAAGAGCCTGGCAAGAACAGGCTAATGGCAACCTCAAGCCAATCTATGAAAACACCAAGCAGCCCAAGCATTGCACCTGAAGCATCCAAAAAAGCCATGGCTAATCAGCTAATTAATTTGGTTGACCAACAAATAGTAAACATAACAAAATTTAAAGATATCCAATATCTCCATAAAGCCACCTAAATTAAAAAATTAGGCCAATTTAAGACCGAACAAATTAACAAGCGCAAAATATAGCCGCACAAAGACTCCCTTACAATCTCTTCCTCAACAGATAACAAGCAGCAGATAGATTAAGCGTAAGCACGACGCAACCATCGATCCCTGCTCAAGTAACAGTAGTCGGTAATTAGGAATAAAAATCTTTAAAAGACTGTTTTTACTGACAAAAAAACCTTGTGGTGGTTTGCTTAGCACCCTTTGCACTCCGGTCCTATTGAACCTGTTGTACACCTCTAGTGTGTTTTACTCCTCGAGCAGCTCCGTCTATTTGATAAAATACAGTACCTTTAGCCAGTTGGTTGCTTTTAAGATGTGTTGATGTAATGTGCCAAAAATGACTAAACGTTGCTGTTTGTAAGCTTCTCATTCATTCAGCAAATGTATCAGAATCTCATTGTTTTCTATACACCCACGGCATAAAAAACCCGTCAATATCTCTCTCTCTCTTACAGCTTTTCCACAGGTTGTTGTGCCCCGCCTCAAGTTTGCTGCAAACTATTGCTTTTCCGGTCTCGTATTAGATCCCAATAGCGGGTTCTGGTTCAGTAAATGTCCCCTGTGCTTCTTGTGCTTTAAGTTGATTTGCCCTACAATTTTCTTTTATCTCCTGGTTTTTGGGTATCCATACCAGGCATCACTCGATAGCAGCCACCTCTACCTGAAACGTCAAAGCATATTAGCACAGTTCCCTGATATCTGTTTTTCATCTATTTTTTTGCTGTGGTATTATCACGTCAAATTTTTTGCATAATAAAGTCCGACCTCATCGTTTACATTGTATTCGTTTATTCGCAGTCTGTATGCTGCTTGTCTTGCCTCTGTCATTACCATCAGGTAAAGTGGCAGTAATATTAATAGTACTTTCATATCTGCTGTTAGCGTCGTTCTCATTGCTCCCGTTACCAACAGACATGCTAGCCTCTAAACTTTGTCTAGTTTTTTAGCTGTGGTTTTTCTCTCCATACAAGCGCTCCGTATGTGATAATGGGTCATACTAGGTGTTAGTCCCCATGTACGTCCGACCATCATTTTGGTAGCAAAAGCACCCAAATGGCTTTAGTTATTATATTTGTCAGATGTGAATTAAAGTTTAACCTAGTGTGAATATTATTTTTGATCTACGTGGGTAATATGCACAAGACGTTATTGATTCTTCCACTTGCAAGTCACGCTTTTGCGTCGATTTTCAAGCCCTTAACTAAGTCAGTCAAAACTCTAAAAGATTTCCAGCCGGGGCGGCAGTTTTTCCCAAATTAGGCTTGATCACCGGGTATTATAAAATTCCCATGCAACTGACTAAACAAAATACCTTACCGCCTTTGCCATACCGGACGGAACAACCTACCACTTTAAGGTCATACTTTTTGGCTTTAAAAACGCCCCAGCTACCTTTTAAAAGCTGATGGCTAAAGTACTGGCGGGATAGATAAGCAAATTTGGTCCTCGTGTATTTTGACAATATTGTCGTGTACTCTACTAACTACTACGACCACATGGGACATCTAAGATAAGTGATGGAACGCTTACAAGAGTACGAGCTACGTTGCAGCCAGGAGAAATTTAACTTTGACTAACCAAAAATTGAGTACCTGAGGCACAAAATCACCGCCTAAGAAAACAAGGCTTATCTGCTACTGGCAAGCAACTTCGTATTTGTACGTAGTTCGGGAAATATATAGACAACTTTGTGGAAACTACATTCTCTCTCACAAATTTGCAAAAAACCAAACGTCCATTCCAATAAAATAAAACGGCTAAACAAGCTCTTATTTCCGTTAAAACCTTACTCAATTGCACCATGATCTTAGACCGCCCAAGACTTGGTCTGCGGTTTGTTCTACAAACCGACGCAAACAATGTAAGCATGGGAGCGGTACAACACCAATAAGAAGAAAGCACAAAAAAATTAATAGGTACGTCAACTCACTCCCACCGAGCAACGTTACCCTAGTAACAAAAAAAAAACATCATAGCAATGACGCTGCTGGACATGACAAAACCTACCGCAGTTTGCTTAAAGGTTACCTGTGCGCGGATAAAAACTAGTGCCGCTCAAAAAACCGCCTCTGAAAATATTCCGCCATTGACTACGTAGGTCCATTAGACATTACTACATTTGCCACGTAGCACACTACCAGCAAAATTACTATCAAGATACTGAAACAATCTTCTGCCAATTAAAGTACCCCAAGACCACCTTGAGCAACAACGGCTCCCAAGTTTAGTAAAGCTACCGTAAAGTAGAAATGCCACCACCATACCACGGCGGCGGATCACTTACAGGTTAATCCCGTAAATCGACGCCACAAGGAACTAAAGAAATCCTTGTGGTGCCTCCAGGAACACTTTGAAACAAACTACTACCAATGGTCACTTTTCAAACCAACGCGGATATCGACTTCACTTCAAGTAAAGCTCTACTGGAAACAAACAACACCTAAACAAAAACTTGAGACACACCTCAACTAAAAATCCAGAACGACGCAGAAACGCTAGACCAAAAGCTGCAGAAAGCTTGACAGCAACAAGACACATACCGCCGACGGCCATTTTTCAAGTGGTGCAACGCCATCAAATATCAACCCGGCGACCAAGTCATTGTACAAAGAATGGAACAAATAGATGGGCCCAAAACGGCCATAAGACAATGCCACTGAATCAAAGACCATCTGGGGCGCCTTCCCGTAAAAATCCACGTGAGCGACATGCGGCCAGTTCTACCACCAGACCGCCAAAATGGCCCGACAAATCCCCTAGGGGTAGTAAACTCTAATGTGACAGGCAAACCGCACGACCTTTGTGCCAAATTTTAGTGAGCAAGTGTCAGAATTATATGATTTTTCTGTGAGTTACACAAACCCAAACATTAGTGCAACCGACAAGGTCAGAGATACCAGCCTAATGGAAACTCACGCCTATCCCTTCAAACGTAATTGATGTCGAAAAAGTAAGAAGAATTGTTGCAAGCCCAGCAGCAACATCGTTTAGTACAACCAAACCAAGCAAATCGGATCATCAGTCAAGAAGATAATCCGCCCCCTCAATCCGTCAACAATTGACATTGCGGACTCGAAGTCAGTCCGACAAATTGGACCAACCACATATTATACCTTTGGACAATGGTCCAGGGCCCACAAAATAATCCAACAAAACATCATCTTCCAAGCTATCACTGCAAGACTAGGCGGCATAATTCACGCTGCACACTTAAGTAAAAATTAAGACATTAAAACGACAAAACTGAATTAATACTTTCAATTCTTACTATTACAAGATGACTGCACCAAAAAAATTCATTATGCTCCTCGGCCCCGATACAACGGCCTCATAAACAAAACTTGCACGGTTAACAAATAAGTTTAGGCACAAAAATTACAATTTTTAAATTTAAAAAACAATTAAAGATTTTGGATTTTCATATATTTAATGTCACTAAAAATTTCATTCTCTGCACGTTGCAAAAAAAAAACAATTTTTAAAAGTTACTCCTTTTTTAAATGCCTAGCGCATTGTGTAAATTTTATGACACTCAAAATATTGCGCTCTTAACGTTAATAAATGTGTTTCAATTTTCAGTAGAATAAAATACTTGAATGATTATAAAAAGTTTTCCAATAAGAAGCTTCATTACTTGGGCAGCTGTCAATTTTGAAGCTATATCTTTTGACATTTGACAAGTAAAAATAACGCCATTAATAAAAATGAAACGATACACGCTTCAACAACGCATTAAAATTATTAAAATTTACTACAAAAATGGTGAAAAGTTTTCAGTCACAGTTCGCAAAACTAAAGCACTTTTTGGTCTTCGAAAAACACCTTCTCGGCCGGCAATAGTAAACCTGGTGGAAAAATTTGAGCTGTTAGAACAAGTTACTGATGTGAAGAATGAAAACCGTGTGCATCGCTCAAAAACACATGAGAATATTGCTGATGTAGCCCGTAGTGTTGAAGAAAACCCAGGTTTGTCGATTCCTCGTGGATCTTCAGAATTAGACATTCCACAAACGACATTACACCGTATTTTGCATAAAGATTGAAGTCTTAAGGCTTTTAAAGTTTAGTTAACACAAGAACTCAAGCCGGTCGATTATCATAAATGTCGTATCTTCACTGATTGGGTCTATCAAATGCATCAAAATGATCCGGAATTTTATTGAAAAATCATCTTCAGTGATGAGGCCCATTTTCACCTTGGAAGCTACGTTAATAAGCAGAATTGTCGCATTTGGGGCTCAGAAAATCCAAGAATAATTGTTGAAAAGTCTTATCCTCAACGTATCACTGTTTGGTGCGGTTTTTAGGCTAGCTGTGTGATTGGACCCTACTTTTTTAAAATTGAGGCTGGTGCAACTGTTACGGTAAATGGTTGGCGCTACCGAGCTATGATTGGGTAAGATAAGGTTTATGCCAATGCTCCACAATCGATTTAAGACCTTAAAGATGAAATTCGTGAAGTTATCGAGGACATACAGCTGCAAATGTGAGAATTGGTCATGGAAAATTTCATGAAAAGAATGTGGTACTGCAACCGTAACCGTGGCGGCCATTTGACTAATATTGTTTTCAAATGTTAATGGCATACCTTCCTCTTTACAATAAAATAAACATTTATTGATTTCTCTTAAAAAATTCACTTTTTTTTTAAATGTCAAATTAAAACCTCTCATTGGAAAACTCATAATAATCAATAATAATATATATTTTTTTGTTAAACTATGATGGTAATTTGCATACTATTCAAACAATATTTAATTTAATTTAATTACTATATTTATATAAAATTGATTAAACACAACAATAATTTGTTTACTTACATACCTACATGCCAATATTATAAAAAATGTATTATTTAATCAAAATTAAAAAAAAAATCAAATTAAGCATGACTCGGTCATGCCACATTTAATAACTGATATGCTAATCGCAATTATGGTATATAAAGAATAACACAATTTTAAAACAAAAACACGTAAGCAACAATGAAATTAATAATTATTTGTTGTTATATAATTTATGCAATCGAAGGTAAGTTCTCATATATATTATAAATTATGTAGTAATTTTAGATATGTTAAAAACGCAGCTAAGAAATCTAAGAAACCATGCAAACAAAAGAATTGCAATAATTTGATATACAAAGAATTAGGATGTGATGTCATGTCATATGATGATAAGAAATGCCCAAATTATTATCAATGTCCAAATTACAATATAGAGCCGGGCTCCTGTCGTTATCGGGGAATGCAGTATAACGATGGTGACGCAGTTCGAGATGAAAATATTCCTAGATGTCGCTTTGGATGTTATTGCAATGCCAAAGAAGGGTAAGTACATACATATATTTTGTATGCAGTTTGTTATTAACACAATTACGTACATTAATTTATACAATTTACAATTGACAAATTAAAAAAGTGCAGGAAACCAAAATTTGTGTAACTCAAAAAAAGTTTTATTTTGCATTATTTTATATTTTTGTCATCTATTTAATTCATACATTATATAATTTATTTATTTTTAATAATAATAAAAACAAATAAAAAAATACATTAAATAAAAAATCTCTGTTTTATAGTTTTGACCCGGTGATAAGCTGTGCACAACCACGATGTGCTTCTCCTACATGTTCAAACAATTGCTCCGGTTGTTATGCAGCGTATAAGGATCTAAACGAATGTTGCCCTAGCATTGCAAAATGTCGTAAGTGTTTTTGTATACTTTTTTTAATCACAGTTTAATTTTATAATTTTTAGCACCAAAGTCGATGGCTACTTGTAAAGTCGATACAATCGTGTATAAAGAAGGTGAACTGTTTTATCCCACAAATTCATGCAAAGTGTGTTTATGTCAAGATGGATTTAAAGGAAAATTAGTTGAACCATTTTGCAAGGATATAATTTGTGGAACTGAATTAGATTTTGCTGCTGATTTAGAAGATAGTTGTGCACCTGTTTACAGTCAAGATGCTTGCTGTCCAGATTCATTTTTATGCCGTAAGTAGTTGTAATAGTAACTAAACTTTTACTATATCATATAAACTTGATTAGAATGGACAGATTCCCTATTTTAAGTTACATAAATTTTATTTTTTACTAAAATTTCAAACATTTAAGTTTGGGGCAATTTTCTTAAATATTAGTTATAAAATTCTAATAAACTGATTGTATACTATACAAGATTGCTGCTATCTATTTTACAATTTGTGCAACACAACGATTGCCAAATAAAGAAAACGGCCGGAAGCATACAGATATTTAATTTTGTATCACATAACATCTTATTATATTTTTTTCTAAAATGATTATAAAAGCTTACTTTGTATTCTAACGTTTGTGGCTGACACTTGAAATTTTGTCACTTAACTAAGTAAAACACAACAACATATTAATTGGAATCATACAAAAAAAAAAATAGTTGTTATCTAAGTTGTTGTGGTTTCGTAAGATATTGACTGTAATGTTAATCAATTTTTATAAATCAGATACAATATAAAAACGTTTTTTAAATTTTTTTTTGTCTTCTCTGCCAATAGCTCTAATTTTCGCTATTCAGTCATATTTAAAGGTATTTGCAGTATTCGGTAAAACGCTTTAGTTTTTTCAATTGCTTCAATTATTGATCATCTTGTTGTACGCCGGCAATGGCTTGACTTGTTGGCTTCTAAATTATCCAAAATCTCTGAATTTTCGGCATAGACTTGTTCTTTGACGTAGCTCCAAAGAAAATAATCAACGAGTTTCAAGTCACGTGACTATGGCGGCCAATTCACAAATCATTTTTGTGAAATAAACCATTTACCAAACTTTTTATTTAGTACATCAAACGGGAAATTAGCTGTGTAGCATGCAGCGCCGTCTTGTTAGAACCAAATCTCTTCAAATATCGATATTCTCAAGTTTTATCAAAACCTACATAACTTTATAACGGTTGTTATTGACGGTTACTCTACCCTCCTCAGTAAGTTTTTTGAAATGCCAAAACTGCAAAAAATTATTGTTTAAAACTAGGATTATTTTCCAACTGATCTAAAGCTCAAACAGCATTGTCCTGAAGCAATCCGTGATTGTTTGGCTTTAATACTTCAGTCAATACGTGTCTGTAAAATTGTATACTCAAATCCTTTTACAAATTTTTTTAATTTGTCTAAAACGGCGTAAAATTGAGAAATTTGGTTCACCGGCAGTATTGGCCGCTGCAGCTGCAATATTTTTCTCACTTGAAGCTCTTTGTTGTCTTGTTGATAGCTTATGTTATATTATGTACAAGTAAACTAAAACTCAAACTTTTTTACTGTTTACCTGTTTAGAGTAACAGTGACGGCGACCTAATTCTCTGGTAAAAATAAAACGGCAAATTATACTGAATGTTTTAAATAGACCTCTCTCAAATTCAAATAAAGCTTGTTCATACCAGCAGTAACGTTGCCCAGCGCGTTTGCGGTCGCCGCTACCAAGAAAAGGACAAAAAGCCCACACATCTTCTCACTTCCGAAATGCTGTGCAATGTCATCAATAACCTAAAAGAACGCTATAGTTTGTCCGTGCAGGCTAAGAAAAAATACGATACCGTCAAAAGTAAAGAAAGGCAGACTCATCAAAAAACCCAATGCAACAAAACCAAAACGCGCAAATTAAAAACTTTACTTTGTGTAAATAGTGTATAAAAGAAAAGTGTTTATTATAAAGGCCACTAGCTTGCAACCTCCAAAGTCTTTAAATACAACATAATCAGGAAAATGTACCGACGCGACGTGGGAAGGAAAAACAAAAACCATCTCCAAGTTTTTGACAAAAACAAACCAAAACCACAGTCTTAACTAGCAGATACAAATAGAGGCCGGGTTGTGTACCTGGTGTATAAAAGTGAGAGTGTTTATTTTAAAGGCCAATAGTTGTCAGCGCGTTGCCTCCTACGTCTACATTAAAGCACCGGTTAGGTTGTGTACCAAGTTAAGTCGACTCGTTCTTATTGTGAAATAAATGAAAAAAAATGTAAAGAACACCTATCGCCTATCATCATTTAAAAAAAAAATGTTTTATTTAACTTATAGAAATCAAGCCAAAATACAAAACAAAACAATTTTAGAATACAGAAAGCGTCAAGTTGCCAGCGTCACAATAGAAGAAAAAAAGAAAAAACAGAACTGCCTCGCGAGTTGGAAAAAGTGAATTGGAAGATCCAAACCATGCAGATAAATATGTTTATCAACCTACAAGTAGACATTAATAGTATTTCAAGCAAAACGCCAAACAACGACGGCGCAACAAACAATTTGTTTGCGCATATTAAAAAAAAAACTAGATAAACACTTTGATCAGAATTACTGACTGCTTCAAATCAAAAGAAAACATCACTCCCAACCAGCTCAATGCATTGACAATTCCAAAGTTTGATTGACTTTCACTCAAGGATCCAACAAACTATATCAAGACACTAAAAGCATAGCTCTAAGATAGAAACGTGCTTCAATTCAAGTGGGAACAAGCTATGCAACTGACATAAGATACTAGCAAATTTCCATTGCTAAAAAAAGATCGTTAGAGTTACATGATAAGGGACGCAGGGCAGAGAATGAATTGCCCACCAAATCAGTGAATTGATTTCAGTTATATAATTACAATCATTTTTTTTTATTTTCACTATTTTTCATGTGCGTGCTGTATAAATCTTATATTTATTACTGTACAAACACAAAAAAAAATTATTATTATTGATATTTATTATTATATTCATATTATTTCATATATTTTTATTATTTATTAATTAATGTATTATTTTATACAAATATGTTTCGTTATTTTTAAGTAATTATATAATATATTAAATTTTTTTGATTGATTTAAAAAAAAAATGTTATTAAAAATAACGAAACATGTTGTATAAAATAATACATTAATTAATAAATAATAAAAATATATGAAATAATATGAATATATATATATATATATATATATATATAGGGGTAATAACCTTGCTTGAAAGCAACAGCCGGAGTAAATACTATTAGCCACGGACTGACAGAACTATCTAAAAAAACAGTAAGGAAGAACTTGCATCTGCCAAACTCTACAACAAGAAACATATGTAGATGTATCTCCCTTATACACAATCACAGGTGCACACAGCTTTAAAAAAAACCCCACTGATGCAAAAACGTCCTACGGGGAAGCTAGAAGAAAAAAACAGATAAAAGCATAAAAAAATAGCATTTACTAAAAACTGACCACTGCAAGCTCTTTTAACAACATATTTGCAAAAGTATAATCAAACATACAGGCAATGACAGACACATAAGAATATCCTCTAATCAATTTGTCATAGGAAATAAAAAAAAACTAAATTGCCAAAGACAATCAAAACAGAGACTAATTGTGCAATAAAACCACTTAGGCAATACTGGGTGCTAATGACCAAAAACTGGAAAAAAACTCAGCTAACCAGTAACTTTAGCAAATAGCCTAGTAAGAACTTGCATAGGCAAGCCCCGATAGCAAAGGATTGCATAAAAAAAACGTGAGCAGTGACTGATCTGGATTAAAGGCCATTTTAAAATAAACCAAAGTAAAACGTGATAAAAAAAATTGCTATCGACAAATCCTGATAACAAAAAGTTACATAAGAACATGTCAAGAAACTTAGTTTTTAGCAAACACAACGCTGGGAAGCGACAACAACCGTAGCAATTGAAAAAATGTAGCCAAAAAAAGTCTATGTGGCATGGTTAGACGTCGCCAAGAAAAACAAAGAATTTTACAATTTGCTGTGATACGTCACACAGGTATGAAAAGCAACACATTATGAAAGTAAGTCTTTTATACTGTTCGTTCCAAGAACATTAAACGCAAATTATTACATTAATAGTTTTAGAAAAAAACATGAATGTCTTATCTGAGTAAATTAGAAACCCCCATTTTTTAACCAAATTATGCAAAACTGCATACAGCTAGAGTTACTATAGAATTTCTAAAACTGGCTATTGTTGATTTACTTTCATAACCTTTTCTTTTTCTAGACCAATCATCTATTAACCACGTGTAAAATACAATCGGTAGAAGACATCTTTAGCCACTCCTACTCACTTTACCTAGTATTTGCATGCGTAAATTCTAACATTGATCTTACCTATACTATTATACAGGGCAAAATCATAAACAGTAGACAGGCAAAAGATTGAGACATGCAAATTGTGGTATTGGCAAAGAATGCTGCCCGTACTCTGGCCAGCCAAAAAAACTATTTTGTCTATTATCCAACAAGCAAATCAACAAATCCCAGTGACATTCAAAAGTAATCTATACCCAAATTTTTGTAATTTTGGACACATAACACAAAAAGACAAAACAAAATAGTAAAGAAAAAAAAACTAAAAAAACGATTGCCAATAAAATAGATCAATCTTATAAAAGTGACAACAAACCAAACGGCCTTACAAGCAGCAAAAGAATCCTGAAACAAAAAAGGTGTATAATGTGAATAGTGTAAATAATTTACATTTTATCAACAATTCATAAAAATTAAGTTACAGGTTTGTAGTGTTTAATAAGAGAAAACAGACTAAGAAGACAATTGCCATAAAAATAAATTATAAAAGTGACAACAAAGCAAACGGACTCACAAGCAGCAAAAAACAAGAAAAAGTGTATATTGTAAATAGTGTAAATAAATTACATTGTATCAAAAATGTTCATAAAAATTGAGCTACAGGTTTGCAGTGTTCTTTTACTTTTGGCGTCCAGTATATTTACAATATCACTTATTTTAAATTAATGATCAATAAGTAAATATTCTATCAATACCGCCATTCATCTTTAAAAAAACGAAGAGCCTGATATTGGAATTTTTTTAAGATTTTAAATTCTTCAATTAAATAGTTTTGGTTGTATCTTTTTTTGTTTTGTTGTAATTATTTGTCTAGTATGTTCTTTTAATTAAACTTTGAATTATTGTATGTTTTCTACACTCAAATAAAAAAACAAGGAATTTTTTAATAAAACTTTTAGTGTTTCATAATAAATTAATTATGCACAAAGGATCAAAGTGGCTACTGAGTTGACTTGTTTGTTTTCAATTAGCTGTCATTCTCATAGCAGATTGGTGTATCAACTATGGTTCTAAGTGCTGACAATTGTGCAAAATCTGTTCTTCTTGTGGCAGATAAAAGAAGCCAGCGATATGTGTGCAGATTTTTTCATGTCAGTCTTTCTACCGCCCAAAAAGCACTTGAGCGGTTTAGGGAGATTGGCAGAAATACTTGGAAGCCGAGATCAAAAAACAACTGATGACCAATTTATCATTTGTACTACTCTACGGATTTGTCATGTAACTTCAGTAGAGAGCAGACACAAACTCCGTGAGGTTTGTGGTACAACTGTGAATGTCTTGACAATTTGTCAAAAGTTGCAAAAACACTGGTTTAAAATCTTGTAGACCAGCAACTGGACCAAAATTACTTTCACGTCACCAAGTAGCCAAACTCCAATTTTGAAGAATTGTACTGTTTACTGACATCTAGATTCTACCTACAATCGCCAGATAGAAGAGAACAAGTATGATGACGAACGGGAAAACGATTTGCAGAGTGAATGCAGGCAATATTTAGAGCTCGAAAAAGCAATACAAAGTATTGAAATTTTATTTAAATAAATTTTTTATTATTAATATATTTATTTTGCAAAAATTCATTTTTTTTTCGTGTATACGTACATTACTGTTTTTGCGTATTAATGTTCATTAAATAAACTATCAAGTGCCATATGTTGTTTTCTCAACATCCTGATAGTCCCTTTGATTGTAAAACAGTAAAAGTTTTATAAAAAAAATTACACAGGTTTTTTGCAAAAAAAAATACCCAATGAAACGGTTTTTTGCATCTGAGTGTATATTTATTTTTTCTTTAGGTATTTTATTAAAATTTTAAATTCTTTTTACAATTAGTTTTTTGTAGTTCTTCTGTTCAATTCGGTTAAGATTTTTTTTTGTGTTCTTGGATTGCATTTTTTTTTTCAGTTTTTTTTTTAAACGTTTTGTTTGTTGATTTGGCCTAGTTTAATCTTCTACAAAAACTTAAACGTAAACTATAAACTCTCCGTATTCCATTTTAGAGCTAACATTGGAATAAAACAAACAACAATTAACAAAATGTAAAACATTTGAACAATTACGATTAATTGGTATCTTTTTATAAACAGATATAACCTCTATCTTATATAATATATGCATCAATCTTCAGAGGATTTAAAAAAAAAAAATAAAGTAATAATAATAAATTAATTAATAAAAATAAAAAATAACATATGAAACAATATTAATTTAATAATTATGAGTAAAAGTTTTTTTTTTAATAAATAATGATTTAAATAATTGAAAATGTCTATTCTACTCGCCGTTTAGTTACACAAACCAATAAATAATAAATTAAAAAAACGTTGTCTACTAAACTTTTAATTTATAATTATTTGTAATTGTAATTAAAATAATATTTTATACATTTTTAGCTGATGATATCCCCAGTATCAAAATTAGTTTTCCAAAAACAAGAGGTATAGAAATTTAAATTTAAGCTAACATTATAATAATTCTGTACTAATTCCAGATCGTAGTGCAGCATGCTACTTTGGCTGTAACAGAATACCAGATGAAGGTTATTTTGACGCAAGTTTTACAGATCGTTTTGGTAACAGCGTTAATGTATCATGTTCTTGTACTATACCACCAATCTTAAAATGTGTAAGGGTATGAGACAGTATTGATAATAAAGATATTTAGTAAACATTTAGAGTTGTTTGTATTGTTAATTACTCCTAAGAGACAACAGGTAATTTTATTAAGGTTAAACTAAAATTACATATGTTAGTCTCAGTTACTTAATAATAAATGTTTATTTCTTGCCTTTTAACCTTGAAAATTATACAATTTAATATAAGTGTTACTGTAATTGCTGTAATAATAGTAAAATTAATTACAAATAAGAAGAAAATCTCGCAGTAGTTGTAGATATTTCTAAAGTATTTGATAGGATATGGCTGTGATGGTTACTTGTTTTATTATAACCTGTATTATATGCAACGTGTAACTATGAAATAAAAGTCAGTATTGTGTGGAACATTCAATAGCGTGGTTGTTAATAGATATCACAAATTTCACAACAGGTTATGGGCCCAGGCCCAGTTTGTTTCTATTTAATTTGTGAATTAAGACGCAGTGAATAGCACAATATGGCAGTGAACTATATGTCTAGTGTACCCAAATTAATAGGCCGGGATAACTATGAAGAGTGGGCATTTGCCGTTGAGAATTTCCTCCTGTTGGAAGGTTTAACAGATTGCATAAAGGGAACGGAAGTTGATGAAAAAAAGGTAGTTAAGGCAAAGGCAAAGCTAGTACTAACAATCGATGCTTCATTATATGTACATATAAAAGAAGCGACTACAGCGAAAGAATTGTGGGACAAATTAAAAACCCTGTACGACAATTCGGGCGTCGATAGAAAAATCGGTTTGTTGCGTTGCCTTATATCCATGAGACTGGAAAACTGTGAATCAATGGAAATCTATGTGAATCAAGTGTTAGATTTATCTCAAAAGTTAAATCGAACGGGCTTCAAGGTTGACGATGCGTGGACCGGGTCGTTACTTTTGGCGGGATTACCACAACGGTATGAGCCAATGATAAAGGTGATCGAGCATTCGGGGGCTGACTTAACAACGGACAAAGTGAAAAACAAGTTATTGAACATGCAGTTAGGTGAAAGCTCAACAGGTGGCGCTTTCGACAGCAAGCAGTGGAATTCGCGTTCCAAACAAAAGAATGACAACAATGGAAAAGTGAATGTCAATCAACAGCGGCATGATAAAACGGATAAATCAAACATAAGGTGCTACAGGTGCAAGCAAACGGGACACTACAAGAATAAATGTCCATTGAATGATCAGAGTGACAAAAATAAGGAACAGAAAAGTAATGCGTTCAGTGCAGTGTTTCTAAGTAGTGAATTTTACAGTACAGACTGGTATATAGATTCGGGCGCTAGTGTACACTTAACGGCAAGAAAGGATTGGCTGAGAAATTCGCAGGATAAACCAGGTATCACTGAAATAATGGTGGCAAACAGAGCGACAATTCCAGTACTTTTTGCAGGGGAAATCAACATTTCCACAACGGTTGGTAAGAAAACACATGATATAAAAATTCAAGAGGCGTTATACGTACCAGAACTGACAACGAATCTATTAAGTGTTAGCCAATTTATTAAAAATGGCAATAGTATTCGTTTTGACGATGATTGTTGTAGGATTTATAACCAACAAAATGAATTAATCGCAATCGGTCTTCTAAATTAAAATGTATACAGATTACAAATTACAAAACAAGATCCATGTTTATTGTCAGTGCCAACAGCATCAGATGCTCTGTGGCATCGCAGATTCGGTCACTTAAATTATGCTGATCTGAAGCACATGATAAATGGTGCAGTAGAAGGCATAAATAGCATGAACGATTTCAGTAATAAATTTTTTTGTCAAATTTATTGTGAAGGGAGATTACCATTCAAACTTGGAAGAAAAAGGGCAAATAATCTTTTAGAAATTGTCCATGCACATCTTTGTGGACCCATGGAGATAAATTCAATTGGAGGGTCGAAATATGTCTTAGTGTTTGAAGATGACTATAGTAGAATGAGTTTTGTGTATTTTTTGAAAACCAAGGATGAAGTGATTGATTACTTTATGGAATTCAAAAATTTGGTTGAAAAACAGAAAAACATTAATATAAAAACACTTAGAACAGACAATGGGGGCGAGTTTTGCAGTAATCAGCTAGAAAACTTTCTTAAAAACGAAGGGATTGTTCATCAAAGAACAAATCTTTACACTCCGGAGCAAAATGGAATGCTGGAGAGAATGAATAGGACTTTGGTGGAAAAGGCCAGATGTTTGCTGTTTGAGGCTGGTTTAGAAAAACGTTTCTGGGCAGAAGCTATTAACTATGCTGCATACTTGAGAAATGGATCTGTTGTAACGGGATTATATGGAAAGACGCCTTACAAGTTGTGGATGAATCGAAAACCTGACGTAAGCAATATTAGAATTTTTGGTTCGGAAGTCATGGTACACATACCAAAACAAAAACGCAACAAATGGGATAAGAAGGCAGAAAAAATGGTCTTAGTTGGTATCGATAACAATGTAAAAGGTTATCGTGTATACAATCCGGATAGGAACAATGTCATAAGTCGAGACGTAAGAATACTAGAAAAAAACATTGAAGTAGTTGAGGTAATGATCTCAGATGAAAACCCGGAAGGATCTGATTCAGTGGGGGCTGATGATCCAGAAGTACAGGTAGACACTCCAAGTGAAACTCTAAATGAAACCACCGATAACGATTATGAACCAACAGAAGTTTTAGAAATTTCAGCAACAGTTAGAAGAACGGATAGAATACATAAGCCGAAGGTTTTTAAGGATCATATAACGTACATGTGTTCTAACGAAGACTCAATACTCGAAGATCCACTATCAGTTGAAGATGCATTGTCCAGACCTGATGGGGACATGTGGAAACAAGCAATGTCAGAAGAAATGGACAGCTTCCAGGACAATCAGGCATGAGACTTGGTAGATGCACCAAAGGATGGAACAGTTGTGAAGTGCAAGTGGGTATTTAAAAAGAAAATAAACAGTGAAGGACAAGTGTGGTATAAAGCGCGTCTGGTGGCAAAAGGTTTCACGCAGAAGGATGGGATAGATTACGACGAGACATTCGCACCGGTTGTAAGACATTCTACTTTGCGCTTGCTAATAAGTTTGTCCGTAGAACTGAATTTAAATGTGTGTAATACACTTAGATGTCACTACAGCTTTTCTAAATGGACATCTAAAAGAAATTGTTCATATGAAGCAGCCCGAAGGATTTGTAAAGATAGGTTCAGAACATAAAGTTTGTAAATTGAACAGGGCTATTTACGGTCTTAAGCAGGCATCGAGAACCTGGAATAAGCGAATAGATGAAGTGTTAATTAGCATAGGTTATAAGCGGTCAGATGTAGAACATTGTATATGAAACAAGACCTTAGTAACGATCATAGCATTATATGTAGATGATTTCTTTGTTTTTTCGAATGATTCAGAAAGTACTAAGTCACTAGAAATTTTAACTAAATATATAAATCAGATCTTAAGTAAATTTAATATGTCGGAATGCAAAAGTGTGACCACTCCTTTAGAGCGCAATACAAATGTAGCTGATCAAAATGTTAATATTTGTGATGAAAGTATTCCATATCAAAGGCTTATAGGGAGTCTGATGTACTTGGCGGTACTGACTCGCCCTGACATAGCGTTTACAGTGAGTTACTTGAGTCAATTTAATAAATGTTATAGTCAACAACATTGGCAACAAGCTACGAGAGTACTAAGATATTTGCAGGGGACAAAAGATATAGGATTAGGATTTAAGAAAGATAATTTGCAGTTGGAGGGATTTGTAGAAGCGGATTGGGCATCAGATAGTGATAGGAAATCATACACCGGTTTTGTGTTTAAACTTTTAAGCGGGGCGGTTTCTTGGAAGAGTAATAAACAAAAAACAGTAGGTTTATCAAGCATGGAAGCAGAGTACATGGCTCTGACGGAGGCTTCAAAGGAAGCGATATACTTAACTAATCTAATGAAAGAATTGACTGTTAGTAATGTTGATTGTATTAAAATATATTGTGACAGTCAAAGTGCTCAAAAACTGGCAATTAACCCAGTTCATTATAAGAGATCGAAACACATTGATATCAAGCATCACTTTGTTCGTGAGGCTATCGCTAACAATTATATAGATGTTAAGTATCTTTCTACAAACGAAATGACTGCTGATGTACTTACAAAAGGTTTGAGTACTGAAAAAACATGTAAAATTTGTTAAAACTTTAGGATTAATTTCAATGTAAGTTTTTTGGATATAGCGGGGGTGTTGTGAATTATATCCAAAAAGGTATATATGGCTCCATCTAGTGATGGTTACTTGTTTTATTATAAGCTGTATTATATGCAACGTGTAACTATGAAATAAAAGTCAGTATTGTGTGGAACATTCAATAGCGTGGTTGTAAATAGATATCTCAAATTTCACAACAATGGCATTCTAATCTTGTCAACAAGTTACGTTGTACAAGTCTTGATAAAAAAAACCTGTAGATCTCATATATCAATAGTTATCTTGACAATAGAAAAATTATAGTTAGAATTAATGGTTTTAACTCTGACCCCAAAATCCTAAATGTTCTTCAAAATTCTTCATTCCAAACGGACCAGAGCTGGAGAGAATGCATTGAAAAACTTGCTTATATATTTTTTTTTTAGTTTTTATAACGTATTAGTAGTCCTTTGATCGGTATATGAGGATATAAAACTCATAAAAAAAATTCTACAATTTTTTTTTGTTTTTTTGTCGTTTTTAACTTAATCGCATTTTTTGTTTAAAAACCGCAATTTTAACTCAAAAGATAAAAATTTACTAATCAAATCAACCAGAAATTTTCCGTAGAATCCAAATATGGCGCCATTTCAAGTCTATACCCTGTCTATTTGATGTAAATTAATTGGAAAATAAAAATTTGTTTTATGTATTTGGGTTTTAATGGTCCAAAACTCAAAAAAATCTGCAAAGTAGGCCTATTCTTTAACAAAAACTTTTAGAAATGCAAGTTTAGCCGCGCTCAAAGGAACAATACATCAAATATTATTAAAAATTTGAACTTTGGGGACCAATTTACATGGAAAATAGTCAGTCCATCTAGAAAGAAGTGTTTACAAGATTTCCAAGCAAAAAATGCCTTAAAAATTAATTATTTTTTTTATATTTACAAAAAATATTATAAACACACTAGGGTGTGGTTTAAAACTTTTTTTTAACAAATTTTGATTTATGTTTGAAAGCCAAAAATAATAAAATTTTCAATTTTTTGCGCCAATAGATTAAGTTTAAATTTGTGCCGCAAGCGCAAAAACTATCAAACAAAGAGTAAAATGGCCCAAAACTTCAAGTTCAAGCAACAAAAGATGTTTTTGCTAAATTTCTGAAAAAAACTTAAAAAAATATAAACCAAATAATCTTTAAAAAAAATTTAAAAAAAAATTTTTTTTTTAAGTAACTGTTGAACAATTTTTTTTTTTCTATATGGGTTTTTCTTTGCCAGATAAGCACGACACTGACTATTGCCTATGTAGGATTGTTTGCAAAACTCAGTTTTTTAATAATATTTGGTACATACTTTCTCTGAAAACTGCTAAATGTGCATTTGAAAAAGTTTGTGTTGACTTATTTTTGCAGTTTTTTTGAGTTTTAAACCAACCCGAATACACAAAAAAGAAATTTATATTTTCCAATTAATTTACATCAAAACACGTCAACTTTGGCGGTTAAATTAAAAAAAAATCTCTTTTTGCCTCTGAGTTTTCATGGTTTTATGGCTTTTGCGGCTTATAGACAGGGTATAGACTTGAAATGGCGCCAGATTTGGTTTCTACGAAAAATTTCTGATTGTTTTTATTAGTAAATTTCTTTTTTTAAGTTACAATTGCGGTTTTTAAACAAAAAATGCGATTAAGTTAAAAACAACAAAAAAAATTATGGGTTTCATACCCTCATATACCGATCAATGGACTACTAATAAGTTATGGAAAAAATACATAAATAAGAAAGTTTCTCAATGCACCCCCCCCCCCTTCCAGATCTGGTCTGTTTGAAATGAAATTGTCATAGTTTTGCAAATAATAAATAATGAGTTTTATTCAAAATTATTAAATTGTTTTCAAACGCTTACAAAGAATGATGTCAATAGCAATGTTGGTGGAAAAAAGATACATTTTTCATTAAAGCCAGATGTAAAAAAGCAGTGGTTTCAATCATACTGGAAAGTTATTATTGTTATTATTTTTATAAATCTATGTTCAATAAAAGTCTTAGGATATTAATAAAACGCCTAAAAGGCATACGTACAAAAAAAAAACTAAAAACGCAAAGGTTATGCACAAAAAAACGGTTGTTTCTTAGATCAAAGGATAGGGATAAGGATTATGGTATTTCTTCTAAGCAACCTTGGCGCATAAATTGTTGCAGGTTTGAGCCATAGCTCCGGTAGAGCATTTTGAAAAATTTATTAATTTAGGACATTATTCTAATATATTTTATATAAAAGTGTGGGCAGACGATGTAAATTGCGCTAGTTGTGGTCGAAGTTTTATGACACACAAAATATAGAGCCTTTAACGTTGATAAATGTTTTTCAATTTGATTTATTAGAATAAAATTCCTTAAAATTATATAATCAATAGTAAAGTGTTAAAAACAAATAGGACGTTTATAATATATAATTTTAAACAATATATTTGGTTTGCATACTATTCATACAATATTTATTTTAATCACAAATTATTTAGAATTTATTAAACACAACAATAACTTGTTTACTTGCATTATTTCATTAAAATATACAAATTGTTCTCAGTAAGCATGAAGTCGGTCACGCCAAATTTAATAACTGATATGCTAATCGCAATTATAGTATAAAAAGAAAACACAAGTTTAAAACAAAAACACGTAAGCAACAATGAAATTAATAATTATTTGTTGCTATATAATTTATGCAATAGAAGGTAAGTATTCATATATATTATAAATTATTTAGTAATTTTAGATATGTTACAAACGCAGCTAAAAAAAGCAAGAAGCCATGCAAACAAAGGAACTGCGATGATTTGATATACAAAGAGTTGGGATGTGAAGTCATGTCATATGATAATAAAAAATGCCCAAATTATTATCAATGTCCAAATTACAATATAGATTCGGGATCCTGTCGTTATCGGGGAGTGCAGTATAATAATGGAGATGCAGTTCAAGATGCAAATATTCCAAAATGTCACTTTGCATGCTACTGCAATGCAATAGAAGGGTAGGTATCTGAAATATATTCAACCCAAGTTATTTAATTTGTACAATTTACCTAATTGCATAAAACCAATAATTTAATTTTAAATTATTTTATAAAAAAACAAAACAAAAATATAATAAAATAAAAAAAATAATTAATTTAAATAACTAAAAAATATTCTTCTTTTATAGTTTCGACCCGATGATAAGCTGTGCACAACCAAGCTGTGCTTTTCCTACATGTTCGACCAATTGCTCCGATTGTTATCCAGCGTATCAGGATCTAAATGAATGTTGCCCTCGCTTTGCTAAATGTGGTAAGTGTTTTATTTATTTCTTAATCATAATTAATTTTTATTATTTTAAGCATCCGAGTCTATGGCTACTTGTAAACTTGATAAAAATGTATATAAAGAAGGTGAGCTGTTTGCTCCTACTAACTCGTGCAAAATTTGTTTATGTCAGAAAGGGTTTAAAGGAAAATTAGTTGAGCCATTTTGCAAAGATATAAATTGTGGAATTGAATTAAATTATGCTGCTGATTTGGAAGATAGTTGTGCACCTGTTTACCATAAAGATGCTTGCTGTCCAGATTCATTTTTATGCCGTAAGTAGTAATAGTTTGGAATTTTCTTTCTGTCATATTAACTTTATACTTATAAACAATTGATCTTAGTAACACAACTTAGTTTTATTAATAGTAATAAAATTCCAATAAACTGATTGATAATTAGACATATTATTAGAAAGGTAGCTAGCAATTACAGCACAACAAGGTTGAGCAGCATCAGGTTATGTTCTGCGGCATACCACACATCCTTAAACAAATGTCCGCACGTCTTTGCGCATCTTTGGCCAATAGTATGATTTAAAGGTATAGGCGACGGTTTGTCTGACTGTAGTATCCGGCAGTATGTAATACATGATGTTGTGTGCAAATTATAGATGCATACGCCCCCACAAACACGCAACGCTACACGTCAAAACAAAAGAAGATTGAACAACAAAGAAAATACGCATCAAAAAAACGTCCAGCAGGGTAACACCGCTAAAATTATTCATTTTAGCGCTGAAAAACGTGTTAAAAAAACTTTTGTAAAAAAGAAAGAGATTGAACATCGATGGTAACAAAGAACTGGAAAAAATGCTACACAACTTTGACAAAGCCTCACAAACTGTGGGCCTGCAAATGAACATGCACAAAACAAAAATCCGAGTAAAAAAATGGTCAAAATCAAGAATCACACTCTAGAAAATTTAAAGAATATTTATACTTGGAGCATAGCATCAAATTAGGAAAGACAAACCAAACAACAGAAATTACCAGACGCATCGGATTAACAGTTTTTGGCAACTTAGGATACATCTTACAAAAACCTAAAACTCCTATAAACTTAAAAAAAGTGCATATTGTATGCATCTTACCTGTCATTACATACGGGCTAGAAACTATGGCCATTCCAAGGAACAGCGCAAATAGTCTGCCAACAAACAATAAAGCGCGCAATGTTAGGGTTAAGCTTACAACATAAAATCCCACAAAAAAAATAAGACATAAAACTGAAATCACAGATGTCATAAAACAAACGGCATATCTTAAATGGCAATGGGCGGGACACGTGGCAAGAAAAAATGGCAAATGGTCCAAAATAATACTACAGTAGAGACCTCGAGTATCAAGAAGAAGCTTTGGCCGCCCCTAAATAAAATGGAAAGACGAAATACAAAGGCACGCGGGCAGGGACTGAATACAGACCAACATGAAAGCGTATGGAAAAGGCCATTGTTCAGAAGTTAAGGTTAAAAAAAAAATAGATGTATGATTACAACTTGATAGGTTGCTAGTGGTACCACTGTTTGTTTTGACCGTCTAATGTTTAATACAATTATCCAGCTTCTCAAAATTGGTACACAAAATTGTTATTTTGTGGGTCATTGGAATCACTTCTTTAGAGCTTTGCACTAATTTATTAACGCTTGAGTTATGAGCACTCTTGCAGTGCGCGCCACATTACATCTCGGCCAACAATATGTAATGCAATAGCGATTAAGATAATATGGCGGAGCTAGAAAATCGTAAAAAATCTTTATTAACGTTTTTGCAAACATGTTGATAGAGTATTATTTTGTGGGCATCTTCTAAATCTTAGTTGGTAATTTTGTATGTAAGGTTCTTTGATAATAAGTAAGGCAATAAATTAATGCTGCATGGTACATGTTCAACTATATAAATGAATTTTTCATCATCAAGATTAACGACTATCTTGCAAATTTTAATTTTTATCAGTTGAATTTTTCAACTATATCAACGCTCAATAATCGGTTCTTAGTGTAACTGTTCTGTTTTCTATAAAAGCTCACTAAAAATTTGTTGATGGACTATTGCTATGCACTTAAACTCATTGAAATGAAATCTTTTCTGACTGTTCATTAACCCTAAACTGAAGTACAAATTTACGTGTTTCATTAGTTCTTTCTCTTAAATTTTGCAGCACAAAATGTAAGCTTTATAAGTCGGTCCATTAAATTCTTCAAATTTTCAAACGTTTTGTTTACTTTTTCTAAAAACTTCTTCGTGCCTTTCCATCGGATGATTAACTCTGGTCGTAATCGAATGACCCAAGTATTCTATTTTTTTTTGCCCAACGGCGCATTTAATCAAATAATAGTTTAAATTGTTCTCCTGTAAGCGTTCTAATACTCTTCGTAAGTAGTTCAGATGTCTGCCATAGCTTCCCAGTATATTATAATATTGACCAAATGTACCAATACAAATGTGCATAACAGTACAGCAAAATGTTGCAAAAGTGGTAAGTTAGTTGCTTGTCTCTTTGATAAGAGCTAACACCAAAGTCGTTTAATCTTTTTGAATACAAGGCAACAGTGCCGTTTTGTCTTGGATTGGCTCGTTTGCAAAACTACATGCAACATCGTGCCATGTCATCTTTCTTATATACCAATATCACTGGTGGGCAATAAACGTTTGTGCTGGGCTCTATTGTGCACGTGGCTCATTTTAGGCATTATATTTGGATACAGGAATGTTATGCTTCAATCATATGTTATGCGTCACAGTCTTAGTGATGGCAAGTGTTTGTTCAATCTTTGGAAAAGACTACACTGATTTATTGAATAATATTGCGCAGCTTTGGATCTTTAGCGTAGATCTTTGTTAATTTAACCAGTGAAGTCGGTTTGCTCGATAAAGATGTGTTTTTCCAATAAAAGATATGCATATAGTCTAGTATTAGGTTTTTGCCTAATTGAGGAGTGATCAATATTTTAATTATTTGTATTTAATATCAGTAAAACATCAGGTCTTATCAAACCCAATACAACAGGAATACTACATAATGCTGATGGAAACATAATAATAAACCAAGCAGAAAAAAATGGACACGTATCTTACAGAATTCTTTGAAGACACCAGAAGAAAACAAAGTTCTGTGAGGAATAACTTTAACTTCATGGCTATAACAAGAAATAAAGTCTCAAAGGCAATATCACAACTTAAGGAACTCCAGGACCAGACAACATCTACAGCAAACTAATAAAACTATTTGACAAAGATGGCACAAAATGGCTAATAGCAATATTCAACAAGATATACTCAAAAGGAGAAATACTAAAGCCGTAGTTAAAATCGACGTTTATAATGCTTCCTAAGAAACATAGTGCAAAGCAATGTAATAACTATCGTACCATCAGCCTAATAAACCATTTATTAAAAATATTTATGAAAATCACCGTAGAATAAACAAGATATGCGAAGAAAATATAAATCGCACACAATTTAAATTTAAGAACGTATTAGGCACTAAAAAGGCTATATTTACTGTCCAAGTTCTTGTTCAAAGATGCAGGCATGTGGACTGCAATGTACATGTATGCTTCATCGATTATCAAAAAGCTTTTGACAATGTACAACATGGTAAGCTCATAGAGATACTAACAGAAATAAGACTGAAACATTATGACCTAAATATCATAAGTAATTTGTACTGGAACCAAACTTGCATTCAAGGAGAGTTCTCAAGAAATTAAAATAAAAAAAGTGCGGCAAGGATGCGTTCTGTTGTCAACACTATTTAACGCATACTCAGAACAACTATTTTAAGAAGCACTGCAAAGTACGGAACATGAAGTTAAGATTAACGGGGAAATCATAAACAACATAACATCTCCAGATATTAATGAACAGAGTAGAAAAAAACAGCTAAAGATATGCCCTAGCACTTAACATAAAGAAAACTAAATACATGATAATTTTCAAACAGAATCATGATCAACACCAAATAAGAATGAACAACAAAACAATAGAAAGAGTATAAACATACACATACTTAGGCACAACACTTAACAAATCCTGGGATCATGCAAGAGAGATAAAGTGCAGAATAGAATAATCCAGAGTCTCATTCACAAAACTGTCAAAGAGATTTAAAACACACGACTTACCTATACCAACAAAAATTTAATTACTAAGTGCTACATATTTTCAATTTTGCCATAATGAAGCCAAATCCTGGACTCTTACAGAAGCCTGGACTCTTACAGAAACGACATGCAGAAAGTTAGAACCCTATGAATTGTGATTATACCGTCGCATTATAAAAATACCCTGCACGGATCATGTCAGCAATCTGCATGTTCTAAAAAAACTTGGTAAAGAAAAAAAAAATAATGATGACAATAAAA
This sequence comes from Tachinus rufipes, assembly GCA_963932245.1. Taxonomy (NCBI): domain Eukaryota; kingdom Metazoa; phylum Arthropoda; class Insecta; order Coleoptera; family Staphylinidae; genus Tachinus; species Tachinus rufipes. The sequence goes on along the minus strand of OZ010745.1, from coordinate 24,219,511 downwards.
ACAAGAAAACTGGAATATCTAGGACATGTAATAAGAAATAAAGAGAGATACGGGTTACTGCAGTTAACCCTACATAAAAAATAGAGGAAAATAGAAGATCAGGAAAAAAAAGAACCTCCTGGATGAAGAATGTGCGCACATCGTTCAACACAACAACGGTGGGCCTATTCCGCGCTACAGCAGATGAAGTAAAGATAACTATGATGATCGCCAACATTTAATACGGATAGGCACCAAAAAAAGAAGAAGTGTTTGATAGCCAACTTGGTGGACAGTGGTCACTTTCAATTTTGCAGCGGAGTCCGCTTAGAAAATATATTTTGAGGTCTTCCGACCTTAGTAAAATTTTATTTGCTCCGACTTGATCATCAATTTTTACTTATTTTCGTGAGAGTTTAAGCAACGACCTTGTCATTTACACGCTTATGGTTTTGAGACCATCCAGGAAGTTATAGTTTTCAACAAATCCCTTAGGCGTTTCTCAGACCGGATATCTTGTCCTAGATGTTTTTTTCTTTTTTCAATGTTTTTTTCAACCTTGCGAGTTTAGTCAAGTATACTTTCAAAAGTGTAGAGTTCCAAAATATTATTGAATCTTATGTTGCACCTAGCTGGCTAACGTATTTACCATTGTTTTCTGCTCGTGATGACGATATGAGTTGCTAGAGTTACTTGTTGCAGCAAAAAATATTTAACAAACTCTTTTATTTAGTGGTGCGTGCCATTGAGACACTGGCGTTGGGTTGTTAAAATTTTTGTTAAAATTTCTGCTTGTAATATTTAGCATTATCATGCAGATTTTGGCTCTTGACAGATAGTAAACTGCGTCTTCAACCTACTGAAGAAGTCTGTTTTTGTAAATGCTTATCAAGATTTCTACTTTGATTGAGCGTTAACATCTCTTGTAACGTAACTGTCATTTATACTTATACATTAGCCGTAGCATCCATGACGCCAGTCTTGCTACGATAATTTAGTTGTTCAAATTGTTTTATCTCATTCAAACCCGGATTGTTCATATGTAGAACAACGTGTACAAAACCTCGAATCTTTCAGTATATTTTAATTATCATATTATGATTCATTATAATTCAGAAAGATAGAACATGAATCTTTTTTATCTATATTTGAAGTATGAAATTTTATCGTCTCCTGTAATTTTTTTGTAAATGCACATACGAGGTCTTGCACTTTCACCGACGTTATACAGTATTTTATTAAATTAGAATTAGTTTTAATTGTAATTAATTAATTAAATAATATATATTTTATACATTTTTAGCTGATGATATTCCCAGTATCAAAATTAGTTTCCCAAAAACAAGAGGTAAGGAAATTTAAAACTTATCAAACTTTATAATAATTCTAACTATTTCCAGATCGCAGTGCGGCATGCTACTTTGGCTGTAACAGAATACCAGATGAGGGTTATTTTGACGCAAGTTTTACAGATCGTTTTGGTAACAGCGTTAATGTATCATGTTCTTGTACTATACCACCAATCTTAAAATGTGTAAGAGTATGAGACAGTAGTGATAATAAAAATTATTGATAAACATTTTGTCTCGTTAATATTATTTGTTCGTAAATTTTTTTAATGGGTTATGAATAATACTTAAAATTAACAACATGTAGAGTAACATTCTAGATTTGTTACTGTTGGCAAAATTTTAGGTCCCAACTTTTATTTACATAGTGTTTAAAATTCCTTTTTAATAATATATGATAGTTTTATCAAAAGTAAACCAAGGTTATTTAGTAATGTTTTTTAATATAGTTTTGAAAACAGAACAATAAGTCTGACTAGTACATAAACAAAATAAAATAATCTATGTTAATTTATTTAATGTTTATTGCATAGGAGATAAATAAATAATAATTCTTTATTGACGATAACAAGTAAACCATAAACATCTACATCAAAATTTATAAATTAATAAATAAAATATATTAATCATTGACCAAAAAATAAATATACCGGATGGTAAATGAAAAAAAAAGTTATATTCTACATCAAATTCTGGCAAAAAATAAAACTAAAATAATTTATCAAAAGTAAGATAATAAAAGCAATTATCTATTAAATATGGGTCCGTTACCTCATATAGGCATTCATACATACACATGTCTTCTCTGTGGCTCGGTGTGTCTGACACCTCGACACCTAACGGTATTTAAGAGGTTATTGAATATATATATATATATCTATTAAAGAAATATAAACTATAAAACATTATAAAAACTTAGTGCTAAAAATGTTATTAGTTAATATATATTTTAACAAATGCGGTAAATATGGACCATTCATTGTCTTTAGAAATAAAACTGCTTAGTATATTTAATAATCAAACTTTAAAGTATTTTGAATTATTATATGTTTCTTTGTTGATAATAATTAATATTACTAAATCATAAAATATTATTCACACCAATTAAACGTACATTTATCTATTCAACTAAGGTGCGCTGACATACCTCATTTTTTACATTCTAGAACAAAATGTAAATTTTCGCTTAATTGCATAGCTTTGAAGAAATAATTAGTATAATACTGCAAATAACAAGCAAAAATTGTTCTTATCTTTTAATGTAAAAAGTTAAACATTTGTTAATGAAGTAAATATAAATCCCGTATACTTATAAAAATTGTTTAGTTGTAATCATGACTGTTCTAGTGGGATTGATCGTACTAAGTGGATTTTATATATCGGCAGAAGGTAAATATTAATACTAATTAATAGTATAGCAATTACATACTTTAAATTTAAATATTTATAATATATTTAATAATTTTGCAGTAGATAAAGCAACAAACTAAACTTTTAAATTATTCAATTTTGTAAATTACATCATATATTTATAATTTGATATATTAAATTATGATTATATATTATTAGTGTTAAAATATATATAAAATAGTTTTAACGCTAGAGAATTGCCGGTTTTAGTCGCCCAGTCCTGTTGTGGTGCCACTAGTAGTATTGTTATGAAAAAAATAATAAATCCTATCACATCTACGAGAATATCGGTAAACTTTTCTCTCTAGAAAAATATTGGCACGTACAACGCCGTTTTTTAAATAAAATTGGTTTTTATAAAACAAAACGCCAACTAACTCAATATCCAAACGATAAGATTTTAATCATCACTCTTTTTATATGTGAACTACATACAATATTCTATGTCTTCAAGTTTTTGGTTAAAGATTTGAAGTTATATTTACCGAGTAAAAAATTAATAAAGAACTAATTAAAAACGTCACTTTTTAAAAATTAATTGCAAAGAAACGACTTATTGCATCAAATTTCTACAAATTTGAGGCCACAGATTGGACTTTCTTCTACAATGTGTGAAAATTTTATTCAATTATATTCAGGCGTTTTTTTGCTGAGTTAGATGCTGTGAACATTTATAATAGCGCAACTATTCTCTTCCCTTAACTAACAAATAGTTTGCCAATCTAGATAATTGTAATTTATTTATAATATTTAACGATAAAAATTAGTTACAGTAATTACCACGTTTTCTTGTTACGTCAACAGCGCTACATTTGAATTGAATCTGCGCACGTAAATGTTTGTCAGTAATCACAAAATTTTATCAATTACCCTCTTTAATTTGGCCGTGCGTATTTTGCTGTCAAATATCATACATGATTGTTTTCCATGCTATGCTGTTTTTTTTTCAAAAAGTAATTGGGCAATTCCACGTCAAGTGAGCAGTCCATTTCACGCGACCCTCTCCGATTTAGCTCAAATTTTGTACACTTATTTGAGTACCCAAAATATGACTTCATGCCAAATTTCAGACCTGTAGGTCACATAGATCGCTTCGTAGAAACAATTGAATTTTACGGCAATTTTTAAGTTTAACTTTTAACTTTATGTATCTTAATTGCATATCAACCTGGAAAAATTTTGGAATAGTCATAACCGATGGGAAATTTCTCAAAGGAATCGAATGCACCGGTCAGATTTTTGTTATCTTGTCCCGCACGCGCAAAAAACTCAAAAAAACAGTTTTTTTTTCAAAAGTTGCCACCGATTAAGACTTCAAATTTTGGGCAAAGACAGCCAAAAGTATGTACTTTAAGATGCTTAAATAAAAATTTCCTACACTAGTGTTGGTTTTTGCTCTAGAGTCTCTTAAACGCACAAAACCATTTTTTAATCAAAATTTTAGCACATTGATTAATATACAGGGTGTTAATGTATAAGGGTAACAAACTTTTAGGGTGGGTAGGGAGGTTTATTTGAGACACTTTTTAATCATAAACTTATAGGCAAACATGTTCACCTTAGAAGCTGCACGTCAAAAATTTTTTGTTTTTTTTTTATACAATATTCGAAATATCTCTTTTAAAAGTCTAAATTAAAAAAAACAATAAAATATAAAAATTATAGGCAATTAAATTGTCCATCTTTTTTAACAGCATATCTAGATCTATCTCTAACCGTACTTATGTCGTAAATTAAAGAATGATTTTTAAATTTTTTTTTTGTTGTTTTTTTAAAAATTATTTTTAAAAGTCAAAAATTTAAAAAAAAATCAAATTCAAAATTAAAGGCCATTCAATTGCGCATTTTTCACCTAATAACATGTTTCAATGTAGCTTCTACCGATTGTGTGCTATTAAAGAAAAACTTCAAGCATTTTTTAACCTTACTTAAAAAAAACATTAATAGAATGTTACAAATTTGACAAAATAAAAAAAATATGTACAATACGTCATTTTAAAAGATTTTTAAATTAAAAAAAAATTATAGGCCTAAACCTTATTAAATTCTAATCATTTTAGTTTGCGAGTCTAATTTTATGTTCAAAATTTAAAATATAATAAAAATATTATAATTTAAAATATATATATATATATATACAGAATATATTGATGTAAAGTTTCATGTGGAACCTAATTAACAAGTACTCATTTGCTTTTTTGCGGACTCAAAGTATGCATCTGACTTAAATCTGGAAACTAATGATACTTATTAAGTATATTAATTTTAAAAATTCAATGGTAGTGCGACACGTGTTCCTTTGAATCTTAAGGTCTGAAATTTCTCAATGCATACTTTTTTTGTATAAAAATCACTTTCTGAGGGTGCACACAAAGAAATTCCACAAAAAAATTTAAAAACCAGTCTAATATCAAAAATTTTGATTAAAAAATGGTTTTGTGCGTTCAAGAAGCTCTAGAGCAAAAACTACCCATAGAGTGGGAAAATTTTACTTAAGCATCTTAAACTACATACTATTAGCTGCCTTTTCCTAAAATTTAGAGTCTTTATCGGTAGCAACTTTTGAGAAATGAATTTTTGAAAAAAAACTGTTTTTTTGCGTTTTCTGCGCGTGCGGGACTAGATAACAAAAATCTGACCGCTGCATTCGATTCCTTGAGAAATTTCCCATCGGTTATGACTTTTCTAAAGTTTTTCCAGGCTGAAATGCAATTAAGATAAATAAAGTTAAAAGTTGATCTTAAAAATTGCCGTAAAATTCAATTGGCTCTACGAGGCGAACTATGTGACCTAATGGTCTGAAATTTGGGATAAAGTCATATTTTGGGTACTCAAATAAGTGTACAAAATTTGAGCTAAATCGGAGAGGGTCGCGTGAAATGGACTGCTCACTTGACGTGGAATTGCCCAATTACAACATTTTGTAAATTTTTCTTAGGATGCTAACACAACTGGTACCCTCGCTTTGACTATAGCATTGTACTCAGCACTCTTACTCTAAAAGACTGAAGTTGTGATTCTAGCATGGTACCCTTGCTTATCACTTTAATTTGTGTATTTTCAAACAGTGTTTACAGTTTTGTAATTGTATTTTAAAACAGTTAGTTATCTTAAAAAAATGTTTATAAAAAAGTAAAAATTACGGCTCATTGCAATGACATTGAATACATTCACATATTGTTAATTTATGAGAAAGTACGTCAGAATTCTTCTGCTGCAAGCCAATTTCCTAACAAGTTAACGTTTGATCATGAAATCTTTTATACAAAAATGTACGCTAACTAAACAAAAGTTAGATCAAAACTAATATAACAATTACCAAAAGTGCCAAATTGAACCAAAGCTTTAGTATTCCAGATTTGCTTAGCGGTGAGCAGAGATGTGACATTATGGAGAAAGCAAATAGCCATGCAATGTCGGCACACAATTTGGTTAGTGTCAGCCTTCTAAAAACATAATCAACATTATTATTTTGTACGTTTTTAATATTATCATGCCAACCTTCTATAAGTGCTAAAATGTGGTGAAATGTATTCCAATCTATTGTCTTTTACTCATTTTTTTTCTTATGGTGTCTCTTCCAAACTGCAGCTGATTCTGTACCATTTATAGAGATTCTTCAGCCATGATGTTTTTCGGCGTCCTATAGATATAGAAGTTGATGAAAATGGTTTGTTGTGGCCAAAAAAAATATGATTTTAGAAAAAAATCAGAGCAAAATTTACACTATTTTGGCTTACATATTTTTTTCTTTTCTGCCATATTTTTCACACGCTCGCTCTTCCTTTTTTCCTCCACACATAGGTCTTATATGCAGCATGTCCGTTAGTACTAGAAATACGTCAGTAGGCACTTTTAGTACCACAATTTGATACTTTTAATGTTTTGGGTCTTTAGCCAATATTGAGACAGCACAAAACATTAAGAATTGTGTTATTGGGCATAGCATTCTACTTTTTTTTGTTGTGAGTTCTTGTACGTTAAGCATAAAATACGCAAAATCAAAACAGATATTTCTTGCTGATGTTTATTTTGCAACTCTTCCTTTTTTACTTAAAATTAATAGTAATGCTTAAGTATTTCATGTCAAGGCTAATAAAAATGTTTTTGTCTAATGCATCTGTAGTTACTTCTGTAATCGTCGTAATTTTGCTCAGAAGTACTTCCTTCGTTTTCTTTGCATCTATTTCTAGTCTGTTTTTCCTCAACCAATTTGTGCTGCATTGCACTGTTTACGCTAGTTATTAAAGTCTCTGTTGTCTTTCTAATATCTCCTATTGCAAGGTCGTTTGTTCAAGAGTCGTAACATTTTGTGGCATTGCTATTGCAAAACACGCCCCCATAAAAATCTTTGCTAAAATCCGCATAGTAAGTATAAGATGTTTTTTTTTTTCTTAAAAAGTAACCTTTTTAAAGCACTTAGTTTAAAAGCATTTTTAATGTCTAATGATACTAGTAGACTGAACTTTCTATATTTCTCACCTTGTTTTCTAAGAATATTTTTATTACATTCAATATCAAGTCGCCCTTTACAAAACCATACCGTCACTTAGTTAAACTTTCATCTTTTACCAGAAATCTGTTTTTAGCGTAATTTTCAGCAAATTTCTTTACTTCTACTGCTTCTAATTTTTCTATAGTTAAAGTAATCTTTTTCTCAATTGTTCTTATTTAATCAATAAATTTTTTTTAGCTAGATATCAAAACTCTTCTTCAAATTTGCATTTTTATAAGATTTGACTCTTGCCTTCATAAAAGTCATTTTTTTTCTAATTTAAATCATACCCAGCATAAGATAGCCCCAATCTGACTTTCCTTGATATATAACATTTTTTATTGCATTAGACACTATACCTACCTACTGATTCATTACACCTTAAAAATGTAGTATTTTGGTCCCAATTTGTTTAATGCGTTTAAAATATAATTTTGTAAACAAACCCCATTTTCTCAATATAAATCTAAATATCAAACTTTCTGTTCCATTTAAATTTGGTAACCATTCTTTATTCAGGCTTCCCAGTTTGTGTTTAATTTGTTAATTGTTACTTTTTCTGAGCTGCTTGTAGCGTCCAACAAATTTTGAATCAAACAAATCGTTGCAAGCCATCAATATGTGGCATTACTTTTTTGGTTTGTTTAGCTTATGTGCTAAGAAATTAAATTAACTTAACCTACTCTAACATAACCCGCACAATAGTTTTTGACTGCACCAACATACACCCTAATTGTCATATCACTTACACGTGTACACTTGTCGCAGTTATTTCCGACCGCTCTGCAGAGAATCTGTTACCGTAAATACGTCCTATGAAATTTTTTTGCAATGTCCACATTAAACAAATCTTCTAATATCACAGTGCCGGTATTCTTTTGTGTTACTTTTGCCGATCCGTTTTAGATAACCGCAGAAATAACTTTGGCTCGTGAATAAGAAACAGTAATACGTTAATAAATTGTGGTTTCTACTGAACCAACTTCCAACGTCAAAATGTCTATTTTTCTTTTTTCGCTTCTTTCAATCGGTCTAGCTAACGTTCTAATTCTGGCAATAGATTTTGGTATACAGTTTTTGTAGTTTGCTGTTTTTTGTCACAAATCGGATGTTATCTTAAAAAAGCCTCCAAAACGCAAAAAGATAGCTTCTCTTCTAGATAAAGTTTGAATTGTTTCTTATTTTTACGTACTCATAACAAAAAATGAAACGCCTTCAAACAGAATGCTTTTACCAAAATAGTTTACACAGAAAACTCTACACACTCACATAAATAGTGTTTTAAAGTGTACATTGTGGCCGCAAGCAATAGCCGTACTCTGTAGTTAAGGTGTAAGTTCAACAAACTTGCAAACGTTTTTGCCAATCTTTGATGTTGATCCGTAGTTGCCTAGTATTTGCTACTAGGTAGTGGAGTTGCTTTAAAAGTCTGATTAACTCTCGAAAGTCAAGTAACAAAGTTGCGGCAACTACAACTGGGTATATTCTTCATAAAAGATAAAATAGCTCAGTTATAGAGCGTAAGCGTAGAACGCTAACAGTCCGGGGTTTGATCCCAAAATATGACTAAAATAATAACATGCTCTTTATCCACCGGGGTGATTCGGAAGTCACCTAATAAACCGTTGGTCCTATCAACTCCCTTCAAACAAGTCGTAAGACTTTTCAATGTCTAGTTCTTCTTTGCCTTCAATGACTGAATGCATACAAAACAAAATTGACAATAAATCTAAAGAAGGTGAAATGTTGCTTCTATTTCAGCTTCTGGTAGATGCGTACATTAGAATGTCTCAAATTACCCGACTAAAGTTATTGTTACCAGCTGGGCTCCGCGGTTGATGGTAGAAGCAGCTAATTCGCGTGTAGGAAGTGGAGACTACCGGAGCATCAGAGGCGTGTGTGTAGTGAGTAGGCATTTTTAATGTCAAATCAAAAAATTGTCTAACAATCTCACCCAAAAAACACAGCACACTCATACAAAGTGCAGTTCCGTAAAACTTGTTTTTGTTTTTGTTTAGAAAGCAACGAGACAGTGACAGAGCAGATGTCAGTTTTAAAACTCTGGCAGAATGTGCAAGCACAGAGTGTTTGTAGTCTTATGGACTATCCTAAAGATATAACTACGTGCGGTTGTGTCGATGGCACCAAATTTAAGACCGTTGCCTAAAAGTTGCAATTGAAGAGGTGGATTTGACAAAAACCAGAAATGGTTCAAATACCGTTGTTCATGGCTAATGTTTGACTTAATTGACCTAATATTGAAAGTCAAAAATTTATAGGAGTTGGAAAGCAAATAACAGATTGTACTAGTTGCAATAAGAGAGGAAACTTTAACTAAAAAGTATCCACTGGAGTTTCACTATTTGTCTTGGTAAAATGGGTTCAAAATGTTTAAACACTCACGGCACTCCCCGTTTACAAAAACGGCTATGGTTCACAATAACCAAAAGTTCAAAAATTCCCGCACTGTTCCTGTACTTGGGGAGTCGGTTGCGGTTGTATAGGCCACAATTTGATACGTCGATGGCCGAGCTTTACGGTCCAATAATTGACAGTCTCTTCATAGTCTGTGTTACCCAAGTCAGAGGTGTTTTCTGACATAATTGTTATCCTTTTGTCGCGTTTGGGGTTTGGGGTTTTGAGTTTTTTTTTTTGTTCCGTCAATTTACGCAGTTCAATGACCAGACAGTCGACTGCCGCTTTCAAATTACTATTATATAGGCTGGAACAATCAATACCAAAACTTTTAAGGCGTCTATAGAAACCATCCTGTAAGCTTTGACAGTTTTAACTACTCCTAGTTTGAGTGCCTTTCTTAACCGAGTCCAAATTCTAGCACCACCGGAACCGCGTAGAGTAATTTAAATGTAGCCACAGGTACAAATAACCTTCTACTGGTTTCGTTTGAACGACCAATTTTTTAACCGCTGCTACCAGATGGACACTAAATAATTTGTTGGCTTCCGCCTGTGTAACAAATATTGATTTTTTATTTCTAATAGAACTAGTTGTTCTTCGGCCCCTTTTTTGTATGGACAGCTATACCAGTGCAGTCTAAGCAACGCCAATTGAAAAAGGTGGCAACGCCAATTGAAAAAGGTGGCTTGCAAACAAAACCAACTGTAGCCATAGGAGCCATATTAAATCTGCTACCTTCTTCTATGTCAAGAAAGAATGCAACCGGACTCTGGTACAATTCGGGAAAAACCGGACCTCTAGGAGTGCAAACATCAAGCCACCCCATTTAGTATTGAAGAGATCCTAAAGTATACACACATAAACAATAAGAGCAATGTGAGAATAAGGACAAAAAAATTCACCAATAGCTTAAAGTCTTTTTAAAGCTCGAAAGCAAGTGTTTATTTTGATTACCTAGACATTTTAATATTCTTACCCTTAATAACAAATATAATTATCTTTTAAGCCAAGATAGCCGGATTTACCCACGGGGCAATACAAATTCTAACCCAACAAATAAACAAAATCACATCAAGGTTAATATGTCATCATGCCATCACATTGGTAGCTCGTGTAAATACATTGAACTCTGATGCGTAACACACACAAAGTACGCAACGTTAAGGCTAATGAACTAGTGCGTGAACATTCTAATAAAAGCATACACACAATGTTTTTAAAGTACAATAATGCAAAAACCTAAAGTGTAGACAAGCAAAGCATGCTATATGTGTCCCAAACCAAAAACGGCCAATTGCTAGTTGCAACTGTAATCTAATAAAAATGTTTGAAACAAGTTTTTCACCACCAACATAACCTAACCCAATCTAACTTAATCTGACTTAGTTTAAGTTTAAAACTTACTAACACGTTTGAGTGATGTTTAATCACAAAATTCTTTTTCTATTGATTTTTTTTTTTCAAATTTCAGATATAAATTGAATACTTTTATCAAACTCTAATCATTTCCTTAAGAATGATTTATTGAAGCAATTATATAGTCTTGAAATAGACTCAATATTCTTGGTCAATATTGAGTTCTAACCAGGTCTTAGGAATCATACTCAAGGTTTAAGCCCGAAACTTTTATTATGCAAATCAATTGTTTCATTAGTAGACGATTTGTTTTTCTTGAATTTCTTGACATAAATCAATAATAAAAAAAATCTAAAAGGTTGTTTATAATACATACTTTTATTAATATTAATATTCTTCTTTATATCTTTGTTACAGGCTTAAAAACAAAATGTGATTTGGGCACTAACCTCTACCGAGATATAGGATGCAAACCTAGTTGTATGAAACAAAGCAATGGATGTCCAATGTTTTATAAATGCAACGAATACGAATTAAAAAACAATAGTTGTCTATTTAAAGGCAATTACTACTCAGCTGGACAAGCCATCAACGGAGGCAGCAGTTGCAACGTTGGATGCGTTTGCCAAAAATTGCATATTGAGTAAGTAGAAAATTAGTATAATTTTTAAAATTGTATATTTTTTTTTTCAGAGACAAAACACAAGCAATTTGCGGTTCTTTAAGCTGCAATTTTTCTCCAGCACTTCCTGGAACTTATAAAACTTATGAAGATATTAATTCTTGCTGTCCAATTGCGACTAAAACTAGTAAGTTAATATTAAATTTGCAAACAAATTTTGTGTAAAAAATTAATTTAAAAAAATGTTTATTTACTACACATTAGAGCAAATAATTTATTTTTTGCAGTTACTGGTAATGAGGTAACTTGTGATTCTCATGGTCGTACATACCGCGAAGGAGAAATATTTTATCCACCAAACACTTGCATTCAATGTTATTGTCAAAAAGGATACAGAGGTGTATACGAAGCTCCTTATTGTCAAAGAATAAAATGCGATTCTGAATTGAAATTTTCTAAACAGATTGCTGAAAAGTGTGCACCAATATATATGGGATCAAAATGTTGTCCTACTAACTTCTTATGCCGTAAGTAATTGTTTTTAAAATTATTTAAAAGTAATAAGTAAAAACTATTATCAAAAACCAAAATTATGATTGTTATTAGAACGGACAAAAAGGTTGATTTTAGTAATTTTATTAAAAGTAACCAGTAAAGAATCAATTTTATAAAAGATAAAATGTTATAATCCAGGAGCAAGTTTTTGTAAGCTAGATTTACTTTCATGGGTTGTAATAAATAATTTTAAGGTACTTTGGATAAGAAACAAGAAAGTTTGGGTACTTCTCAAAAAGAAGGTGGTTCACTAAAAAAAAATCCAGTTTCAAGTAGAAGAAAATCTAAATTTTCTGCACTTAATATAAATAGTTAAAAAATACCTGAAATTATTCAAAAATAAAACTTTTCAGTTACATGAAGTGTTAAATGATACAAAGTATCCTCGCATAGTTTTTAAATATTCCACAAAACTTAAGATTTCATTTAATTAAAAATTATTGTATAATTTAAATATTAAAATTAAATATTGATTTGAATTTTTGTTATATTATTCAACTCAATACTAAATATTATTAATTTTTAGCCGATACCCGCAATCCAGTAACAATGATAAATGAATTGGATTCATCAATCAAAAAAAGATGTGAGTATTAGATTTAATTAATAAACAAAGATAAATTTGCAAAATAAATTTTAAATAACAATTCATCTTTTTATATTAATTATTAATTTTTATTCAATTATAAAACTCCATTATACTTTCAGACAATCAATGTGTGTTTGGATCGAGAAGGATAGCTATAGGTGGAAGCCTCTTGGCGGCTTATTCTGTCACTAATGTGAATTGTACTTGTGAAGTACCGCCATTGGTAACATGCACACTATAATCAATTGTACAAACAAGATGTTTGAGAACGTAAATAAAGTCGTGTGAGAAAATACTTTGGTGTTTATCTATAGCAAACTAATAGTAGCAATAATATAACTTACCGACTACTGTAAACAGATCTTATAACACAGCTTACCTAAAACAATAAATAAAATTATATAACAACTATAATTATTTAAGTAATAATCATACACATTAAAAACATTAAATATTTAAAAGAAATATAATAATTTTAAATGTATTACAATCAATTGTTGAAAATAATGAGAAAATTCAAGTCAAGTTTTATTTATCGTATTTTGAAAACAAAAATAAATAATAATCAGCAAAATAGAAAGGGAAATTACGCTCCGGGTTTTTCAACATTATATAAATATAAGCTGTTTAGTAATAAGTATTGACATAGCATGATGGTTTCGTTTGTTAGTGCTTTGCTTTTTTGTACAAATTTAGTATTGATAAGTCTTATCGCTGTTAACATTTTAGTTTGTATGTGAATAATCATTGAAGTAAATAATAATTTATGATAAAATATGATATGTTTAGTGAACAGTATTTTTTATTTATTTAAAGTATTCAAATCGTTACATGTGACAGATTTCCGGCACTTAAATACTGTTCCTTAGTCGTTTATTCAAAAAAAAAATTCAATTTAGTTCTGTTCCTTGTTCGGTAATTCAGGCTAAATTTTTCCTGTCCTCTTGCTTATTCTGATGAGGTTTCTTTTACATTAAAACTATTAAAATTCTTCTAGTTTCATTTCCATATTTCCATATTCATGATGAGCTATTGATGAAACAATCTCATACTTCAGAATCTTTTTTCTGAAATAACAATAAAACGCAACATAAATGCAATAATTCGTTGCAATTTCAATAAGAAAGATATTTTGTTAAACAAATTTATAAATTCAGAATAATCCTGATTCACTACATTAGAGAACAAATATTTTTTTTTTAAATCAGGTAAATCCTGTATTATCAAATTTAGTTCTTTAAAGACCAAAATCACTATTGGAACCTGAATAAAATCTTGACGTTTTCACCAAAGCAAACATTTAATAAATTCTAGATATGCGGGATTTTGAGTTCCTGGAACATGTCTCCAAATTGCTTTCGGATTCCACTCATGGATCTGTGTAACGCAATTTTCTACAAAAGTTTTTAATAAATAAGAAAGAGTGCGAATCCATGCCAAAACCGTCTATAAATCCACAAATCAAAAAAGATCTTCCATTAGATAACGCTCAAAAGTGGCAGAAACCAAAAGACACAATTACACAACAACCATGTAGCTCCTACTTCCAAACAGGGTACCGTCCATGTTTTTAGAGGAGCCACACGAGATTTGGCCACCACTAAATTAACCTCATCAAAATCAATAGTTTCAATTCGCAGGTAAGTTACTGCTCCCATTCCACAAATACTATCATACAAAAAACCTACCAAACAAAGATTAAAAAAACCTTTTGAAATAATGCATCATGGTATCCAATTTTTTTTCAAATCAGTTATTTCATTCATAATTTGTGTTCAAACATTTAAAATATCTGCTGACAACGGATCATCCCAACTAACTTTCCACAACCAAAGCTCTTGTAATAAAACTTTTAATGAAATAACAAAAGGACTCAAATATCCATTGAAGTCAAAAATTTGAGCTACTCGAGACAAAGTACCTTGCTTCAAATGGATTTCGGTATCTGATTTTAATATATAATAAAATGCATCCCGAAAAGAATTTTAAAAAATTCCCAATAATTTAATTGATTCAGAGACATTTCCAGATTTAAAAACTACCTGATTTTCAGTTTCTATAACAGACCAATGTGAACTGGCACATTTTGGCAATTTAAACCCCCTGCAACGCAGAAGACCTATTAATTGAGCTTTTAATTCTAAAGCTTTATCCTTATTAGGAGTTCAACATAAAATGTCATCAACATAAATTTTGTTCTTCAAAGCTTCTGTTTCTAACAAAAAATATTTCTTTCATCTTAAACTAACTGAAAAATGAACCTTTGAGCTAAAGGAGGATTAGATGTAGCCCCAAAAATTACTCTGTTTGTTCAAATTCTTTAATAGGATTGCTAGAATTAAAACGCCAAAAAATATGTTGAAAAGCACGATCATCTTTATGTAAACCTACTTCACTAAACATTTGACAAAGATCATATGTTATCGCCACTTGATAAAACCTGAAACGTGTCAATATTTAATCAATGTCTGTCTGCAATTTTCTACTAAAGGAAAAGGTAATATTTAAAAAAATACGGTTAGAATCCTTTTCTACCAGATTAAAAATTACTCTGAACGATACACCAGACGGCTTTTCTTTTTTAACTCCGTGATGTGTCAAAATATATGAAACTGAGCTTCCAATTGAAAACGCAAGCGGATAAAGGGTTTATGTAACAATTTCTTAAAAAATGAGATTGTTTAATAGATAAAGGTTTTAAGTCACTGGAATTTTTTTGAACTATGTTTTGTTTGTCTATTGTAAGAAATATAGAAGTTAGTAGTTGCTAAAGGGTGTATAAACAACAATTTTTTTTAATGCATAAGATAAAATAATTGTTTTTTTTAAGAATAAGTTTGTTTCCTATTTTATGTATACAATAAATGTTTATTTAACTAAACCACACTTGTTTTAGTAAATCTAACCCCAAAGCACTGCGGATAAAAAACTTTAAACGGCAATATCTCCGAATGAAGTCTATGCGACATGAACCCTTTATCCACTTGCGTCTTCAATTTTAAAAACGTTTTAAAGCATATTTTTTATTGTTACCTAAAACAAGACGTACATTTGCTTTACAAGGTAATCGAGTATTTTATCACTAAAAACAGTTTTTACTAAATAATCTTCACACAGAATTTCTTCTGGTGATATAAAAGAAACTGAAGGATCTTCCAAAAAGCACAAATCATTTGCTCAAGCAAAGGACAAACAAATTCTGAATTCATGACCAAGGAATTTAAGGCTAATTTGGTTCTAATAACACCATCCGGAAGTGAATTGTTTGAACAAAGGCGACAAACCGAGATTGATGTCAAAATCCTTGTTAAAACAAGTCAAGTTTCTATGCACGTACTCCTCTGCATCCAAAAAAGATGTGTAATTGATGTCAGAGACCATATTAAAACAAAAGAAGTCCTTAAGGACGTACTCCTCTGTATTCAAAAAACATATGTAATTGACGTCAGAGGCCTTGTTGAAACAAGACGAGCTCTTAAAGACGTACTCCTCTGCAACCAAAAAAGATTTATAATTGATTGCATTTCCGTGATTAACAGTATTAAACATTTCAACGGTCGGGGCCAGTTCAGGCTAGTGAACACACATAAAATTTGTTATGTTTAGTTCGTTTCCAATCTCATTTTTCACAGAACCCATCACTATCCAACCTAAATTAGTTAAAATAGCACTCAAATTTCCCTTAATATGTGCTGGATGAAGTGGAGTTATATCCAAAACAGTTTCTACTCCCAACAAAATATCTACTAGTGACATTACATGAAAATAAGGATCTGCTAAAGATAAATTAGAAAATCAACTTTTAACTTTATCAGAAATAGGAACAGTGAACAAATCAGCTGTAATTTCAAGCAACACTACAGCTTCAAAATTTAAATTAAAACCTTTATTGAATTTAGTGCATAAATGACAACTCACCATTCTTTTTGGTAAATCCACCGAAGACTGACCCACTCCATTAAAAAAAAAGATTATCTTCTTCTTGATAGTTTCAACCTCTCAACTAATTCTTGAATTATGAAATTCACTTGACTACCTGAATCAATTATCAAACGGCAGTCCACTCAAAATCCATCTATGTTGCATAATCACGCTTGTGAATTTCCTAAAAAAACTTCAGAATTTGTGAATTTTTGAGGACTCACAGAATTCAAAGATACAGAATTTAAAGGAAACTCATTAATTGCCTTTTCAGGTTCTTCCTTTCTACTTATTATTGGATATAATACCTTGGTAGATGTCCGCTCAAAATGCAACAAGGTGATTCTTTCAACCACAAGTTGTACACAAAAACTTTGAAATACATTTGAAAGAATGAGAAGGACTTAAACAAGCAAAACAACAACAACAACAGTTGGCCTATTCTTCAACATAAACTCTTACAAATACACGTTTGAACAAAAAAATGTGGAAAATATTTGTAGTCAGGGGACAATCAAAATGCGTTGCAACTCTAACATGTAAGACAGTAAATGCAAAAAACTCCTAATCATATATTGATATTTAACCGCCCACAAAAAAAGCCATATATTCTGCCGCCAATAAGTTGCTTCAAATGTCAGACGTTTGGTCACACAGCTTCTCGTTGCTCTAAGAAGTATATCTGCGAGTGTGAAAAACCTCTGAGTGTATGATGTTGATCAGTCTGAACTGAGTAAACAAAAGCGGAATAAACTTTTTTCCAGCAACTGTAACGACAAATTTAGTTCGGAATTATAACGTTCTGTTGACAGTGGTCGCAACAGTAGTAGACACTAAGCCCTATATTCATTTTTATTGTTAAATGTGTTTTGTATTGGCAACTGCGGTGTTATTTTTGCACTTGTATAGTTTTTTCTTTCTGTTATAAACTTTGGTTACTTTATTTATTTATTTATTCACTAGTCAACGGAAGCCATTACAAATTAAGTATATATTGACAATTTAAAAAACAAATAAATTAAACATGAAACAACTAATGCTAAAAATATAAATAAAACTTAAATAGTTACAAAATGTTAATGAGATCACGTATGGGCGACAAGTTTACGTGTAGATGCAAAGTGCTGCCCATAATCTGTACATTTGTACGGTATATAAAATAAATAGTCAATGCGTAAAACTTGAGCTAGGACATAAATACCAATTGAGCTAAGCAATTCATCAAAAAGTAGCCATACATCACAGTAGACTGACTAATAGCGACAAATGACGTAAATATTTTTTTTAAATTATTTTGTTATATTACTTCTAGTAGTTAAAAAGTTACCCTTACATATAAAAATGTTTTTTTTTTAATATAAAAAACCCACAGAGAAAATATTGCTCAAAAGAGATGTGGTAAATGTATTCTGTATCCACCCGCAAAAAGAAATAATACCAGCATTCAATGTGAAGGATGTGCTAACTTTGAATGCTATTTTTTTGATAACCAACTAGTTTTAACTTTTAAAATGTAAAAATAAATAAGTTTTATATGTACCAGAACTTTTTTATAAAAAAAAATTTTTAATCTTTTTATTTATAACAAAATATCCAGAAGAGCATAAAGTGGTTAAGACCTAAGAAAATTTTAATCTATGGGGTTTTACATGTACAAAAATTGACGTTCTGCCGAATCTGCAATACCAAAAGTAGAGTTAATATTTTGCTGAGAAAAATTTCACCGTTTACGGAGATAACTCTTAAAATTTCAGAAAATAACAATTCGAATTGAAATTTTAATAAAAACCACAATTTGCAACATTATTTTCTGGGGTTCGATTAGAGCAATATTAACGCCCACAATCATCTTTATGGATTCCTGAGAAAAGACACGTAAGGTCAAACCTTTTTAATCAAAGATACGCTGTCTTCCTCAACACGAGTTTCTCCACACATTTTTGAAATAATAAGCAATTTTTTTGGAAATTGGTTTGTCATCAGAAAAGATTGTCAAAACATTGAACATAGTCAATCGGGTACCTGATAAGGTTTTCAAACCAGTCTAGTTCCCCAGAATTAAATAGTAAAGTTTTTACTAATTATATTGTCTTAGCAACAGTTT
This sequence comes from Tachinus rufipes, assembly GCA_963932245.1. Lineage (NCBI taxonomy): Eukaryota > Metazoa > Arthropoda > Insecta > Coleoptera > Staphylinidae > Tachinus > Tachinus rufipes. The sequence continues at coordinate 24,200,713 of OZ010745.1, read as the reverse complement.
ATATCAGCGGTTAGTTGGCCGGTCTGTCAATCAATGGCAGTTAACACAGTTGTTAACACATCAACTAACTAACCATTTGGATCGGCAAAGTTTAAAAAAATCATATAAAAAAAAATTTCTTCTGAAGACTCCCGTCCTAAACGTTGACAAAGGTAACCATAGCGGCCAAAACTGCAAACTCGTTAACATGATAAAACGGTTGCTGTAAATTTACATCCTGATATGAAAAAACAACGTTTACTCTAAATGTTGTAAAGAAACCATTGTTTTGCCATTGCAGAAGCTGATCAAAAATCTAAACAACGATTACACCTACAAACCGATCTTGCTTACATTTTGCCAACCATTTAATCTATTTTTTTGCTCAAATCATTAATAATGACTTTCTTTGCATGAATGCTGATCATGAAAAATTGTTCAGATTTTTTTAGTAAGCTATTTCCAAGTAATAAGCAATAAACATTTGAAAAAAATCGAGTTTTTTTTTATCGTGTGTAACTCAGGATTGCATTCAAAATAATATAATAAATTATAAGATACTTTTTTTCTATAAAATTGTCTAATGAATAAGTTTTCACAAACAAAAAAATGTTTCTCTAAATTTTGAAAATTTTACAAAACTTTAAAAGAAAGTTTTTTTTTAAGATGACTGGTATTGTCTTTATTTCTAAAATATAGATAAAAACGAGCTTTTATATGTGCAAAAGTTACCCTAAAAACTTTAAAAAGTGCCGTGCGCTACGCTTCAAATACTTAAAAATAGCAAAAAAGGATTAACGCTAGAGAATTGCCGGGTTAAGTTGCCCTGTCCTGTTGTGGTGCCACTAGTACTATTGTTATGGAAAAATATTAAATCCTATCATATCTACGAGAATATTGGTGAACCTTTCTCTCTAGAAAAATATTGACACGTACAACGCCGTTTTTAAATTAAAATTGGTTTTTACACGAAAAAACGCCAACCAACTCAATATCCAAACGGTAAGATTTTAGTCATCACTCTTTTTATATGTTGAACTACATACAATATCTATGTCTTCATGTTTTTGGTAAAAGATTTAAAGTTACATTTAACGAGCAAAAAATTAATAAAGAACTGATTAAAAACGTCACTTTTTAAAATTAATTGCAAAGAAACGACTTATTGCATCAAATTTCTACAAGTTTGAGGACACAGATTGGACTTTCTTTTACAATGTGTGAAAATTTTATTCAATTATATTCAGGCGTTTTCTTGCTAAGTTGGATTCTGTAAACCCTTATAATAGCGCAACTATTCTTCCCCCTTAAATTTCAAATTTTCTGTGAATACATTCTAAGATACCTCGGATCTTTTGCACATATAAAAGCACGTTTTAATCCATATTTAAAAGAACCCGTCATGCAAAATTTTCAAAATTTAAGAAACAAATTTTTGGTTGTGAAAACTTATTCTTTGAATATTTTTTTTTTAAATATGCAACCCTGAAAAATTACAAAAATTTTAAAAATGAAAAAAACTAAAATTTCAAATTTTTAAGTATTTCTGTGGATAGATTCTAAAATATCTCGGAGCGTAGTGCACAATATTTTTTTAAATTTTCAGGGTATATTTTGCACTTATAAAAGCACGTTTATATCCACATATGAAAAAAAAAACTTAAAAAACCGTTTTTTAAATTTCTGCAAAATTATCAAAATTTAAGGAGAAAAAAATTTTGAAAACTTATTCCTTGAATAATTTTAAAGAAACAAGTATTTATTGAATATTTTCTAAAAATGCAATCCTGAGAAGTTACAAACGATAAAAAAATGAAAAAAGCTTAAATTACAAATTTTTAAGTATTTCTGAAGATACATTCTAAGATATCTCGGAACGTAGCAAACGACACTTTATAAAAATTTCAAGGTATCTTTTGCACATATAAAAACACGTTTTTATTTATATTTGAAAAAAAATCAAAATACCCGTCATCGTTTTTAAGAAAAACTGTCTTTCAAAGACATTTCAATGTTTCTGAAAAATTTTCAAAATTGATGGAAAAAAAAATTTGTCTATGAAAATTTATTCTTTGGGCAATTTAAAAAAAAAGTTTCTAAATTTTTTTTCCTAAAAATGCAATCCTGAGAAGTTACAAATGATCAAAACTCAAAACCCTCAATTTTTTCAAATTTTAATAGCTTATTACTAGAGACCGGATTATATGCACCTTAAAAACATTGAAATATGCAATAAAATAGACCAAAAAAAGCATGAAAATAGCAAAAATATGTCAAAATATGCAACTATATGCAACATAAATATAAACAAATATAGTTTAATCTTAAAAAAATATATATAAAAATTCTATTTTTTTAATTTTTTAATGTTTAATTGGTAGAATGTGTCAAAATATACATTTTCATATATACAGGGTGTTAGACAAAAAACGTAAGACTAAATAACTCAATTTTGAATGGTTTTTTGAGAACCATAAAGGCAGGTACACACATGTATGTTTTAACTTTTAGTAAACTTGCTATTGCAACTTTAGTTTTTTAAAGAGCAACATATTTTTTTTTTAATCTCTAAGATTTTTTAAATTAAACCTAGTAAATAAAAAAAAAACATTTTATTTGTTTTTAATTTAAAATAATGATTGTAATTAAATAGTTGGCAGTAAAAATAACTTATTTTTAATTTCTGAAATATTTTTATGTCAATATGCATAATAAAGTAACTTAAAAAATGATGATTTCTAATACTGTTTTTTTAAAAATCTGTGAAATATCCATAAAAACCGAATATGGACTAAATATGCAACAAAACCTAAATATGGTCAAAATATGCAAATGCATATGCATATAATCCGGTCATTATTTATTACTTAGAAATGGCTTACTAAAAAAATCTAAAAAAAATCACATAATCAGGATTCATTATCAAGGCATTTTCGGTGGTTTGATCAAAATCAAATTTTCATTCCGTACACTTGACTCATACATGGCATTAAATTAAAAAACAAACTTGGGTTTATTTTGATGAATTGATTGCAAAGTGCTTTGTTTGCACTTTGCGATCAATTGCGCATGCTTGACCAACAGCAACTAGAGTATGTGAATGCGGTTTTGTCTAGAATCAACTACGGCTGCAAAGTGTACTAATCCGTCAAAAAATTGCTAGATGCAGTCCACAACGCAGGCATCTGATAGATTTACTGTAACTTGTTAACCGTTGCCGCGGCAATTCAAGCAAAAAATAGTCACAACAACCAACTAAATATACTGTCAATAAAATGCAGCAAATACAGACTCAAGCTTACAATCAAAAGAGCGATGTGCGGCTAAGCACAAAAACTAAAAAAATTTTGTGTTAACTATCTAATGGTAGTCGAGGTTGGCTCTGACAAGTTTCCACCTTGGTTAATGCCGGCAATAAAAGCTTGTCTCAATATGAATTTTCAAACAAACAATAAACTTGCCCCAACGTCTTGAAAAACAAGTTTTTTAAAATTGTTGCCAGGAACTATACGTTTCGCGGTTGTATATGGATGGTCCAAAAACAAATCGGGCAGTAGAGCGTGCCTCTCAGACGGTACACATTCATATTCATGGTATAGACTCTCAAACTTCTTCTTACAGTTCATTTCTCCTTTGTTCCGTTTCACTAAGTGGCATCCTTAGTATAAGGTATAAGTAATCGGTCCATTAACTGGCTAACTAGTACAATCTTTGGTATTCCGCCTAGCCGAGTTTGTCTTTGTTTTTCGACAACAGGTTATGTGGGTATCTAAAGCAATAAGCTGACCAGTAAAGCTACCCATCTGGCGTCAGATGTAAATCCTACAAAATACATTCCAGTAACCTAAAAAATACATTTCAAAGGTCATTGATAATTCAAAAGAATGGTCTATTTTATCAACTAAAAATAATAAATGAGAATTTTCTGAAGTAAAATGATGCAAGCAAATGATATGGCGACAATAATCGTGCACAATAAATAAGTGTTAAGTTAACTAATAAACAACGTAAACGCATGGTGTGGTAGTTGTGAGAATTAGCGTTCTTGTGTCACTTATAAATTTAAATAACAAGGCGTAACAATATGTACTATTAAAAAAAATGTTTTAATAATTTTGTTAATAAACAATTTGAGCAACAGAACTTCCAACAAAAGCAATTTAATCAAAGACCATCAACAATGTATTTAGACCAAATAAATATTATATTTTACCTAAACCAACTCCGATGAGTTTGATGACTAAAAACACAGTCTTATTATAATCCTCAACGTAATTGGACATTTGAGGAACTTTATAATAATGACAAAGAACAAAATTCCAAATCAATTGATAAAATCAACGATGATCTAATGCAAAATTCTAATTTTGAACCTGAACGACTTGAAGATTCAGATGAAACTTTTTTTTGTCAAGTAGCCTCGGAAATGAACAATAAGCTGAACTCTTAAAAATAGACCAAAATTCATCTCAATTACCATTTATAAACATTCCATTTCAAAATTTTAATCTTAAATGTTTAATAGAAACTAGTTCAACCAAATCATTTATAAACGCCAAAATAGCAAAAAAATACTTTTCAGATAATATACAACCAGATCCATTTATTATTTCTGCTGCTCATGGCACCACTAAAGAAATCAATTCCATTTTCAACTATTTTCAATTTAAACATATTTTCATTCAAATTACACATTTTTCAATTTCATAAATATTTTGATTGTCTTCTTGGAATCGATAATCTAAAACAGTTAAATGCTAAATTAAATTTAGTTACAGATAAATTATTATTGCCTAATACAAAAATTGAAATTAAATTTAAAAAATTAGTTGATTATAATAATTGTATCGTTGTAGCGCCATATTCTGAACAAAAAATAAAAATCAAAATTGCAAATATAAATGAAGGAGTTGCAATATTACCCCATCAAAAAATGTCCAACCTTGAAATTCCTGATAGCTTAATTAAAGTAGAAAACAATTTAGCATACACATCAATATTGAACCCCACTGATAAATATACATCTATAAACTTATCAAATCCTTTTAATGTCATCTCTGAGAATAAATTTTAAATTTTAAATTCTAAATTTAAATAATAATTTTTGTCACAATAATAATAAACGATAGTTTGATTTTTCTAAAGTAAGAATCAACCATTGCAATACAGATGAAACACAAAAATTAACTAAATTATTCAACAAATATGTTGACATTTTCTATTATGAAAACCAACTTTTACTAACGTTAAAAAACATAACATAAAATTAAAAGATAATACGTCTATACATGTTAAGACATATAGATACCCATACGTTCATAAATCTGAAGTACAAAATCAGATTAAGGATATGTTAAATCAAGGTATCATTCGACCATCTGGTTTGCTCCAATATGGGTAGTACCAAAGAAACTTGATGCGTCTGGCAAATGTAAATAGAGAATAGTCATAGACTATCAAAATTTAAATGAACAGACAATAGACGACTGGTATCCGTTGCCAAATATTACGAACATTTTAGATAAACTTGGCATAAGCCAATATTTTTCCACTTTAGATCTCGCTTCAGGATTCCACCAAATAGAAATAAATTCTGACGATATGTCTAAAACTGCATTTTTAGTAAAAAATTGCCACTACAAATTTGTTCGTATGTCGTTTGGGTTAAAAAACGTCCCATCAACCTTTCAACGGGTTATGATAACGTTCTTCTTGGAATACATAATGTTTATTTAGACGACATTATTTTATTTTCAACTTTCTTTCAAGAACACATTGAAAGATTGACAACAGTTTTTGAACGCTTGCGTAAATTTAACTTCAAAATTTAATTAAATAAAAGTGAATTTTTGCAAAAAGAAGTAAGTTACCTTGGACATATTATTACACAAGCTGGATATAAACCTAACCCAGACAAAATTAATGCTATTCTTGATTATTCAATACCAAAAACTCAAAAAGAATTGAAAGGATTTCTCGGACTTTTGGGTTATTATAGAAAATTTATTGAAAACTTTGCGAAATTGATTAAACCCCTAACTAGCAGATTGAAAAAGGATAATACAATTGACCCTGATAATTCATATAAAAACTGTTTTGAATTCTGTAAGAAATTATTAACCAATAACCCAATCTTGCAATATCCCAACTTCGAAGAACCATTCAATTTAACGACCGATGCTAGCAATTATGCGATAGGAGCTGTTTTATCCCAAAGTACTATCGGCTCAGATTTTCCTATAGCTTATGCAACACAAACATTAAATGAACATGAAATAAACTATTCTACTATCGAAAAGGAACTGTTTGCTATAATATGGTCTACTAAGTATTCCCGTCCCTATCTGTATAGAAATAAATTTGAAATTATAACAGATCATAAACTACTCCGAAGGCTTTTTTCCCTTAAAGATCCCAACTCAAAATTAGTCAGATGGAGACTACATCACGAAGAATTTGATTATGAAATATATTACAAAAAAGATAAATTAAACAGCAACGCAAATGCTTTGATTTATTTTTGATTATATGAATAAATTTAATGCTAAATTTGCTTCAAAATCATCTATTAATAACAAAGAAGTAAGTTCACTTATTGTACGAACTCCAGATATATCTGATATCGACAGAGAAGAAATTTCAGACGACGATATTACCATTCATACTGCTTTAAAAAACCCAATTTGCTCTATTTCAATTTCTGAAGATCCTTTAAATACCTCAAAAAATCAAATACATTTTATAAGTATTAAAACTCACCCATCCGAGACTAAGGCAAAACATTTATTTCAAAATTCTAAGCAACGCCTGATAGTACAGATTTCTGAAACTTTATGAGGGGCGGAGAAAAATATAAAGCAATAACAGTATATAGTAGAGACATGAAAAACACTAGACAAAAGTTAGATACGCTAATACCAGAAACTGAAGAAAAAAAATTGATTATAGGAGGGGACTTCAACGCAAGAATTGGAAAGAAGGGAGAAAAAATCAAACACGAGGACACAAGAAACAGAGAATCAAAAGATACCACAGAAAATAGAGAAGGAAAAGAAATGATAGAAATGATAGAAGAGAGAGGTTGGGACATTTTAAAAGGAAACATCACAGGAGATGAAGAGGGAGAATTTACTTATATAGGGACAAACGGGCAATCAGTAATAGACTACGTAGTTGTAAATGAGGAGGCGTGGGAAGAGATAGATAATCTTAAAGTAGGAATAAGAGTTGAATCAGACCACCAGCCATTAGAACTCAACTTAACTGGGGAAACTGTAAGAAGACAGGAAAATGAAGAAAAAAGTGAAGAAAAGATAACATGGACGGAAGAAAGTGTGATAAAATACAAAAAAAATCTGAGAAAAATTAGAGAAAACGGAAGAAATGTTGAAGAGATAATGAAGGAATTAGAGGAAACAATTGGAGATGCGGTAGTAAAAAAACCATATAGAAGAAAAGAAGAAAAAATGAAAAAAAGCAAATGGTGGAACAGCGAATGTACTAAGAAAAAACAAGAAACCAGAAAGATGTTAAGGCACTGGAGAAACAACAAAAGCACAAAAGAAGAATATATGAAAAAACAGAAAGCTTACAAAAATCAATGTAAAAAAGCTAAAAGTGAATTTATAAAAAAAGAAGAAATAGAAATTAAAAAAATAAAGACAGAAGCAGAAGCATGGAAATACATAAACAAAGAAATAAGAAGAAAACAGGGAGATATTGAGGAAATACCAATGGAAACGTGGAAGGAACATTTTTCAAGTTTGTTTGGAGGAGAAAAGAAAAAAGAAAAAAAACTAGAAAGACAAAAGCCAATCCACCAAGCGGAAGAAATTTCAAAGGAGGCAATATGGGAGAGGATAAAAAAACTAAAAAAAAAAGAAAGCGCCAGGTATGGATGGGATACAGAATAAAGCGTGGTTGTATGGTACGGAAAAACTGACTGAGAGATTGAGTGAGTTAATAAACAGAGTATGGAAGGGAGAAGGGTTTCCGAGTCAATAGAGAGAAGGTCTTGTATGCCCTATACACAAAAGTGGATCCAAAAAGCAAGTAAATAACTACAGAGGAATAACACTACTGGGTACGGCATACAAGATCTACGCCATGATATTAGAAGAAAAGTTGAATGAGGAACTAAGTATGAATGAGATAATTCCAGATGGGCAAGCCGGCTTCAGAAAGGGAAGAGGTACCATGGATAACGTATATATTTTACATCATATTGTGGAAAAAGAAATAGCAGAGAAAGGGGGGAAAGTATATGCGTTATTTCTAGATCTAAAGGCGGCATTTGATAGTGTGGATAGAGAGAAACTGTGGAAGTGTATGAGAGAGAAAGGAATTAGCGAGCACCTGGTAAGAAGAATAGAAGACGTGTATGAGGAGACAGCAAGTAGGGTATGTGTTAACGGAAAAATGAGTGAAAGATTTTGGACAACAAAAGGAGTAAGACAGAGCTGTCCATTGAGTCCTACTTTATTTGCAATCTACATAGCAGATGTAGAAAAAAAATTGAGGTTGGCTCAAGCAGGAGGGGTAATAGTTGGTAGAGAAAAAGTGTGGTCGCTAGCATACGCAGACGACATGGTAATACTAGCAAAAAAAGCGAATTAAATGAAAGAGATGATGAAAAGTTTAGAAAAATATTTTAGAAAAAAAAGCTTAGAAGTTAACGTAGAAAAAACAAAAATTATGGTGTTTAAAAAAGGGGGTGGGAGAAAAAAAGTAGAGGACTGGAAATGGAATGGGCAAGGTATTACGGAAGTAAAATCTTTTAAATATTTGGGATATGTTTTTTGTACGAGTAACACCGAGAGTGAGCACATTAAAGAGATTGCTCGAAAAGCAAATAAAGTAGTGGGACAAGTTTGGGGAATAAGTGAAAGAAACTTTGAATGTATGAGAATAAAAGGGCTTATGTTTGATAGTTTAGTTAAGAGTATGATATTGTATGGGTCAGAAATATGGGGATGGAAGGAACAAGAAAAATTAGAAGCAATACATGTAAAATATTGGAGATGGGTGCTAGGTTTAAATAGAGAAACTCCAGCATATATTGTGCTGGAGGAAGTCAAAAAAGATAAGTTAAGAGTAGAAGCAGGAAAAAGAACAATGAAGTATGAAGAAAGAATGAGACAGAGACACGAATGCAAAATATTACAAGAATGCATGAAAGAAAAAATGAGAGCAAGAAATGAAAAGCTAGGGGGGATTAGGGAAAATTATTACAATAGAAATGGATATGCGAGCCAAGAAATTGAAAGAATGAGAGAATCTGGAAGAGAGACATGGTACGAAATTATGGAAAGAGATAGAGATATACGAAGGCAAGAAAGGAGAATGCGAGTGAAAGAGTCTAGGTACAACGCAAACTATGAACATATTATAGAAAATGAATTGCCAATGTACTTAGTGAGCGAAAGATATAGTAAAGATGACAAAAAGATGATTGCAAGTTTCAGATGTGGTAATGAAGAGCAAGTGACAAGATTTTGGATGGAAGAGGATTTGAAAATGTGCAGAATGTGCGAAAAGACTAAGGAAACTATAGAACATATGTTGAAAGAGTGTAACGAAATGAGAGAAGAACAGATGAAAAAAAAATGAGATATTGAAAGGGGACGGAAGAGGGGTAGTATGGATGAGGGCAGTTAAAAAACGAAGAAAAGAAATAGACGAACAGAGAAGAAAATATTCTTAATTGTGTTAATTTTATAAGGATTAAGTTTTATTATTTTGGGAAGTTGTAAATGTATTTGTAAATGTAATTTTCAAGGCCGAAAGGCAAGAAATAAACGTATTATTATTATTATTATTAGTACAGATTTCTGAATCTAACTTTAAACAAGACTTTTCTAACTTTATAAGAAATTATGTTGAACCTAATGTCTTATATTCTTGTTACTTTGAAACAGAAGAATTGTATAAACAATGTAATTTAATTCTAAATCAAAAATTTTCAAATAAAATCAAGTTTAAAAAATGTTCAAAATTTTAAAAAAATATTGAAACTCTTGATGACCAGCATGAAAAAATTAGAAATTATTATGAAGGAAAATGTAATCATAGAGGAATTACCGAAACAATTCAAAAATTAAGTTCTGAATATTATTGGCCTAAAATGCATGAAAGTATTCAAAACTTTATAAATAATTGTGAAACTTGTAAACTCGTTAATATAATATAACTGCAACCTCAACAAAACCTTTTAAAATAGTCCATATCGATATTCTAAAATATGAAAAACATAAATTTCTTACCATCATCGACGCGTTTAGCAAATACGCTCAAGTGTATCTACTCTTGAATATGCAAGCAATTGAAATAGTAAAAAAATTACTTCATTATTTTTCACATCATTCAGTTCTAGGTTTAATTATCTGTGATAATGGACCAGAATTTGATAACAACTTGATAACAGATATTCTCAACCTACATAACGTTGAAATACATTTCTGTAGTACACATCATCCGGCTAGTAACGGATTAATTGAGAAATTTCACTCAACCTTTCTAGATCATTTAAATTTATTAAACAATCAAGAAGAATTTAAAAAAGATTCAATTGATTCAAAAATACTATATTCACTAATTGTTTACAATAATTCGATCTACAGCACAACTAAATTAATACCCTTTAATATCCTTAACTTTGACATGCATGAAGTGACTGATATTAATTTAGAACCCTTAATCCTAAATAATTATATCCAGACACATAAAGAAAAACTTCAGATAATGCATAAATTAATAAATAATTGATTAATGGAAAATAAAATTAAAACTATTTCAAAAATATATGAAAAAAGAGAAGAATTACCAAAAATACCAGAAAAAGTGTATGTAAAAAGTAATTTTAGATCAAAAAAGAGAAACCGATAAAAAAAAAATAGATGCTGATCGAAAAACAATAGAACCAGAGATAGACAAATACAAAACTGGTCAAAAATTTAAAAAATTACACATCGATATCATCAAACGTCCTAATAAAAATTTGTCTCCAATTCCAGGTACTTCCTCATCACAATAATTATGGCCCAACAAAATATAACATATAACCCTAGCATACTTCCTGTAAACTTAGGACATGCAAGACTACAAACAACTTCTCACACCTTTTTACATTATTTTGATTTAACACATTTTTTGAATGAATATGAAGTATTGTACAACAATATAAAATATATTGAATTTGACTCAAATAAATACAAGATTCACAAAAGAATTAAGTAATTATTACAAAATTTGTAACTATGTAACAAACCAAATTGATAAGTTAAAACCATTTCAAAAATCGTCACCAAACAAACGCGGTCTCATTGACATTTTTGGGTCAGTTATTAAACAAGTAACTGGAAATCTTGATGCAAACGATGGCCGAGATATAAAAAATACATTTGATATAATAAAAAAAAAATCAAAATAATTTGGTTCATCAAATTAATAACCAATATTCAGTTAACAATAAAATTATGCAAAGGTTTAATAAAACTATTAAAAATATAAAACATAATGAAATAATTCTTCTTACAAGAATTAATCAATTAGAAACATTATTAAAATCCACAGCAACATTTTCTGACGTTACGTCTGCCAAAGATGTTCTAAATCAAATTATTCACTTATTGAATATTATTTTAAATGTTGCATAAGACATTGAAAGTTCACTGACGTTCTGTCATTTAAAACAATTACATCCAAGCATCATTACTGATGAGGAACTATTGTTTGAATTACAGAAAATATTCCCTTTCTATAAAATCAATTTACCTTTTGAAGTTTCTTTACAGACAATTTATATTTTCAAAAACCTAATTAAACCTTCATGCTTTATAAAAAAGTCTGAGATTATTTATACGCTCAGTATTCCATTATTTGAAAAAACTGACTAAGAGTTATACTATTTTATACCAATACCAAATTATGATTTTCAAGTAATTATTCCAATAACTAAATATAATCTTAAATCTGGTTTAGAAGTAATTCCGTTTTCTGATGTTTGTGATCTTTTTGAAAACCAATATCTTTGTTCACAAGAAAAACAAACATATGAAAATATTTAATGCGAAAGAGATATATTAACAAATAATAAATTTGAACACTGCTTTCCCATTCAATTACAAAAACAAAATATTTTAGAATTTATTCCGGAAATTAACCAATATTTGGGAGCTTTTCCAAAATCAACTATATTAAAATCAAACTGCAAATAAATATGGACCACACAAACCAAACATAGCATTGTTTGGCGAAAACTTACATTGTCAACACTTTATTGGTACCCACCAGTTAATCTTTAATAATACCACCAGAGGACAACCCTTCCTACTAGAAGCTTTTCAACTGGATTTAACCACATCAATGAAGAATCCTCTTCCGAAGCTTTAACTAAAAACAGTAGAATTGGCAAAACTAAATGACTAATTGCACCCAATACAATTATTAGAGGAAAATAATAATGTTAATCTATGGCATTTATCGGGAACAATCTTGATGTATTTAATACTATCACTATTAGGATGTGCTTTTGTCATCAAATACTTCAAAAAAAAAAACAGAGACCGACAAAAACAACCCGATGAAGATTCAAGAAATCAACAACCCATTGCACTGGCAAGTTTCAAGATTTAATTTCTCCGGAGTATCAAACTTAAGGATGGAGGAGTAATATAAAGTTCTTCTTATGCATCATTTTGCTAATTGCAAATTTTATGTAATAAACATGTTATTTCTTCTTATAATTCTAGGAATGCTGATAAGCACTTATTTTAATATAAAAACGTATGTAAACATAATTAACACACATTATTATGTCTAAACTTGTAGAAATAACATTTAATAATAAAAGCTTATTATTTTTAAATATCAATAATTGAAAATCAATTATATTTCTTCGGCGCAATACTCCATAAATCTTTATGCCATGACAATTTATACCACGTGCAGATCTGATTTTCCTTTTCTTAACCCGTACTGATTATTTGCACTCATTTGTTAGTTTTGAAATAATATTTAACACGTTTAACCTGCCCATGTCTCTAACAATGTTTTTTCAATTGTCAGTATTAATATTAATATTTTCAGAAAACTAAAAAAATAAATAAAATGTTCTTGTTTCTAACGGCCAAACAAACTATATTTAACTACATGTCGATTAGATTTTATCGAGTCCTGGTGTCTTTATTTTAATTATACCCTTGATTGCTCTATCTAAATTTCTGAGTAAAGCATCACAGTCGTTTTTTCTTTATATTGCTAAAAACAGTGATTTGGTATATCAACTGGATAAACATACTATTTGTATTAGTGTCTTTTATAAAGTTTTATTACTTTTCATTATTTTTTTATTTTATTTTATTATTTTGAATTGATTTATATATTTATAATATGTTAAATTATTGAAATGTGATTAGCTGCTTTCATTATCATTAAAGCGAAAGTTGACATAACTGATAATCATTAACATTAGTTGAATTTTAATTTTTACTTAACTTTTTATTTAGCCAACCAAAACTGCGATTTGGGTACTCTTTACTATCAACAAATAGGGTGTAAGCCAATCCAAGAAAAGGGATCAATATGTCCAACAGCATATGATTGCCCAACATATGTTAGACCTCCAAATAAGTGTCTATTTCAAGGTAAAACTTATGAAGATCAAGAAAAAATAAACGAAACGTCAGGATGCAACATAGCATGCTACTGTGGTGTTATTGAAACAGGGTAAATACTAATCTTATTTCAATTTTTAATAACAACATCTAATTTAAAATCAATCGCAGAGTTCCAGGAGTAATCCAATGCGCCAGCGTAGAGTGCCCTTGGGATGAAGATAAAGATGGTCAAAATTGCTATCAATATCACTCTACAATTGGTGGATGCTGTTCTACATTAAGATGTGGTAAGTCAATGTTGGCAAGATATTATTATTATTAAATTAAAGCAAATAAACATAATTTAAAATTGATTACTAAAAACATAATAAAACTAAAAGAATACTAATACATAATATTTTTTAAGAACCATATAATAATGTCGCATGTGAAGTAGAAGGCAAAACTTTAAAAGAAGGAGAAATTTATGCACCAAAAGATACTTGTTACAGTTGCTTATGCCAGAAAGGCTCCAGTTGTAATGAACCGATTTGTAAAAAAATACAATGTGATACTGAAATTTATAATGCTGAATATATAGAAAATAAATGCGCTCCAATTTACTACCTGAATCAATGCTGTCCTTACGATTTCTTATGTGGTAAGTATATTTATATTAAAACTAACTTTTATATAATTTAAATGTTTTATCTCATTTTTAGCAAAAGATGCAGGAAAAATCACAGTTGTAGGTGGTGATTTAAAAAAAGGTATATAATAATTGCAAACTATAATAATTACTATATTTTTTTTTTTATTGTAGACAAATTTTGCACATTTGGAAATGTTAAAGTACCAGTTAGTGGTCAATTTGATGCTGTGGCAAGCAAAAATGGAGAAGCATATACATGTACTTGTGAAGTTCCACCACTACCATTATGTATAAAAAAATAACTGAACGCATTAAGCACAAAAAAAATAATTTACTATAAATAATTATTTTTAATAATATTTGTAAATTTTTAATCAATTATAAAAAAATATATTGTTATTACATTTGTTTTCATGATCTAGACATGCGTAGTATGATTTGCAAATCTTTATCTTCCAGTTTGAACTAATTCTTCAATTATCAGTATGAGTTAAAAGAGACTGTCAATTTTATTTTATTTATATACAAGTTTACCAGAAAGTCAATACAGTACTTATAATATCTCACTAATAATCATTTCTATTATTGTTTAGAAAAAAAACAAATAAACATAAGACAACAATAATAAATCATAGTACCTTGTAGTGGTGAAAGGGTTGAGTAACTTTTGATCAAGTCATGCCGGCGGACGTGTCTTTAATAGATATTAAATTCCTCTACCGTAAATTCCTAAAAATTGCCAATACTTTGAATGTAAGTTATTGAACATTGATTTGTCAAATAAACTAGAGATACTCAATAGTTAATTCTATTAAAACCGGTTTTAAAAGAAACTGCTCAAACAGTGTCAAATAGACATCCACAAATGTCACAAAATTGTCTAGCACAGCTAAGAGAAATGGTGACTGGATTAAATATTAAACAATTCTTAAGGCATTCAACAATGTCATAAACAAAACTGAAAAGCTCTTAAAAAAATACTGTAAAAACGTTCAAATCAAACCCGTGCTACTACCTAGAAAAAGCTTTAAGCAAAGATCTCACTTTAAACATTGGATCCTTGCTAATACAAGAAAAAATATACAAACTCAATTGAAAGTATTCTACAGAAGTTACTACAAACAACCTTCCCGAGCTCTACGTTAAAAAAAGCTTCAAACCCAGAAAACTTTAACCTATCAAATATATAAAAACACACACAAAAAGGACTAGAATAAGACAAATACCATAATTAACTAAAGTAGCCTAGAACAGAAAATCAACACGTTTAAACCATTCAAGTAGCCAGGAATTGGTAAGATATATCAGATATATCCTTTCATGTTACAAAAAAAGTTAGCCCTTATAAGAAGCACTTTATGCAAGATTCTCAAATCAAGTTTATCAGTTTTCACATTTAAAGTAGTTATCTTATTATTTAGACAGAATCACAATAAACCAACTAAAATACTTGTTGAAAACAAAAATAATTGACAAAATGAAAATAGAGATTACGCACCCGGTTTTTCAATACTAATTTACTATTAATAATGTCTTGTCTTATCACTGTTACACGTTTGAAATTGTAAGTAAATAATCATTAAAATAAATAATAATTTATGATAAAGTTTGACGTAATAACCTATTATAAAAATATGTATAATGTACACTAATGGTTATAAAAATTATGTTTTAATAAATAAAACCTTAAAAACTGGTAAAAATTTGTATACAATTAATCGAAACAATTTGAATTTGAACAAATGCCATAAACAGAAATTTTAGTGTTCTATGCTACCCTCAAGTTCTAACATAGTTTATGATAATGATGCTTACAAAAGTATATAAACAACAAGTAATCAAATCAGCTCAGCTTAAAAAATCTTCAAAACCTTAACTCAGTGATGGTAAATAAAAATAAACAACTACGATACAACTGAATTATTGCCAATCATTACCTTTTAAATATATTGCAATTAAGCCTTGTAAAATATGATAAACCTAAAGGGGTGATGCATCTTTTAAACGTCATACAAGTCAATGTAAATTTTTTGAAAACTTAGGGTTGAATGATCTTTCAAAGTACATTTTAATAAAACTTTCTTTAAGATTATCAGACTCTAAAATGAGAAAAGATTTTGAAACGCAACATAGATTCTGAGAACAGACGACTGTTGCTGACTTGGTTTTAAAAACTTCTCCAAATCAATCAAAACAACGTTTATGAGCTTTGGCTATTTTATATCTGGAACACAGGACAGTTTGATGGTCTCAAAGGAAAATGTTTTGGGTTTTATCTTTTTGACCCCCAAGTAAACTTTTTTTGAAAACTCTTTTAGATGAGAAAAAAATTAATCTTCATCTTTCTTCAAGATTTCAAAGTTTTTGTGCAGAACTTATGGTTGAAAGGAACAAAACACTTTGTTGCATTTTAACCGGACATCTAACAAAATTTTGCATGCAATAATTAATAGGAAAAAAAACCTGTCAAAGCCATTAACAGGTCTCCTTTAAATTCTGTGTCTTTGAATTTTGTGAGTCCTCAATTATTCATGAATTCTGTAGCTCTTTTAAGAACGGCATAAGCAAGAATCTGCAACATTGATGGATTTTGAGTGAAGTGCTGATTGATAATTGATTCAGAATGTCAAGTCAATTTGATAACTCAGAAATTATCTGACCATTTGCAACTTTCAAGAAGAAGAGGTCCTTTTTCTTTGAATAGAGTGAGTAAATCCTTAGTGGGTTTATCCAAAAGAATGGTGAGTTGTCATTTACGCCCTAAATTCAATAAAGATTTTCATTTAAATTTTGAAGCTGTAGTGCAACCTAAAATTACAGCTGATCTGCCCACTGTTTGTTCCTATTTCGTCTGTTTAGTTGTCAGATTATATCAAACACGGAAATGCAATCAATCTTTCATCTTTATTAAATTGAAAGGAGTACGTCGTTAGTGACTCGTCTTGTTTCAACAAAGCCTCTGACATCAATCTTACATCTTTTTTGGGTGCAGAGGAGTACGTCGTTAGCGACTCGTCTTGTTTCAACAAAGCTTCTGACATCAACCTTCCATCTTTTTTGGATGCAGAAAAGTGCGTTGTTAGTGACTCGTTTTGTTTTAACAAGGCCTCTAACATCAATCTTAGTTGCTACCTTTAAAAAATATTTTTTCAAGCAATTCACATCCGGACAAGATTATTAAATTTAGTATGGCATTGAATTCTTTGGTTATGAATCCGGAATTTGTTTGTCCTCCTCTTGAGTAGTTAATTCAGGCTTTTTTAATGATGGAGGAACCTCCTTCAGTTTAATTTTAATCACCAAGACAAATGTTGTGTGAAGATTACTTTATGAAAACTGTTTTAAGAAATAAAAATAGACGTTACATTACTCGGGTTACCTTTCAAAGCCAATGTTTGTTCTGTTTTAGGTAACAATAGAAAACATGCTTTGAAACGCTGTCATCAATTAGAGGTTTGTTTTGAACTAGATGAAATCTTTAAGAAATTATTCTAAAAACATACAAAACTACATTGATGAAGGTCATTTAATGCTTTTAAAACAATCAGTTTCATATATTTTGACACATCACAAAGTCAAAAAAAGAGCCGTCTGGTGTAGCTGTTAGTAGTTTTTAAATATGCAGAGAAGAATTCTAACGGTAATGATAATAAACAGACATTGGTCAGATATGACACGTTTCAGGTTTCATGAAGTTGCTTTAACTTGTGATATTTGTCAATTGTTTCGGGAAGTAGGGTTGCATGAATAAAATCATGTTTTTCAACATATCTTTTGGCGCTTTAATTCAAATGATCCAATCAAGAAATTCAAACATACAAGAGTAATTTTTGGGGCTACCTCTAGTCCTTATTTGGTTCAAAGGTCTATTCTTCAGTTGGTTAAAGATAAAAGAAGTTCTTTTTCTTTAGAAGCGGAAGCTTTGAAAAACGGAATTTATCTGGATGACATTTTATAGAGAGCTTCTAATGAGGATAAAGCTTTGGAATTAAAAACTCAGTTAATAAGTCTTCTGCATTGTGGAAGTTTCGAATTGGCAAAACGGGCCAGTTTACATCGGTCTGTTATTGAATCTGAAGATCAGGTAGTTCTTAAATCTAAAAATGTCTCTGATTCGATTAAATTATTAGAAATTTCTTGAGATTCTTCTTGTGATGCTTTCCATTATATAATAAAATCAAATAACAAATTTTTTTCAAAACAAGGTATTTTATCTCAAGTAGCTCGGATTTTTCACATTATTGGAATTTGAGTCAGTTTGTTTTTTTGTTAGAAGTTTTATTACAACAACTTTGGTTGTTGGAAGTTAATTGGGATAATCCATTGCCAGTAGATATTTTAAATATTTAAACAAAAATTTTGAATAAAATAAATGATTTGAAAAAAAATTGGATACTAAGATGTATGATAATGATTTTGTCAAACTTTGTTGAATAAGTTTTTTAGACGCTAGTATTTGTAAAATGGGAGCAGTAATTTATTTGCGTATTGAAACTTTTGATTCTGTTGAAATTAACTTGATGGTGGCAAAATCTCATGTGTTTTCTCTAAAAACTCGTACGGTACCTCGTTTGGAATTAGGAGCTGCATGGTTGTTGTCCAAATTGTTACTTACGGTTTCAGCCACTTTTGAGCGTTATCCAATAAAAAATCTTTTTTGTTTTGTGCATAGATTTGCCTACCTCCTTATATATTAAAGACTTTGTTTCAAATCGCGTTGCGGAAACTCATGAGTTGAATCTAAGAGCAATTTGGAGGCATGTTTTAGAATCTCAAAATTCCGCAGATCCGGCTAGTCGAGGTTTGTTTGCATCTAACCTTATTAAATGTTGCTTTAGTGGAAAAGTCCAGATTTTATTTGAAATCCAATGGTGGCTTGGCCTTTAAAAGAACTAGATTTAATAATACAGAATTTACCTGAGTTGAAAAAAAATCAATTGTTTTCTAATGTATTGAATCAAGACTATTCTGAATTAATAAATTTATTTAACAAGATGTCTTTCTTGTTAAAATTGCAAAGAATTATTGCATTTATGTTGCATTTTATTAATATTTTACAAAGAAAGATTGCAAAGAATGAGGTTACTAGTTTAATATCTCATTATGAATATGAAAAATGCAATAAAATTAATAATAAAATCTCAAAAATCAATGTTTAATAAGAAAAGAGATCAATTAAAAATGGTGTAAAAATCTTGAAATATTATAGAGGTTTGTCTCCGTTCCTCAACTCCAAAAGTTTTGTCGTGGTAGAAGATAGAATCAATCAATCTCTGTTGACCCGTTTATGTAAACATCCTTAATTAATTTCTAATAAAAGTCGACTAGCAATTTTGTTAGTAGATTTTTTCATATTTTTTCAGGACATGGTAGTCCAAAATTAATTCAGTCTTTACTTTTTTGTAGTTTTTGGAATCCGGGAACACACAGTCTAATTTGTCATCGGATCTTTCAATGTTTAATTTGTTATCGTTTAAAGACAAATCCTTTACAGCCATTCATGGCAGAATGACCAGCATTTCAATTAAAACTATCAAGGTCTATTAGTCATGTTAGTACCGATTATGCGGATCCGTTTTCTATTAAAGCATCACTTCTTAGATGTAATAAAATAGTGAAATGTTGTTTGGTGTTGTTTGTTTGCAATGTTACTAAAGCAATACATTTAGAATGTGTAACCAGTCTTTCATCTGAAGCATGTTTAAGAGCTTTGGATAGATTTTTATGTCAAAGAGGTTTACCAATAAAAGTTTTTTCAGATTGAGGTGATAGCTCAATGGTAGAGCACTTGCATATCATGCGAGCAGTCCGGGGTTCGATTCCTGAAATATGACTGAAATGATAACTTGCTCTATATCCACCAGCGTGGTTCGGAAGTCACGTATTAAGCTGTTGGTCCCATCAAACCACTTTAAACAAGTCGTAAACTTACTGTGGCGATGTAAAATAGCCATAAAAAGCATAATAATAATAATAATTTTCGTGGGGTAGCAAAAAAACTCAAGGAGTTGTTTAAAATTATGTTTGTTAACAATAGAGTGTTGCCTGATTATATTGCTATTCGGAAAATTGAATGTATATTTTAACCACCTTATGCTGCTAACTTTGGAGGTATTTGAGAAGCTAGAGTAAAATCATTCAAATATTATTTTTGAAGAATAATTGGACAACAACTTTTAACGTATGAAGAATTTAACACCATAATTATTTGGTTGAGGCCATCTTGAACTCTTGGTCTTTATGTGAACTCTCAAATGACTCTCAAGATGGATATAATTATTTAACTCCAAAACATTTCTTAGTGGAAGGACTTATTCTGTCAAGCTTAGAAAAAAACTTATTAGATATTAATATAAATCTGGTCAAACGTTAAAAATTGTCGAATCACTTATTGTAATCTCTTTGGAAACGTTGGAGTCGTGAATATATTCATACTCAAACTTTGCATTCAAATGTTAAAAACATCATTCTTCACTTAAAAAGGGTGATTTGGTGTTTTGGTTTAGTCTCGGTCTGATACCTTCGGAATGGGCAAAAGGACGGATTATTGATTTGTTTCCGGGCACGAACGGTGTAACTCGAGTAGTAAATATCAAGTCTACTACTTGTGAATTCATTAGACCAGTTAACAAGATTTATACGTTACCTTTAAAAAATTTACTGACCACAAAATGTGTGACCACTGTTCAGATATCACAAAATGGTCATGCCTTTGCAAGTAGTAACTTTAGTCACCGGTATTTTAAGTCCGTCGTTCATAAGTCCTATTCCGCCGACACTGCCTTAATTTTCTATGTAGAACAAAACGTGTTAGGAATGTAATTTTATAATTTTTTTTCTCTTCTTCTTACTTTTGATATGCTTAGAATGTCCCAGTTTATCTTGTCTAATTTGTATTTAAGTTCAGTAAATCTCTTTTAAGTTTGCAATGTGCTCGTATTATAAATTGCTATAAAATATTGGCAGCCTGATTTAACCCAGAAGTTCTTAGCAACACCATATCGGTAGTTTCTCTGCTGTCTTGCCCCAAACACAAAATAATTTTGGCCATCTACGACTACAATGGCTGGGCTTCTTGGTGAGTTCTGGGAAATGTCCAGGATAGTTTAAAACTAAAACATAGGATATGTAAAGAGTGGTCCATTTAGTGGTTCCTTTTTAAAAATTCAAAAAAATGAACCAAAATCAATATTTTTCGGTATATTATTGGTTTATTTAAAAGAGCAGACATTCCCATTATTGGAACACGATTTCAATCATGTGATTACCTTGGCTAGTTTTGCAGTAGCGCATTCTGTTAACATAGTTTTCCAAAACCTTGGTGACGGTTTCTGGCTTAATCACATAAATGGCTTGTTCGATATTTGCTTTAAGGGCCTGAACCGTTAATGGATTGTTCGCTTAACATTGGTTTTAAAGGTACCCCACAAAAAAAAATCTAACGGTGTCAAATCGCACTTCCGAGGTAGCTGATAACATGATTACCGAACTTAGCGCGCAAAAGATCTATGTAGCATGAGGTGTAGCATGACGCGCCATCCTGCTGAAACCAAAGATCGTTCAAGTCCATGTCATCAATTTTCGACCACAAATAATCGTTTATCATGCCTCTGAAGTGCTCACCGTTGACCAAAATTGCGTTTCCAACAGCATTTTTTAAGAAAAATGAGCCAATGATGCCACCGCTCCTAAATCCGCACCAAACTGTCACTCTCTGAAAATGCATTGGCTTCTCGACAATCACGTGCGGGTTTTCCGATTCCCAGATGCGACAGTTTTGCTTGTTAACATAGCCGCCAAGATAAAAATGGGCTTTGTCAAAAAATATCATTTTTTGAGCAAAATCGTTGTCTATTTCAAGCTGCTCTAAGGCCCAAACTGAGAAACGATAACAAACCGGATGGTCGTGTTCCTTCATTTGCTGAGTCAATTAGACCTTATAAGCAAATAATGCAAGGTCTTGCAAAATTTGCATCAGGATGTTCCGTATTTTTAAAAGAGCTATTGCAGCTGCCGCATACTTCTCGTCTATCTCGCCTATTCTATCCGTCCGTCACACGCGACGGATGTGTTATTATTGTGCTGAGTTAAAAGCAAATTTAATTTGTTTATAAAGTGATTTAAAAATGGGAAGAACAGATACAAGATCTGCAAGTGCAAGTGAAGATTCTGTTATCACTTACTTAAAAAGTGTAGAATTTAAAGAAACTATTCAAGATATTATAAACAAGGAAGTGAAATGTCTTAATGAGACAATATTTAAATTACAAGAGGAAGTAAAATTGCTGAAAAATGAAAACCAAAAAATATTATTACTGCATAATAATAATATTAATAATGCATCTAAGAAGCAAGTGAATAGCAGTGAAATACAAATGTATTCAGGTATTGCAAAAACTAATAATGCAATAAAAAATACCTCGAATAAAGTCAAATCTGATGCCATTCAAAAAAAATCGTCTCTGGAAATAAATAATATTCAAGAAAAGTCTATTGAATTTGATAATAATCGTAAAATATTTGTTGAAAATAAAAACGATGAATGGCAGTTTCAAAAAAGGCGTACTACAAGAAAAACTTATATTAAATATGAAACATCTGATAAGATTGCACTGAAAGGAGCACCTAGATTCTATCATTATCATTTAAGCCGTTTAGACAAAAAAACAAGTGCAAATAATATTATAACACATTTAAAAGACATGAAAATCGAAAAAGTGTGAGAAATTAAATTCTAAATACCCTGATGAATATATATCGTTCAAGATCACAGCCCCCATGGAATATGAGCCCATCATCACGAACACTGAGAACTGGCCAAGAAATGTAGGAATTAACCGTTTTTTCCAGCCCCGCAGAGAGACGATAAATACTTCGTAAATATTTTAAATTTTAATATACAATCAGTCAGACCTAAACAGAATGAACTTGAATCATTTTTGTTAGAAATGAATAATAAATATTCAATTGTTTGTCTATGTGAGCACTGGCTAAGAGACAATGAAGCCATGCTTATCAAGATAAAGAGTCTTGTTACAATCTCACACTTTACTCGTAAACTGTTTATTCGTGGTGGAGTAATGATTTTATGTCAATCTAGTATAAAATGTTGCACTGTAGAAATTAGTGATCTATCTGTAGAGAAAGATTGTGAGATTACTGCAGTGGCTATTCATGACAGTAGTTGTATTATAATCGCAGTGTACCGGTCTCCCTCAAGTAACTTTGAAGTATTTTTAAATGTGTTAGCTGCAGCTTTTAGTAAAATCAATTTCAATAAAACAATCATAGTTCTAGGAGATTTTAATATTAGATTTAATCGCGAAGATCGCAATAAAGAGACATTTTATAATTTCATGTTAGGGTACGGGTTGCATTCTAACTTTGATCTCCCAACCAGAAAAGATAATTGTCTGGATAATGCATTCACCAATATAATTAGTGAAAACATAGATTTAAATACAGTTAACACTGGGTTTTCTGATCATCTTTGTGTTGAAATGTGCTACAAGTATAAATCAATTACAAATACAAAACAAAAAAACAACATAGTGAGACCCATTACTCTTTAAGGTAAATTTCTATTTTATAATTATATCTCTGATGTTGACTGGTCATTTATACAGAACCCGCAAACTGGAACTAATTATAAAATAAATATATTTCACAATATTTTTGTAAATTGCAAAAATATTGCATTTCCGACAAAAACCTTAAAATCTCTGGGAAACTCAAACAAAATAAAATGGTTTTCTGATAAATTAAAATATATGCGACAAAATCTAGTACTAATTAATGAAATCTGCTTAAACTCAAATGATGCTCAACTAAAAACTGAACGTAATCTTTATCGGAAAAAATACAGAAATGCTATCACTGCAGCAAAAGTTGATGCAAACGACAAATATATCCATTCTAGTCAAAATCCACACAAAGCTGCCTGGACAATTATAAATTCTAAACGCAAGTCAAATATATGTGATAAAAACTGTGATATATCTGTAAACGATTTTAATTTGTTTTTTGTTAGTATTGCCAGCAAGCTTGTACAAGCGTTACCTGTACCAAATACTGACCCTTTGTTTTTAATGTGTAATTCTTGTAATGTCTTAAATTATTTTAATTTTAGACATGTAACTTTTAATGAGGTTAGAGCTGTTATTGATAAAATAAAAAATAGTAAAAGTTGCGATATATATGGAGTATCGACAGAACTTATAAAAACTGTTAAAAACGTCATAATCGAACCACTTACTAAACTATTCAATCTGTGTATAGATTCTAGAATGTTTTCCTGAACTACTTAAAGTAGCTACTGTTATACCTGTTTTTAAAAAAGGAAATAAAAATTCACCAGATAACTACAGACCAATTAGCTTATTACCAGCATTTTCAAAAATATTTGAAAAATTATTACCTGAGCAGTTATTTAATTTTTTTGAAGATGAAAATTTATTTAATAAAAGTCAATATGGCTTTAGGAAATATTGCTCAACTACAGATGCATTACTAAATCTGTTACAAGAACTTATAAACTCACTTGAAAAGGGAGAGAAGGTTACAACTAGTTTCTTAGACCTAAGCAAAGCCTTTGACTGTGTAAACCATAGCATTTTACTTAGAAAACTGTATATGTACAATGTGTCACCAAAAAGCTGTAGAATTATCATGTCGTATTTGTTAAACCAAACGCAACAGGTAAAGCTTGATAATAAAAAATCGGAATTTCTTTATGTAGATACTGGTGTGCCACAGGGATCCATACTTGGACCTTTGCTGTTTCTAATCTACATTAATGATCTTCCGGACATAATACCACAAGGAAATGTAATTTTATATGCTGATGATACTACAGTTACTGATGTAGCTAATACAGTTGAAGAAGCCGCTGAACAACATACAACATCACTATCTTCTGTCTCTAAGTGGTTTATAAGCAACCGGCTCAACTTAAATGACACCAAAACTGTCAACATAACTTATAATCTAAGATCCAGTAATGACACTGTGGTCTGCACAAAATACTTAGGTTTACACATTGATAGCGCTTAGAGATGGCATGTTCATGGAGAAGCTACCATAAAGAAGTTGGCAAGTGATGTGTTTGTTTTAAGAAGTCTAAAGGACTCCATAAACTTTGGCCTCTTAAGACAGACTTACCTTGCCATCTTTCAAAGTAGACTTATCTATGGCATTTTAGTATGGGGACATTCCCCCGCACGTCATGGACTCTTCTCAATACAGAGACGAGCAATTAGAGCGATTAGTGGACTTGGTTTCAGAGAAGATTGTAAGCAACAATTTGTTAAACATCAACTTATGACGCTTCCATCTTTATATATTTTTGAGTGTTTAAAATATATAAAAAAAAATTTACATTTATTTGAAACTCAAAAATCTGTTCATAGTTACAATACTCGAAACCAAGACAAAATTTGCTCTAAATTTCTACGATTAGAAACCAATAGAAATTCTAAAAACTATTTTTGTGTTAAATTCTACAACTCTCTCCCTACAAACCTAACAGAACTGCCTATCAAACAATTTTTGATTAAAATTAAAGAATTGCTTATAATAAATGCATTCTATAGCTGGGGTGAGTTTTTACTATATTTTAATTGATTTTACAAGTTGATTTTATATTTATTTTTTATTTAAATTACACATTTTTTTTAAACTGTTTTTAAGCTGTATATTTTACTGTTATTTTAATATTACGTCT
This sequence comes from Tachinus rufipes, assembly GCA_963932245.1. Lineage (NCBI taxonomy): Eukaryota > Metazoa > Arthropoda > Insecta > Coleoptera > Staphylinidae > Tachinus > Tachinus rufipes. The sequence goes on along the minus strand of OZ010745.1, from coordinate 24,174,765 downwards.
GCTGTCATGAATACTACTATTGTAATTATTCTACCCTACTTTATTTTTTAAATTTTTAACTTGTATGATATGTATTGACTTGTGTAAGCTTTTATTAGCAATAGCACCAATAAAACTATTACTATTACTATTACTATTACTATTACTATTACTATTACTATTACTATTACTATTACTATTACTATTACTATTACTATAACTATTACTATTACTATTACTATTACTATTACTATTACTATTACTATTACTATTACTATTACTATTACTATTACTATTACTATTACTATTACTATTACTATTACTATTACTATTACTATTACTATTACTATTACTATTACTATTACTATTACTATTACTATTACTATTACTATTACTATGTGTTATATTTTTTTAGTTTTCATAAACATTTGATTTGTAGATTTAGATAAAATATGAAATTTGATTGTAAATTTTTGTTTTTTAATCTGTTGTTAAAAGAATTTGTAAAATAAAAATTTTGTTCGAATATTATCTTAAATTATGCAATTAATGAATAATAAATTAAAATTTTTATTATACAATACGACAAATATAAGTTGTCTCAATTTTAATTGTCATTTTATTATTAAAAGGCAATTAAAACTGCGACGTGGGCATTCTTTAATATCAAGAATTAAGATGTAAACCAGTCCTTCTTTATGATCAAAATGCCCAACAGCATATGAATGCCCAAAATATGTTAGGCCTCATAATAAATGTCTATTTCAAAAAAAAACTTATGAAAATCAACAAAGAATAAACGGCACGGCAGAATGCAATATCGGGTGCTTCTGCAGTCCTAGCAAAAAAGTAAATAATAATTACATTAAAAAACTAAATTTATGAAAAAATATTCTAAACTAAAAACATCCATAGACGCGTTTCGAGGTTTACCTCTCATCAGTATGGCTTTATTTATTTAAACTTAATAATTGATTTTTAACTTACTTCGTCAACATTGTTCACCACCACAATTCAAAGTGAATATTTTAAAAAGTGTATTGACTATTTATACTAACTGACTTAATGACTTTATTTAATGGCTATGGTTAATAGCATTTCTGAGAATGAATAAATAAACTAATTATTTCGGGATATTTAGCTGATGTAATGACATGAAAGAATTAAAAAAAAAATTTGAAAATTAAAAATAGAATAAATTTTTTGCATAAATTATAATTACTATTATACAATTTCGTGTATATCAGAGACAGTTGTCTCATTTGAGGACATTGCGTCTCTTCTTTATATATTTTATAAATAATAATTTTATATTTTATTACATTTTAACTACAATAAAATTAATTACAAGACTCCAGGAAGTATCACCTGCGCCATTGTGGATTGCATTTGGGCTCCATTATATCCAGGATGCTATCATTACCTAACTGACATAGATACCTGCTGCACAGCAGGAACAAGATGTGGTAAGTAATGATTTTTTTATTTAACAATGTAGACAAAACAATTTTATTAAAAATTATTAAATCAAATCAAATCTATTCAAATTTAAATAAATTAGGTTGATGCATATTTATTCGTAGTTTTCTGAGCGACGTTCTTTTGTTTGAATTGATTCTTTAATACAATTAGTAAAAATGCGCATCAAAAAATATACACATATACGCCACATTATGTTGTACCACTTCGAAAAAAGATGAAAGCCGCTGAGTCATTTTGCAATCTCAAAAATCTTTTTGGCAAAAGAACAATTAGCAAAAGAGCGTGTCAAAAGTTGCACCAATAGAACTCGGGCTGAGATCTTCAACAGTCTATTATAGTTTGTCATCTTAAAAAACTGTGGAAATTGTCCAAATGTGTTGCTCATGAATTTTGAGAGAACCATAAAACCATCCAAGTCTTTTACCTTGACAAAAACCCAAAAACAGAAATTAATATGCATCAAAGATATTGGATTAAAAGGTGCCAAGGTCATTTTATAACTTATTATGTCACTATTCATCACAAGTTTATATACTTATTAAGATAATAAAAGACCTAACTTTTATAAAAAGTAATTGTTCTGCGTGGAGTAAACTTTAAAACTTATTTTTTTATCCGCCAAACCATATATCACCTTTATTCACTAACCCTTGTTGCATTATTAAAAATTATTGTTATTTTCTTATTAAAATACATATATAATAGTAGTATTTTTTTAGAACCATATGGTGATATTGCAACATGTAAAGTAGATAGCAAGAGAAGATGAAGTATTTACACCAAAAGGTACTTGCTACAATTGCTTATGCCATAAAGGCTATGATGGAATTCCAAACAAACCATTTTGTAAAAAACCACAATGTGATACTGAAATCCGTAATGCTAAATATAGCTGTCCTGCAAGATTCTTATGCGGTAAGTTGATTTATTAAAAAAAATAAAAATCTAATAATTAATATTTTTAGCAAAAGATGTAGGACAAATAACAGTTGTAGGTGGTGATTCGGACAAAGGTAGTATGCTATAAACTATATTAAATATGATAAAAACTTATTTTCTATTGTAGCATTGAAGTTTGGCACTTTTGGGAAAACTAAAGTACCAGTGAATGGCCAATTTGATGCTATGGCGAGTAGGTATGGAGTACCATATAATGTTTCATGTTCTTGCAAAGTTCCTCCACTACCATTATGCACGATGGAACCTTAATTAATAATACTAAACACGGATTTACAAGCAAGATAATGAAACATAAATATATAATTTTTAACATTTTTTTGTACACTATTAGAAAACAATAAAAAGGTAATTTTTTTATTTATTTTAGTTTGATATTTAAATATTACTTAATTTATTAAATAGATTGAAAACAATAATTCTAAAATACATAAAAAAATATTTGTTAACAATCCACAAGCCATAATATGGCTTCATTACGATTAGATTGCCAAGATGGAACATTTACAGTACGTTTCTTATACGTTGCAGCACCACCTACACAGTATGCTGAACTTATTGCAGATTACAGACTAAACAAGTGTTAATAAAACATATTCCACAAATAGTTTTTAATAAAACATGATAATGATAACACAGAAGAATTGTATTTTTCAGCCGTACAAACATTAGATATTTTAAGTTAACTGAGGTAACACTGATTATCAATTGATTATATTGATTATTTGGTGATTAGAAATGAAGTTGTAAAGCAGTTCCAACTGCTGGCTTCTTATTAGCTAGAGTTGTAGGCAGTAGTTAATAAAAAAATAAACAGATTACAAATAAATCTTCTTTATACAACAATACATTTTTTACTAAACGCTCATTATATTATATTTAAATAAATTATAATAATTTCAATTTCATTGCACACATGACAATTTAATTGATTAAAAAAATGTGTTCTGTTGATATTTATGAGGTGATCTAATTCATATATGAATAAAAATGATCGCTAATTTTGTTTTGTTACTTTTGTAAACATCAATACGTAATAAAACCATATATTTAATAATGAATAACCAGCATAACGTAGTGGGGATTTCAGCTTTAGGTTTTTCAACATTATATTATATAAATGGAAGCAGCATTGTTGCCACAATTATTAACAATAAAGTCAGCAAACATGATGGTTTCAATCGCTAGTGTTTTAATTTTTTGTGCTAATTTACTACTGATAAAAGGTGTGGCATGAAAAATGCTCAGGGGTTTGGTGTTTGATAAATAAATTTGATTATATGTTTCAACAATATTTAATCTTCGGTAAGGGTGAAAAAGTACAATCGTAAAACTAAAACAAATATAAAAATTCTAATATAAGGTACAAAATTAGGGAATGCACAACCAATCAAATAATTATGATAAAGAAACACTTACCTAAAGGCAGGTAATTTATAATAACCAAAAAGGCTTCTAGCTGCGATGTTACTCGGAACACGTCTTTGGAAGGAAAGGACCGCGAATTGACGCGAATAAATATACCGCGGCGCAAGTACATCACAGCATCAAAAAATTATTATTGATGCTGTTTGAGTGGCCTATGCTATATACGTTGTTTTAAACCTTTTCTGTCACAAAGGTGAGTCTTATCACTGCACACATACTAATTTGTATTTCTATAAGCATTCATACAGTAAGTAAGTAAGTTAAAAATATTCGTAATTATTAAATAATATTACTATTAATTAATTATTACTACAATTTTTATTTATTTTATATTTACATATTTATGTAAGCAGTACATCTCAATATTAAAAATAATATAATTACTCAAACATATTAATATTTGTACTTATGAGTAAAAATTGTGAAGTCAAACATGAAAGATATGTTCTTCTAGAAGAAAGCTTTAAAATAAAGACGTTATATAATTGTTCAATCAATCAAAAATAAGCTGATTTATAATCAAAAATATGCTAAGTATGATTTGTTTATTACTCTAAAAATGAATTTTATAGTATGAGCACCAGGCTGATTCTATATATTCTAAATGAGAGCGCATCAAAAGAACAATAAAATAATTTTAGAGTACTTGAAAATTTACATTTTAAAGGTTTTTTAATTTATGTAGTGAATATGCCCAACAAATGTAAATTTGTAATAAAAAAATACGCCCTATACTTTTATTTGAAGTACTCGTTTCTACATCTTAATATTGTTAACGTAAGATGTTAATCATTGAGAGATGATATTCTTTTTTTTTTTCAAGTAATAGTAACAAATATTGTGAATTAACTAAGAAAAGAATTATTGATAAAGAGCAAACAATATTGACCCACAACGTGAGCTCTAAGGAACACATGAAAAACAAGAATGGGTTGTAAAAAGGAGTTATCAATTTATACACACTAAGTACGATTTTCCAAAAATCTAAATAAGCAGAAAACCACAAAATAAAAAAACTTAAAGCACAAAGCTAAATGTGTTGCTCACATTCTGGATTCAAAGACATTCAAAATATTGTATTTGTAGTTAAATAAATTTGTAAATGTGAAACGATCTTTAAAAATTTCAATTTGTTGGCAGATTAAATGCATATATCTCTACAATTAGTTGTGTCTTTTCTAGCTCCACATTTAAATAATTGCATACATTGTTTTTTTTTTCATTATTAAGTAAATTTAATTTCACTTAAACAGCATTAAATAGTAGATTTATAAAAATGAAATAGATGCACTTTTTCAATACTATAGAAAATCTAATTAGTAGATTGTAGTCATAAAACTACCAGTTTTTCTGGTTTTGTTAACAAATTTCTAGACATGCTTTAGATTTGATTAAACATTATTCTCTATACATGAAATTTATTCTATATAAAGACATTTGCTAAAATTTGTACACAAAGCGCAAATAGATTCAAACTCATTATCTTCTTCTTCCAGTGCTTTCTTCTCACAGAAGGTTGGCGACCATATGTCTGAACTCGTCCCGGTTTTGTGCAAGTCGTATTAGTGTAGATTCCAAACAATTGTCGCAGGTTTAGCAGCCAGGAGAACCTCTTCCTTCTGATTCCCTGTTTATCTTCTATTTTCCTTTCTATGATTAATTGCAAAAATTGGTATTTGTCATTTTGATATATGTGTTCAAAATATCCTGCTTTTCTACGTTTTACCATCGTGAGTAGTTCTGTATTATTGTCCATTTGCTTGAGTACTTTGTTGTTTGTTACTTTGTCTGTCCATGGAACTTTTATCATCCTCCAATACAGCCACATTTTAAACGCTTCGGTTTTATGCATAGATGATACTTTTAGTGTCCAACCCTCGACTCCATACAATAGTACCAAGAAAACATAATATTTGAGAGTTCTCCACCTTATTTTAAGTGAAAGATCCTTGTTGCATACTAATGATCGGATTTTTTTGAAAAGTGAATTTAGCTATTTTAATTTGTGTTTTAATTTCATGGATTGGGTCCCACTGTTTGTTGAGACAGCTGCATAAGAATTTAAATCTTTGCACCCGTTTAATTGGTTTATTGTTAATGGTTAGTGCATAGTTATTTGCGGAGTGCTAATAATCATTAATTTGGCTTTTGCAATGTTTATTTTGAGTCCATACTCGTAGCTAGCTTATTGTACTTAGTCTATAAGGCTTTGCAGATCTTCGATAGTGTTGGCTAGTATCACAGAATCATCTGCATATCTGATGTTAATTACTGGTCTTCCGTTTATTTTTGGCTAGTTGGCTAGTGCCGTCCGAAATATGTTCTCGGCGTATAGGTTGAACAGGAACAAGATGACAAAATGCATCTTTGTCGCACGGCTCTTACTATTTCCTCCGTTTGATCTTGCCCGAACTTAACCTGTGCTGTTTGGTTCCAGTATAGATTTGTGATGATGCGGATGTCTTTATTCTCAATGTTAGTTCTTTTAAGCATTTCAACTAGTTTTCTATGTTTAACATTCTCAAATGCTTTTTTGTAGTCTATAAAGCAAGCATAGACAGTGCAGCGTTGATCTGTACGTTTCTGGATTAAAACTTGTATGGAGAACAGTGCCTCTCTCGTACAGAATCCGTTCCTGAAACCAAATTGAGTGTCTCCAATTTCTTGGTCAATCTTTTTCGTTATAGGGGTGTGTATGTAAGTAAAAATATCTTCACCGCATGGTTCATGAAGTTATTGAGACGGAAGAGTAACAAAGGTAGATTTTAGTCTTTAGGTATGCAGCCTGTATTGTATATCTTATTGTATAGTCGTAGTAGATGTGTTAAAGTAATCATTTTTCTACTTTTTGTGTCTTAAATTCTTTGAAAATGGCCGATCCTTCCATTATAGTGTCTGCCTCAACTCAGATAGTTGGTCTGTCATCCGCAAACAGTTTCTCTATATATTCCTTCCTGTTTATTTGATTTGATCTGCTTTACCATTAGTTTGTTGTTGTCATTTATTAGTTTTTCATACTGGTTTTTCTTATATGTATGTGTGATTTTTTTAATAAGGTTGTAGATGTTGAAAGAGTTGTGTTTAGCGTAACATTTTTCTATTTGCCACTTTTCTCCAAGCCATGCTTCGGATTTCTTTTTTGATATGTGTGTTTGGCATTTTGTATTCCCTAGGATAGTACTTATGTTTTCTTTGTTCTTCCATTAACAGTAAGATGTTATCGCTCATCCATTTTTGTTTTTTTTGTCGTTAGCACAAGCCTAAAGTTTGTTCTGCATTAGTCTTCATTGCGTCTATTACTTATTGCCATGTTTCTTATACCAATATAATGTTGTTTGGTATTGTATCCTTCATTTTGATATTTAGCTTGTTAGCATGGGTTTTTGAAATATCTGGATTCTTAAGTTTTGTGTAGTCTAACTTTTTTGATGTTATTTTAGCATGTGGGGTTTTCAGAGAGAATCAAATTGTTGCAACTACCGGATTATGGTGAAAGCCTATGTCCGCTCCTGGGTATGTCCTTACGTTTTTTATTGTTTTACAAAATCGTTTGTTCACTATAACGAAACCGATTTCGTTTTACACCGTGTCTTGTGGCAACCTCCACGTGTATAGGCGTCTCGCTGTCTCATGTTTTCTTCTTGGCAACATTGCAGCAGTCTGTTTTCACGACTATTTCTCTGGCCTAATCCAAAATCTCCGACTATGTCCTCAAATTTGCCTATTCCTGTCGTTGCGTTGAAGTCGCCCATTATAAAAGCAATGTCTTCTTTTTTAAAAGACTTAAATCTAATTATATAACTGTTCAATTTTCTCCTCTGGTTTATCGGCTGCGGGCGCATATATCTGTATTATGTTGATGTTAGCAGGTTTAGTATTTAGTTTTGCTTATGATTATTCCTAATCCATGTCGGTGGTGTTTGTCATATTCTGCACATCCAGGGTAGTACATCGCAACCTCGTCTGGTTGCCTTATACCGTTGCCCGGTCATCTTGTTTCGCATATACCATGACGTCTATGTTCAGTCTCCTCAGTGTTTTGACGTTCCATGTTGCTAATTGTCTGAAATTGGATGATCTGTTGCCTTTTTTGGCCAGTCGCAATGTTTCTACAGAAAGCCCAGTTTCCACCATCCTGAGTCCAGTAGTTCATTTCACACCGCCATGCCCAAAATTTTGATAGCGCTGATCGACATTTCTTATGATTTCTGTCAAACATATGGTTTACTAGGAAATATCCATAAGAGATCCTTAATGCAGTGGTCTCCCGTTGTCTTCTGCATCCCCATGCCGTTGGTCATTTTCTGACTCATCCGCCTTTAGGAAAGTTTTCCCGAAACTATTGGCCATCAAGAAGAGTCTGCTTATTCCGGCAGATGCTTGGTCGACAGAACCTTTTTAGTTTGTTAGCAATATAATCAAATAAAAATAAGTAAAATCAATTCTTTGTTAAATTAAATAGAAAAATTGTTTTACATCACAGGGTAAATACCAATCAGTTACAAAGCTTTAGTGGCAAAAAAAACTGCACTAACTAAATAAAACATAAACTTAAAAATAACAAATACAAACAAATATGGTAACACACGTTTTAAATAAGATTAATTAACCAACTAATTGCAATTAATACAGAACAGAATTCTACCTAAATAAATTGTAACCAGTTTAAGGTTAAAATCTTTAATATTTTACGGCTTAGATTGTTTGATAAGAAGGTGAATCTTAGATAGTAGTAGTGTATGGCGCCGTCACAATACTTCCATTATTTATTTATATAATTATTTAATCATAAACGTTTTTACCTTTTGATGTATGGTTTTTGTTTTAATATTTATATTGTTGGTCTTTCTTAACATATTTATTTTTACGTTTTTTAGTATTTCTACTACGGTCGATAGCCGTTTGTACAAAACATTTTTTTTCCTTCTATGTATTATACCTGTTCAAAATGTTGTAAATTACTTGTGCAATAAAAATGTTATACATATATATAGTATTTCTACTCATCTAAAAAAATGTATTGTTCATCATGTAATCAAATATTTATTTATTTTCATTTATTTTATTTATGTATTTAAAGCTTTCCACCTGTTTAATCTTTTTTTTGTGTAGTCTTATTCTATGAGTTTTGTTTTCTCTTGATATTATCATTGTTTTAGATTTGTCCATATTAATCTACATGTCTATAACTGTAAATTCCTTTGATATTATATTAATATTGTTTCTGCCACTATTGCTATATATACGTTGGCTTCCATTTTTCAATGTTTAATTTTTATTCTTCATGATTTTTTTGATTTTATATAATTTTCAATGCTTTATTTATTAACTCTATGAAATTCATTTATATTTATTATTATATTCATATTATTTCATATATTTTTATTATTTTTTAATTAATATATTATTTTATACAACATGTTAATAATATATTAATTAATAAATAATAAAAATATATGAAATAATATGAATATAATAATAAATTTATATATTTTTGTTTTGTACTATTATAAATAGTACTGAATTCTGAACAAATCCAGTCCAATATTTGTTTCAAATTTTCTTTTTTCTTCATTGTACGTTCTAACAAAGTTTTTGTTTACTTTGTACATGGTTTTTAATAGTTCTATACATTTCTTTCTTTTCTTGCTTTTGTATATTCTCTTCTTAACCGGCCTTTTTTAGGTCAATAAAGCAGATATAAATATTGTTTTTCTTTTTTAAAAGTTTTTTGCTCATTTTGCTTAATTAAAAGATAAGATCTTAGGTGCTTCTCCCATTTCTGAATCCGCATTGTGTGTTTTTTATTGTATCTTTGATCTTGTCTTTTTTTTTCTATTTTCTTCTTCTATAATAGCCTAATAGGTCCATTCTTGAACGTAGGTTTTTCCAATTGTTATCTTTCCCGGTTTTGAGCTGTTTGGATCTACGCCAGTCCAGCTGGTCTTTTGAGGTCGTCGTACCAGCGCATAGGTGGTCTTCCTCAAACTCGTTTATGCTCGTATGGTCTCCATTCAAAAATTCGTCTGTCCCATCTTGTTTTGTCGCTTCGTGCGATTTGGCCTGCAAATTTTTATTAAAAGATGCAATTCTCTCACCTACATTACAGACTTTGGTAATTGCTCTTATATGGTAATTTTGATATGTGTTTCGTCTTGTTATTCCTATCATCAATCTTTCCAGTGTCCGTTTTGCAACCCTCATTTACTCAATTTTTTTATTTGTTGTTGTCCAGCTTTTTGCACCGTAAGTTATGACGGGCAGTATGCACTGCTCAAATCCTCTTTATTTTAAATGTAGGGCATTTTTTTTGTTCCGTAAAATAAAGGCCAGTTTTCCAAAAACCACCCACCCAAGTCTTATTCTTCTTTTTACTTCTTCCGTCTGATTTCTTCTGTCGATAGTCAGCTTTTGTCCAAGATATACATATTCCTCTACCCTTGTCCTCTTCTTGTCCGTGATACATTATTTTTGTGTTTGACAAGTTTTCTTTAAAGTCTGCTTTATTGTTTGCAAGGATAATAATGTCATCAGCATATCTAAGTCGGCTTCCGTTGATATTAATACCTTTTTCTTTCCAATATATTCTCTTGAAGACATCTTCAAGTGTCTGAGTGAAGAGCTTTGGCAAAAGGTAGTCACCTTGACAAACACCTTTTTTTAAATTGGACGGGTTTAGCCTTTTCGTGTAGGATATAGGTTGCCGTTGCGTTCTCGTTACACTTTTTTATTAAGTGAATGTATCTATGGTCGAATCTGCTGTTTGCCATTGCTTTAAAGACAGTCCACGTGAAGTGGAAATCCGTATTTGTTTGCTTTTTCTATTATTATTTTCATTTTGATAATATTTTGTTGCCTTATTTTACGGATTTTTTAGTTTTTATTTTAGATCGCTCTTTAATTTTCTGTAAGATGTTTTGTAATACTGTCCATAGTTAGACAATATCAAAAACTTTTGAAATCTATAAATGCTGTCTACAGTAGGGTGTTTGTACTCTGCGGCTATATCAGTTAGTATTCTTATGGTGTGTATATGTTTGATTGTGCTTGTGTTTTTCCTAAAACCTGCTTGTACTTTTAGCCGGTATTATTCAAATTTAATTTCCAGGCAATTTGTTATGATTCTCATAAGAGTTAGTAGATTTGCAATACAAAGCTTACAGATCAATAGTTCTCTTAGTTTACCGAGTCTCTTTGTTTGTATATTATTAAAAAAAAAATCTCTCAAATTGTTTGCGCTCTATTTCTTTTATATAGCCTTAAAACCTTTTGTTTTTTTAAACCTTCCGTTTATGTAGACTCTGCATCTGACCATTCTATAGTTGTTGCCTGTAGTAAATGAGTTTAGTACGTTTACGTTTTGTGCAAAGTTGTAATCTGTTAAAACAAAGTCTATTTCATTTATGACCAGTCCTAAGCTTATGCATGCTCATTTTGGTTTTTTCTTAAAAAAAAATGTTTGCTGTGTTTTTTTTTTTTTAAATCAACAATCATATTTTTCCTTTTAGTTCTACTTCCGTATTCAAATAACGTGATCGTGATCTCATTGTATATTGTCTCTACTTTTTTGTCTTTGTAAGTACGTGTTTAATGTGTTATTGTTTTATGTTTTTACTGATTAAAAACCTCACATTTCTCTTTCCTTACCTTGAAGTAATTTGCTTGGCGCCTCTTACACTGCGGTCTTAGATCAGCTGTTCAGCTCTGATGTTTTACTGCTTAAACAGCTCAGTTTCTTTGATAAAACCCAGTATCTTTAGTTAATATGTTGCTTTTAGCTCAGCTTTAGTTAGGATGTGTTTGTCAAAGATGGCTGTGCGTTACTGTTCGTTAACTTCTTATTTACTCAGAGTCTCATCTCCCGCAGCATGAAGAGTCCATTCCTGTCCCCATTCTGTGCAAGTGCTTATTGATATCACAGTACCCGGTTATCAAAAGTTTTGCAAACTTTTGCGACTCATTTCTGTTACCACTGTTAAGCTATCATGAGATGGCCCTGTTAGAAATATTAATCTGACAAACGCTTGTAAGACAACCGCCTGAAAAGAGAACAAACAAACGATGAGAGAGGTTCTAGAGTAGACAGAGGTGGTCGCATGTTTAGTAATCCGTAGCCCGTGGCTAAACTAATAACTTGTTTTTTATCCACCTTGGTGAGTCGGAATGCACCTAATAAGCCGTTGGTCCCATCAACCCTCTTCAAACAAGACAATGTAAAATAACTATAAAACACGCAATAAAGAAGATATTGCTAAATAGTAATCTTGTTATCAAGCAAGATATGTAACAAGAACGACAATTTATTGTAATTTTTGTTTTGTTTTTTATTTAATCAACAAAATTAAAAAATTATTTTCAAAATATTATTTTTTTTGTTTTTCTGTCAATCAAACAATTTTTTTTTAAATTTTTTTAATTTTAAATTTTTTTTTTTTTTAATTTTTTTTTTTAAATTAAATAAAATATTTTTTTTTTAATGTGTGAATTTTAGCGCCCTTGCTTGCTAGCAATATATGTAAAAAACGTAAATAATAAAAAATCTTGTAAAGTAAAGTAACAAAAAAATCTTTAGCTAGCAGTATACATATATCTTGCTTACTTCTAGCAAGGTGTATAGAGAATAGCCCCAAATAACATTATTATTTACTATAATATTATTATAATATGACTATAACAATGCTTTGCCCATGCAAACACAAAAACACGCCCCGAATAAATTCATACGTGGTTGTCTACTATAGGCTTCGCTGAAATTTGCCGGAGCGCTACATGCGAGCAACGCGTTGAACTAAATTTCGACGCGCGCATCCACTTATTATTCAACTTCAATGATTTGAATTTTAGAATTGATACTTAACTAATTGTTTTCTAGAGCATAAAATCAAAATAATTTTTTATGGTAAATTTACTCATTTAGAAACAATAATCAAATTTAAAATAATTTTTATTTTTACAAAATAACATATTCATGCTTTTCATTGTTTAATTTTACATATAAATTTTGTTTTTTGGATTTGTTATAAATAATATTTTTTAAGAAAATTGCAAATACTAGTGTAAAAATTCCCTGCTCTTAAATGTATCAATTCCATACAGCTCTTCCACTGCTGTGTTCCGCCTCAAGTCTGCTGCGGATTATTTCTCTTTTGGTCTCGTATGCAATCCCAAAAGCAGGTTTTGGTCTATTAAATGTCCCTTTTGCAAGTAGTAACTTTAGTGACATGTATGTTTTTTAAGTCCGTCGTTCATAAGTAGACCAAAACGTGTCCAAATTGTAACCTTAAGCATTTTTTCCAGTTTTGTTGACTTCTGATATAAATATATATATATATATATATATATATATATATATATATATATATATATATGTATATATATATATATGTATATAACGCCAAAATAAATAAATTTTATTGTTTCTCTGTAAATAAAAATTATATTTAATTCTTTTAAAAGTAACATTTTATATACAAAGCTTGCTGTAAATAAAGAAACGACATTAAAGTTAATTATCTGGAGTTTATCCCAATTTAATAAAGTAATTAATCAATGAATTACTTTACTCAGTATCAATTTAATTTACTGACACGAATGTCAATTCCAATCTCTATGACAATGCTATAATGCAGTTTCTTTACTCTTCGGGGAAAATTATTACAATAGATTTATTTTTTAACTATGTAGTAATGCATATTTGTTTTTCTTATCTTGTAATTAAAGAACTGGAATCAATTTTATTATGTGGAAGAGCTTTGGTTTTGTTTTTCTAAGTCTTGTATCTATTTCATTTATTGATGTTGATAGCTTTTTTACAATTTTGTATCGACCAATTTTCAATTCATCTTATTTCTTTCTATTTAATTAATTTCTATTTTCTACAAGTACCAAGTCTCCAATGTCAAATTCAAATTTTTTTCGGTTTTCATAAAATTGTTTTTTGTTGTAATTATGTGATTTTATTGTATTTTCCAAAGCAAGTTTTCTATCTTTTAATAAGTTATTTTTAGTTTTTTCTTGATGTAGTTCTTTTAGTAAAATTGTACTATTTTTACCTTCTAGTAAGTATTCTGGTGTAAAACCTGTAACTGTATGTTCAGTTTATATTTTTTGTGCATTCTTGTGCTATCGTTGTCTATGCCATAATAGATGTAAATATTTTTTTGTTGATCTAGAGCTGCCGAATCCTCCAATTGACATTAGTCCAAATTTTTTTTGACCTCTTGATTTGTTTCTTTTGCATGTCTCACAGCTTTTGCACATTTTTTTAATATTTTCTGTCAGCTTTTTTGCTCTATAAAACTGTCCAATTTTGTTCTGCATTTGTTTAATTCCTATGTTGCAATAATCTTCATGTACATCTTTAATTAATTTTATGCTAAAGTTTTCTAATAAAATAATTTTCTCTTTATTTCTAACTTTTTTACAATATATATTGTATTTCGATGTTAGTTTAATTTTCTAATTTTGTAAATCTTTGTTTTTCTTTTGATCATTTTAAATGTCCTTTAGTTTTATTAAGTTCACAATTTTTAATTGTTTGTCTACATTCTCATGTGTTTCTAATACCGGGTTTCTGCTTAGGCAGTCGGCTTCCAAATTATTTTTACCTGGAGAATATTTTATTTCAAATTCGTATTGTGATAGGTAATATGTTAAATCACCTAACTCTTCATCTGTTCTTGCTTTATGTTCATCTTTTCTAATGGTTTGTGATCTAAAAAAAACTGTAAACGGTCTTTCTATGAGCCAGAATTGCCAATATTTTACTGCTTCTTTTATGGCTAGACATTCTAAATAAATAGCTTTTTTCTTTTTTTGTGCTTCATTTAGTTTTTTTGAAAAATATGCCGCTGGTTTTTTCTTCATCAGTTGGCTGTTTTTGTTTTAATACCGCATCTATGCCTTGCAGACTTGCATCTGTGTAAATGTAAAATGGCAAGTTTGGATCAAATATTTCTAAGACAAGTTTTAAACAGAGTAAATTTTTTATTTTCTCAAATGATTCCTGACATTTCTCTGTCTAAATAAATTTTTGATCTTTCCTAAGTAAATTATGTAGTGGATATATTGTCATTGCAACGTTTGGTACATATTTAATATAAAAATTAATTTTTCCCAGAAACTGTCTAACATTATTCTGTGTTTTTGGCACAGAGAATTTTTTTATTGAAATAAAATTGTCTTTTACTAGGCATATTGAATTATTTTTTATCACATGACCAAAATATTTTACTAAATCTGATACAAAATTGCATTTTGAGAATTTTAATTTGAAGCCTTCTTTTTTTATTGCTTCTAGTAATTGTGATACATGATTGACGTGTTCACAGAAAGACTTTAAAAATATTAGAGTATCGTCTATATAATTTATCGTAAAGCTTGTTAGTTTGTATTTTCTTATTATATTACTTACAATTCTTTTGGTTGTGATTGAAGTACAACAATCTTATTTAAATCTCAAAAATCTAAACATAATCTTGATCTCTTACCTTCGTCTTTTTTATATGCCAGTGGTACTTGAGCAGCAAATGGACTATATGATTCTTCAATTAAATTTCTTTTTAATAGTTTTGAAATTTGTTTTTCGATTTCTTTTTTATCTTCAATGTTACATCTATACGGTCTCTTGCTACAATATTTATCAATCATTAGGTCTATACGCGCTTCATAATCTTTTACTGTTCCTATATCGTATTTATCTTTAGCAAACAACTTCTTATATTTCTCAATCAGTTTATCTATTTCAACTCTTTGCTAATAATCTAAATGATTCATTGAAATTTCAAAGTTTGATACATTTACGTGTTCATTAAAATTTATTTTAATATTTTCTTCTGTAGGTTCTTTTTCTTATAAAACCGGTATTTTTTGACCAATTTTTAATTCTTTATTTTGAATTAATTTAAATTGTTTTATCATGTCTAATCTAATCAAAAATGCATACTTAAAGTTTTCTTTATCAATAACATAAACATTAATATTTTTTTCTATTTTAAAAATGTTTGCTTTTATAGTTAACATTCCTTTAGTTTTTGCACATCATTAATAGTCATCAGATTTGCATTTTGTATATCATTCATCTGCTTGGTTTTCAATTTTAATAGCTTGAAATTAATCAGAGAAATATTTGAACCTGAGTCTTATATTCAAAATATTTCCAGAGTATCATTTAGCAATAATCTGACTTTTATTAATTGTGGCCCTAATAGTTATTTTGATTTGTATTATCTAGCTCAACCTCAATTTCAGAGCTATTGGTGTACTTACTATTGTTTTTCTTCTTTTGTTCATTTTCCTTTGTTTTAAACCAGCATGAAGTTTCTGGGTGATATTGTGGAGATTTACCTAATCTTTCACATACCTTACATGGTTTCTTCTTCTCAATTTCTTTATTTTTATGTTTTTTATTTTTGGTTATTAAATATTCTAGATTACTTATCTCATTATATAAATCTTTAATTTCTTTGAAAGAATCTCTGTTAATCTTATCTGATACAAAATTCGGGAGTCCCACAGCAAACAAATTTATAAGTGTTCCTGTATCAATTGAATTATTTACTTATAATAAGAGCTTTTCTTTTCTTGTTGCATAGTCTACCAAAGAACCTATCTGATGTCTAAATGAGTCCACCCTTTGTTTCCATACGTTTCACAAAACTTTCTCTTCCATTTTTCCCACTCTGAATTTACTGTGTTTTTTATTAACATACTGCTATACCAATCAGTACTTGATTTTTCAAGTAAATGTTTAAAAATTTCAATTTTTGTTTCATCTTGTTGTATTTCAAAACGTACACATTCTTTTTCAAACTCATTTATCTACTGTTTAGCATTGGAATTTCTACTTGTAAATCTTTCAATTATAAATCGTTCTGATAATTTCCATAAATTTTGGTATTCTACATTATTATCACGAGTGATATTAAGGATTTCATTTACAATGATTTCTTCTAGATATTGTTTACCAAATTGTATATTGTCATCTTCATCTAAATAAATCTCTCTTAAATCTTTTGTCAAAGACATCTATACTTTTCGTGTTTCATGTCTCTGTTTCAGTGATTTTTTTATTTTATCATATGCTTGAGTATTTTTTATCTGAGTGTGTTGACTTATTTCCTTGAGTTCATTTGGAACATTAAATTTTCGACCATTAGGAGTTTTTATTGATGTGATACAAAC
Source organism: Tachinus rufipes (assembly GCA_963932245.1). Classification (NCBI taxonomy): domain Eukaryota; kingdom Metazoa; phylum Arthropoda; class Insecta; order Coleoptera; family Staphylinidae; genus Tachinus; species Tachinus rufipes. The sequence continues at coordinate 24,157,737 of OZ010745.1, read as the reverse complement.
AATATTTGACTTTCCATCTTCATTTGCTAGTAAAGCAAACTCAAATTTTAACCTCTCCATTTACGTCAATTTTTAATTGAAATGTCGTTTTATAATGCGTGTATTCAATATGGGAAGGTGCCACCAAAATAAATAAATTTAATTGTTTTTCTGTAAATAAAGATTATATTTAATTCTTTTAAAAGTAACATTTTATATACAAAGCTTGTTACCTGTAAATAAAGAAACGACAATAAATTCAATTATCTGGTGTTTATCACAATTTAATAACGTAATTAATTTACTCAGTATCAATTTGATTTACTGACACAAATGTCAATTCCAATCTCTATGATAATGCTATAATGTAGGTTCTTTACATATATATATATATATATATATATATATATATATATATATATATATATATATATATATGTATATTCTGATAAAAAGTAGAATACATAGATTGGAAAGATGAGAATCTAATTTTGGAGCCTTTTTGTCTGCGAAAGTTATTTAATTTTGCTACCACTTTTTAACTAGCTTAAGAAGCTTATCTGCAACCTAGAGACGCCCTTACATAGCATCTTAATATTTATTTAATTATCTGTCTTTATATGTTTGCGTAAACAAACTATAATTTGCAGTTGTTGTATGGTTTTAAATTTTGTTCCATTCTTGCTTGATTCTTATTGTATGTGCACTTTTCATTATAGGGTATAATAATGTTTGTAGTTTATTGTTAGATGTTGGATATTGGCTTGAAATCTATTGTTGCGTAATGTCTTTTTAAAAATTTAAATTTACGATTATATGTAAATAAGCATCATTTATGTATGTTTTAAAATTTGTAATGCAACAAAATAATTGGTAAAAATGTTATATTGTGCAAAAATTTTTGTAGAATTTTTTAATATCTAAAACAAATCTATAAATTCAAGAGAAGCTTTAATCTGTCTGTATCTTTAGCTTTAATTTAGTTTCCAAAAAACAATTGATTTGTAGATTTAGATTTAGCTTGGTTAGTAATTGTATGTCAGTTTTTAATCTGTTGTTAACAAAAACTCTAAAGTCAACATTTTGTTGCATTATTATCTCAAATTATGCAATCAATGCCTAATAAATTATGATGTTTATTAAACAATATGACAAATGTAATTTTTTTTTAATTTTAATTGTCATTTTATTATTAAAAGCCGATCAAAACTGCGACTTGGGTACTCTATACTATCAACAAATAGGATGTCAACCAATCCATAAAGAAGGACCAAAATGTCCAATAGCATATGAATGCCCAAAATATGTCAGGCCGCCTAATAAATGTCTATTCCAAGGAAAAACTTATGAAAATCAACAAAGAATAAACGGTACGACAGGATGCAATGTCGGGTGTTACTGCAATGCTGGCGAGAAAGAGTAAATAATAAATCTAATAATTTTATATTTTATTTCATTTTACCTACAATAAAATTAATTACAGGATTCCAGGAAATATCAACTGCGCCATTGTGGATTGCTATTGGGGACCTATAGAACCTGGATGTTATCAATATAGAACTAAAATAGGGACTTGCTGTACAACAGGAACAAGATGTGGTAAATCAATTGTAACTTTATAATATAAAGCTATTGGTTAAAACAAAAGTTTACTAAACAAAATTTAATCAAATCAAATCTATTTAGATTTAAAAACAAATAATTGAAAAAACTGGTAAATAAAGGTGTTAACCAACATTTTCAAAATAAATAATAACAACATATCATAGATGGAAGCGCCATTGTCGTTTTATAGCTTATTGTCTTAAATCACTATTTTACTTTACTTGTTTACAAATCTATAAAATTAAAATGCATTTAGCTTTTAAACCAATTTTTTTTAATTTACTAAAACACCTTTACCTACTACCCCCTTCAATGTTTAAGATATAAAAAACCTATGTTGCATTATTAAATTTTTCTAAAAAGTTGTTTGCTATTTTCTTGTTAAAATATATGATATATTTTTAGAACCATATGGTGATACTGCAACATGTGAAGTAGATGGCAAGAGTTTACGAGAAGGTGAAGCATTTTCACCAGAAGGTACTTGCTACAATTGCTTATGCCAGAAAGGCTACGATGGAATTCCAAAAGAACCATTTTGTAAGAAACGACAATGTGATACTGAAATCCGTAATGCTGAATATATAGAAAATAAATGCGCCCCAATTTATCGCAGAGAACAATGCTGTCCTACAGGATTCTTATGCGGTAAGTTGATTGATTAAAACACATAAAATTTAATAATTATTATTAATATTTTTTAGCAAAAGATGCAGGACAAATAACAGTTGTAGGTGGTAATTCGGACAAAGGTAGTATACTATAAGCTGTATTAAATATGATAAAAACTTATTTTCTATTGTAGACAAATTTTGCACTTTTGGGAAGACTAAAGTACCACTGAATGGCCAATTTGATGCTGTAGCGAGTAATTATGGAGTACCATATAATGTTTCATGTTCTTGCAAAGTTCCTCCACTACCATTGTGCACGTTGAAATAATCAATGATATTACACACGAATTTAAAAGCAAGTTAATGAAACATAAATATATAATTTCTAAAACTTTTTTATACATTAGTAGAGAATATTAAAAAAGTATTTATTTTTTAATTTTAGTTTGATATTTAAGAACTACTTAACTTGCCATAACATAAGTGGTTTCTTTATTATTAATAAATAAATGGAAAACAATGATTTTAAAATTAACTAAAAAAACATTTGTCAACAATCCTCAGGCTACAATATGACTTCATCCGATTAGATTGCTAAGATGAAAAAGTTAGAGTACTTTCTTATACGTTCACATATAGAAGCGCCACCTACACAGTATGCTGAACTTATTGCGATTACAGACTAAACAAGTGTTAATAAAAAATACTCCACAAGTAGTTTTTAATAGAACGTGATAGTGATAATACTGATTAATTGTATTTTTCAGCCGCACAAACATTAGATATTTTAAGTTAACTGATTATTGTTCGATAATTTAGTGACTCAAAAAGAAGTTATAGCATTTCCAACTTCAACTGCTGGCTTATTTTTATTACCTACTGTAGTGAGTTGAGGGCAAAAACTGAACAGATTACAAACAAATCTTCATATAACAATACATTTTTTACTAACCGCTCATTATATTATATTTAAATAAATTATAATAATTTCAATTTCAATGCACACATGACAATTTAATGATTAAAAAAAAGTGTTCTGTTGATATTTATGAGGTCATCTAATTCATCTATGGATAAAAATGATCGCTAATTTTGTTTTGTTACTTTTGTAAACATCAATACGCAATAAAACCATATATTTAACATTGAATAACCAGCAAAACGTACTGGGAATTTCCGCTTTAGGTTTTTCAACATTATATAAATGGAAGCAGCATTGTTGCGACAATTATTACTAATAAAGTCATCAAACATGATGGTTCAAACCGCAAGTGTTTTAATTTTTTGTGTTAATTTACTACTGATAATAGGTGAGTCTTATCACTCATACTAATTTGTTTGTAAATACGTATTAATGCATAATCATTATTTTTACTGTTTATGGTGTCAGTCTATATAATATGAAAGAGCCAATTGGTCAAAATTAATTATGAATAAGAATATAACAATAATACTGTTTAAAATAACTAGACAACCAGGAATCCAAAGCAAGATTAAAACCTAAAACACAAAACTTATCGATAAATATAATGATGACCACCATTTTTGTCTATATTGCATTCTTATAACATTCAACCTGATAACTTTCTCACATATTTTTGTTCTACATTGCCGTCTTACTATATATCACGCAATTTTAATGAATCATATATAATTAAATTCATTAACAATCTCAGATGAGTCATGCAACAGTGTGTTTCCTATTGATCTATGTAACGTAAACAAACAATAGTATATTTTTTTAATAAATTGAATAAAACTTTCCTAAACAGACCAAAAAAAGTACTCCAAAAATAAATCAGAAATTCAATTATTATATCCAAATCTTGTAAAAATAAACTTCACGTTTTATATGTATTAAATAATCACTATAATAATAAATATAATAATAATATAGCTTTAGTTACAAGAAAAATAATCTGCAAATAATTCGACAACTTGCGCCTGTTTTATTATAATTTGTTGTTTTTTTTTTAGTTCAATATCATTAATTTTATTTAAAAACTTTCATGAGTTACACTTTACTTGTCTCCAAATTGCTTTTTTTGAAATTACAATTTTAAATTACGCGTTCAAGCAAGCGAGTAGTATTTGGCAAATGACGCAAGTAATGTTTGCTTCCAATTCCTCAATCGTAACCGGCTTATCCATGTAGAAGCCTAAAATTAACTGTTCACTAAACCGTTATTGCAATAAAGCAATGGTTTGACAGACTGTGTAGCAAGTAACGTCGTCTTGTTAAAACCAAATATTGTCTAGATTACAAGCTTAAATTCCAAGTAGCAATTGGTCCGTTATTTGAGCAATAACGGGCACCATTCACAGTTACGTTACGCCCGGCTAAATTTTTGAAGAAATATGGACCAATGATTCCACCAGACCATAAAACTCAAATAACTGTTGTTTTGTCTAGATTAATAACAGCTCTTATACTTCTTCTAGTTGTTCTTTAGTTCTAATACGGCAATTTTGATTATTGGCGTATCCATTAAGCAATAAATGGGCCTCATCGCTCAACAGAATTTTAATCAAAAAAAGTTGGTTTTCCTCAAAACCTCAAAAACTAAAATATTGACGTTTCAAAAGTTCAACCGGCTTGAGAACAGCTCCAAATTTGTTAGTAAACAAAATGTGGAATCACAAATAGTTGAACAGGTGAGTGGGCATTTCAGTTGAAACTGTCCCGCAATCAATAAACTGTGTTTCCACTTACTCGCTTAAATGTTTGAAAACAAAAATTGAACCACAAACACTTGGGCGGGTAGGTGAGTACTCCAGTTGAAACTATTGTCGCACAATCAATAAACTCTGTTCCCACAAATCCGCTAAAATGTTTGTAATAAACATTTGGTCAATCTAGTTAAAACTACTGTTCCGCAATCAATAAACTGTGTTTCCACCAACCCGCCCAAGTGTTTGTAAACAAAAAGTTGGATCACAAACACTTAGGCGGGTGGGTAGGCACTCCAGTTGAAACAACTGTTCCGCAATTAATAAACTGTGTTTCCATAAACCCGCCCAAGTGTTTTTAATTCAGCTTTTTGTTTACAAACACTTGGGCTGGTGGGTGGGCACTCCAGTTAATACTACTGTCCCGTAAACAAAAAGTTGGATCACAAACAATTGGGCGGGTGGGTAGAAACACAGTTTTTTGATTGCGGGACAGTTGTTTCAACAAGAATGCTCATCCACCTACCCAAGTGTTTGTGATCCAACTTTTTGTTTACAAACACCTGGGCAGGTGAGTGGGAATCAAAGAGTTTTATAACTAGAGATTCTAATCCAGCGTTTTGCCGTACAATATCAGTATCTCTGTTCTTGTCGCAAAACACTATACCCTCTCTCTCTCTTTCTCTCTACTAGTGATAGATCGGCTATACGTTGTAGGTGAAAGAGAATCGTCCTGGTGCTAAAAAGACGGAGATACCGAGAGTGTGCTCTGCTTATACATTGTATAAACAGCAGCTTGGAATATTTAGTTATAGAATTCTTTGATTCCCACCCACTCGCTTATCTGTTTGTAACTAAAAAGTTAGATCACAAACACTTGAGTGGGTGGTTAGGCACTTCTGTTAAAACTACTCGCAAAGACATCTGCGCCCGACGAGTCCATCCCCACAAAAACCCCGGAGCACCAGGTCTCGGCCTCCCTCAAGAAACCGGCCAAAAACTCTATGGACTTCAACCTGTCCTATGCCGCGAATCTAATAGACACCACCCAACTGAAGAACAATGTAGCCACCTACAAAGGAGTGCTTCAAGAAGATAGAAAAAAAAAAAAACGCAAAAGCGCAGAAAGAATACAAGTAAGTTCTCCCTGAACTCTTTTCTATCTAAACTTTCAATCAACCCAAGTCAGGTACTTTTAGCGCCAAAAAAACCTTTACCCACCAAGGCCAAAGATTCTTCAATCCAGTCAGCTCCTCAGGCTTAGTCAACCAAATCTAGTCTAACCAATGAACGCTGGCTCACGTTGCCTTTCTCTTGTAACCATTCAAATTACTTATCACCATTGACTGCACCGTAAACCTGGTCGATGGCATCTTCTTTCGCATTCGTATTTTTGCACTGCACTACTTCCAACGTAATGCACTATATTTACCAGACAGGAGCCAAAAGAACCCTGAATTATGCTATCTAAAACATTCCCAGTTGCGTCACGGCAGCTCATCGCTCGGGAGTTTGAATCAAAATCAACTACACGCATAGAAAGAAACGGAAAATCTTTCCCAACGTTGTACATCCAGCTTCCTCAGAGAGCTAAAAACCGAGAGATTCTGTCTCTCACTGAGATCTGCGAGCTTTGTTGTACGGTAGAGTACTAATAAAAGACGGCAGAAATTGCACAACGCCATTGTTTCCAGCGTCTTGTTATAGCCACACAGCATATATGTGTGTGTCAAATGCGCCAAAGCTCATCCAAGCTCCGTGTGCAATTTCTCAAAAGAGTCCGGGCATGTAGCTTTATCCACTCAAAGCACGCAAGAAGCAAACCTATGCGCAAGCGGCGAGTTTTTTCGCAAAGCGCACAGCTTATAGCTAAAAATTAGTTGTTGCTCCGCCTGACCCCAGCAAGCGACAATAATTTTAAAAAGTTAATTATAATTTATGCACTGTTTTTAGATAAATAAATAGCTTAATTTTCAGACTGAACCCCAGACATAAACGTAATACGAGTTTGCCAGAAAATCTTTGCAACGCCTATAAGGCAGTACGCTAAGTGCATAACGTAATTTAAACCAGCAATTAATCTTCTAGTTAGACAGGAAGATCATTACGCTTGACAAGCGTCAAACTTCCTGAGCATTTATATTAAAGAGAGTTTAGTCGGTAGGCGCCCGTCAAGGTAAATCCGACACTTTGAGTGAATCTTTAGATAATTTCCCTCCTAGCTCAAAAAAAAAAAACAAATTGACAGATGGCATTGATAAATGTCATCTAGTATTTGCAATTGTAACGCCCTCTGTTGCAATTTTACTAAACTTTTTACCTTGCTTTTGTAGTATTAGGGTGTGGACACAACGGCAATCCTCGCTCCGATTATAGCATGGTACCCGCTCGTACAGCGCTCCGACCCAAAAACTCTTAACATTTGTTCTAAGCTCGGACCCTTGCTCATTGCTCTAATCCTGGTAGACAAGACGGGTTGTAAAGTGGGAGTAAGTTCAAACCCACAATGTTTGGTGCAACAGTTAGATGCCTAGATTACTGCGCAACGCTTCCTTGTATTGCCATCAATAAAAAACTTGATAATAAAACCTGAAGATATTGAACAAATGATTGCTACATTAATGCGGTTTTAAACACAGTTAAAATTCAAAACCAAAAAACAACAATTAGGTTTGGCGTGTCTAATTAATACTATAATCAAAAAAACATAATTAAATAAGTCTCAGGTCTTAGAAATCAGTGATTCTGATAGTTTATTGCCCTTCAAAGTTTCTTTTTCCTTAAACTTATTCACAAAAGGTAAGTAATATTTACCAATAAGTCTCGCGGTAGTATGCATTTACTTTACTACAAACAACTATATAAAATTTCAGAATGCGTCTTATTCTGTTCAAAACTGCATAATTAAAAAAAATCTTATTCTTACTACATTAATCGCAATTTTTTTATTTATAATTTGCCAATAAAATGTTGTTTAGCTGAAATAATAAAAAAGTAGTTAATATAATTTGTTAAAAGTAATAATAAAAAACAATAAATAATTTGTAAACTAAATATGTTACTGTATAACATCTGTGACCGTTTATAACGCACCTAATAGGTTCCAGTTTTCTTTTTCTGTTTAACTGCTTAGGAAGTGGACAGAGCTTCTTTTGCCGCCGTAGCTCAGTGAAGACGGGGGTAGTAGAGAGTGAGCGCCACGAGATCTCTTTTTGAAGTCCACCCTGTATAATAATATTAACCACACCTCCTAACGGTAGACCCCGTTACCAGTACGTGGGTAAAAAAAATAAAATCTAGATCACTAATATTTATGTAGTGAAGAATTCTAATATAAAAACATATAATATAATAACCTATATGATTAGTGCATAAAAAAAATCATAATAATAAAAAAATATATCAAATCCCAGTCATAAATGAGAATTTACCTTATTGTAATAAATCTTTATCAAAGATAATAAATATTTTTTTATCTAAAAAAAACATTTACCCAAAATTCAGTCTAAACGCGACTAGAGTTTGGTCTGATCACACCGTTTTACAAAATAAATCATGTAGTACAAGATAATTTTAGATATAAAATACGTGAAAGTAGACATAGATAAATAGAATAAAAATGGTTTACTGATGTTGTGAATAAAAAAATTTGATGTTTTTTTTGTTGCAATGCCTGGAGTTGTACCAACTTGTTAATATAGGATCTACAATAGTTACAGTTTCGCGCGCTCTTTGTGTCATTGCATCCTGATTTATATCAAACAAATAATTATTAATATTTGGGTGGGTATGTTAAGTATGTTTCCATGACTCACACAAAAGAAAGCGTTTGCCATGTATCTTTATGTTTGTTTTTATTAAAAAGTCATTGACAATGTTACTACTCATCATTTAATTCCACAAAATCATTTTAAAATTGTTCATCAGTTTTGACTACAATACATCTTTGAAGATCAGGTTCCTCACTGCGGAATGCATACTATTTATATATAAAACTATTTAATATAAATTAATTTTTGTAATAAATACAACCAATTACTTCAACAATAGTATGAGAAAAACTTTTAAATCTTTTTTTGAAGTGCTCCTCAATATTTATATTGTTGTTTCTGTGATCATCTCTACTTCTAACTATTACAATTACATAATTGCATTTAATAATAATTTCAATCCATATCACATTATCAAAGTTTACATTTGGTTTAAAAATGTGTTGTGATTGTACAATTATTTAAATAGATACTTAAAATATGTAGTCTTTACTTTATTTTTCATCAGTTTTAGGATCTGTTTGATTTACTACAACAATTTTGTTTTGTTTTGTCTATTTTTTTCTTCTTCTTAGCCTTCAGTTATTCCATTGTTAAGTATAGGCCTCTTTCATTTCTCTCCATATTTGTTAGTCATTTACAGTCCTCATTCACTTTTGTCGCGTAATGGTTTTGATATATCAATTCATCTCATTTGGAGTTTTCTCAAGCTCCTTTTAGTTTCTCGGGTCTTTAAAAAGTTATTCTGTATGACTACTTTATTAAATTTCGTATTTTTTAAAATATTTGTGTAAACACTAATAATGCGTCGCTCTCCTATTTCTTACGCATTCAGCAACAATGCAATCATGCATACTTAAAATAAGCAAATCAATGTTAGCAAGTACTATGCTATACAAAATGACTAAAATCCATCGCTAAAGACTATTTATAACAATTATAACAGTACATTGTTCGGCCTGCATCTTACCATATCTCAAATGTGCTCAATGCAATAAGGTTTAAATGCGGAAAACGTAAAAACCAAAGAAGCAAATTTAAATCAAGGTTATCTAGAGACTCAATAGTAACTCTCTCAGTATGTAGCCGTCTTGATAAAAACTGAGTTTTATCAACTCTCAAAAGTATGACGTCAAGACTGGTTTCAATACGTTATTGATATAACAAAGCGTTTTAAAACTTCCCAGAATAACTACAAAATGAGTCCTACTTTCATAGCAAATAGTTACAATATAAGTTCGATACCGGTAGTGATCATAGGTTAGTAAGAAGAACATTAATATTAAACACCAAAAAGGAGAGGAAGAAACTCGTAGGAAAAAAGAACCTTTACACAACAACAGAACAGATAAACAAACATAAAAAGGAATACAAACAAACTATCAAGGTAAATTTTGTAACACAGAGTACTTAGAACAGCTCCAACTTAATGATATAACAACAAACATTACATCAAGAATCCAAACAGCAACAAAGAAGATATGCATGCGCAAAATAAAGAGGAAACAGAGCAAGTTAAGTCCAGAAACATTAGAACTTATAGAACAAAGGCAAAATATATGTCGGCACACTCAAGAATACAAACAACTGAACAAAACCATTACCAAACGTATTCGAAAAGACTTAAGGGCTCACAATACAACAATTATCCAAAACACAATTGAGGACAATGCTAATATGAGAGTACTTCGGTCAAAGATGTCTAAAGGACGGGGAAATATCTGCAAGATACAAAATACAGAAGAGGAATTGTTGTAACAAACAACAAAAAGATCGTCAAAGTTATAGAAACGTTTTATAATAAACTTTATGATACGCATACAAATAGAACATACAACCAACCAAAACATATCATCAATATCAGATCATAAGAAAAGCCGGAAATCAGTAGATACAAACTGGAAACTGCACTAAAAAACATGAAAAATAGGAAAACACCTGGAAAAGACCGAAGCACAAACAAAATGTTGAAAATGGGTAAAAATATCTTAATACTACTCCGCCGTGAACAATAGTATTGTCAACACGCAAATAAACCTTCTCCGTTTAAATAACCAGTTCAATTCGTCAATTATTTTTTGTTAGTTGTGAATGTTAAATAAGTGTCGTCCTAGTGTACTTAATAAATACAAAATAGTTCCAGCTATGCTGGATTATTTATTAATGAGTGATGCCGGGAGAAACGACGGCCATGAAGCCGCTAGCGAGGCATAGAGTCTCGCGGGCTCGCAAATGGAATACGAGACCGATGATTCCACGCGGCCTTCTAACATTAAAAAAAGGGGTCGGCCGAAAAAAAACAATAACAAATCAAATAAAAAAGGAAAAGGAGATGCGGGATTTAAATTTCCAAATAATATAAATAATATTATAACGCCATCCACACATGAATAATAAACAACAACATCAACAACAACACCAACAGTTGTCGCAGCCACAACCGACACATACACAACAAATACAACAACAACAACAACAAATGCAACAACAACGACAAATGCAACAACAACAACAATTGCAACAACAACAACAACAAATGCAACAACAACAACAACAACAACAAATGCAACAACAACAACAAATGCAAAAACAACAACAACAAATGCAACAACAACATATACAACAACGTCAACAACATCCACAAATACCACTACATATACCAAATAGAATCAATAACAACTACAATCAAGCGTACTACATAGAAACAATTCAACAGCTCTCACGTACACAATTATCTGACATATGGTGTCAGAATACAAATAATAATAAAGATATTATCTTAGCAACCAAAACTGGATTCATTATAAAATCCAATAATGATAAACCATCTACAATGAACTTGTTGCAAAAACTTAAAGGGTCTAACATTTTAAAATCCTTTAAAGAGACTACAACGACAAAAACAACACCCTACAAAACTCCGTCAGCATCATACTCGGCTGTTATTACTTCAGTTGAACAAGAAATCACGGATGAAGAAATGGCTAAAGTCCTCCAGACAAATAATTTAAACATTAGATATTGCAAAAGAATAATATCAAGACTGACAGGCACTCCCACTTACAAAATGCGAATTATTACCGCTGATGTGGATGCCTACCAAAATTTATTACAACATGGCGTCTTCTACAAAAGCAAACACTTTGCGGTGTATGAAAGTCTTGCTTCAGCACCGATACCCGTCCCTTGTAGCAAATGCAATTCATTTGAACATACCACAGACAAATGCACTTCTTCGCCAAAATGCAGCAAATGCGGAGGTAACCATAAGACTGTTAGCTGCACAACTACCAACCCACCAACATGCACATCATGCAAGGAAGAAGGCCACGAAGCGTGGTCGCTTAAGTGTAAAAACCGACCTACTGCTCCAATTGAAGGAATACCGAACATCAAAATAAAATCGCAAACAAGAGATCAGAAGAAATTGTGCAACAAATAACTCAGGCTTCAAGAATTCACTCACCTGTCACCGTTCATGACCATATCATTGACACGTATGTACACAAAATTAATTCTCCCAAAATAACAGACAGACAACAACTAATCCAAAAATTAAAAAGTAGATTCATTCAATCATACAACATTGACACCATTGTATCCTTCTCCAACAACAGAATGTTTATAGTAATGTTAGATCTCCTTAACCCAAATCAAGCCCCTCCTACCTCTCCCATAGGAGGCGTACAAGTCACCATAACTCAATCCCAAAATGTCTAGCCTAAATTTCCTTTATTCCAACATTAATAGTTTTGCTCGAAAATCCCATATCATAAAAAACTTCCTTCCAATTAATAACATCTCCTGTGCTTTGTTTGTTGAAACGAAATCTCCAAATCCTATATCGTTTCAAAATTGGTCCATAATCCAAAATCCTGCCAATATTATTAACCAGAATTATAGAGGTGGATCCGTATATATGACTCACCCATGCATTAAAATTAGGAAAGAAAACCCTCCAAGCATCAATAAAGCATTAAATGATTGCATCCACTTCTCAATTCCTTTCCTTCAGGACAGACTCCACATATTCCTTGTTTACATTCACCTATTCTCTGTTATTGAAGATAATATTTTTGTAAAAGCTTCTCTTTATCCTCACTGTATTATTGTTGGTGATTTCAACTTAAATCTAAGGAAAACCCGTCACCTCCAACAGTTTCTAACAAACTCTGATTTTTCTAAAATGTTTACTCCACCAACGTTTATTATGAACGATAATCAGAGCACTACTCCTGATATCCTCCTTTGTTCGTCTAGTATAAAACCCCTTATCCACTCTGTTAATGTTATCCCTGACCTTTGTTCGGACCATTTGGCAATTAGATTTAGTATTGATATCCAAATATTACCTTCCCCTAAGGAGTTTATTTATAACCTAAATATGTGTAACATAACAAAAGTGAACCAAGAACTTTCTTCAGTTGCTATATCTCACCCAAATATATCTCCCACTACCATCTCATCATTTTTTAAACTAATAGCATCATCTATCCATTGTCATGCCCCTAAAACATTAAAATCCTACTATAATTACCCTCTTCCCCCATTTATTATGCGTCTTATTAAATATAAAAGAAAATTATATCGTGAGTTTAGAAATACAAATGACAGAACATTAAAAAGACAGTTCAATGACTTGAATAAAAACATACACGACTTAGTTTTCCAGTACAGACAAGACAAATACATAACGGCTTGCAACAAAATTAATGAAAAGAAAGGAAAAAACTACTTTCAAGAGATTAAGAAACTGACTAAATACAAACGGACATCATACATACAATCAATAACAGACCCGGTTTCCAAGAATAGTTTTTCATCTGACATTGACATTGCCAATACTTTTCAAAAACACATTAACCACGCATTTGCCTTCTCCAACTGTGACAATTTTGACAATATTCATTTAGAAAACGTAAACAAATGGTACGACATATTTTGTAGACAGACGTACGACACTCCTTTGGACGAAACAATACACAAAGACGACTATTACGATTTGCTAAATAAAGGTAAAAATTCAGCACCAGGACATGATCTATTAACTAGACAAATTTTAAAACAGTTCAATGACGACGTTCATAACTACATATTAAAAATTTTCAATTATTGTTTTTTTCACCAATATTTTCCTAATGAATGGAAAGTGGGAACAATTGTATGCGTCCCTAAAAATGATGCTAACCTTTCTTACCCAGCTAGTTACCGCCCTATCACACTTCTCCCAGTTCTTGGTAAACTATTTGAAGGTATATTGCAAAATAAACTTCTAAAATGTATCCACAATAAAATACCCATTACACAATTTGGTTTTGTAAAAAATAGATCCACAAGCCATCCATTAACTATTCTGACATCTAACATCCAAACATCCCACCTCGAAGGCAGACACTCGAGCGTCTTGTTTATGGATATAAACAAGGCATTCGACTCTGTCTGGCATAGAGGTCTCCTATTTAAGCTATCAGTCCTAGAGGTGCCTAACCATTTAATTAATATAATAATAGGTTTTTTAAATGATCAAACTCTTAAGGTTCGCATAGCTAATACCTTTCCGATCCTTTCACTCCACAACAAGGTGTTCCACAAGGATCTCCCTTGTCTCCTCTCCTATATAATATTTTTTGCTCTGATATATATAGTTCTAACCCATCCTGTTTTAATCCAAACTCCTACATCCTACAATATGCTGATGATACAACATTGGTTTCTCACGCTAAATCTCTAAACCAATCTATGGATCAATTGCAATCCTTGCTAGATATTACAAATTTGTGGTTCAATAAATGGCGCCTTTTTGCAAACCCGCTAAAAACCCAACTACTAATTCCCTACCACAAAATCCATGAAAATTCACCTAGTATCCAAATGAACAAACAATCCTTAAATCCATCTCATATTTGTAAATATCTAGGAGTAAACTTTGACCCTAAACTAAGTTTTAAGTTTCACACTAACTCCATTAAATGTAAAATCAGATCCCGAGCAAAACACTTCCGATCCCTTACGTATAGAAACAATGGAATTGACATTAAATGTGCCACGCATATATACAAGACGATCTGCCGCCCAATCCTTGACTACGCATCCATAATATTCCTGAACTCCAATAAACCAACTCTCAATCCCTTTTATGTAGGAGAAAGGGCATCTCTTAGAACTATCACCAAAATCCGACATCCCAACAACCCCCTCCATAATCCTTCAAACGAACTACTGTATGAAAAACCCAACCTCATCCCACTTTCCGAAAGACTCAACACACTTCAAACCAAATTTGCAAATAATCCTAACAACCCAGAGATTCTAGGTAATCTAATAATTCCTAGAATTCTAGGGATTATTGCAAAATATAAAAAACCTGCTCTTTCACTATTCCAACATAT
Organism: Tachinus rufipes; assembly: GCA_963932245.1. NCBI lineage: Eukaryota > Metazoa > Arthropoda > Insecta > Coleoptera > Staphylinidae > Tachinus > Tachinus rufipes. The sequence goes on along the minus strand of OZ010745.1, from coordinate 24,142,710 downwards.
CCTGACTCTCGCTAATGACAACGACTAACTAACAATATCACCTGACAAACCATATTACTGAATCATATATCATACATCATGCATCATTTTTTTTGTTATTGTTTTTTTTTTTGTTTTTTTAATAAAAATTACAATATAATTTACCTTATTTCAATGGCGCTGAAAGACTACGGTCGATAGCCGTTTGTACAAAACATTTTTTTTCCGTCTATGTATTATACCTGTTCAAAATGTTGTAAATTACTTGTGCAATAAAAATGTTATATATATATATATATATATATATATATATATATATATATATATATATATATCTTAATAGGTGCAGTTCTAATACCAATGAATAAATGTCTCAAAGCAGACAGAGCACCACACAACTGGCGAAACTCATAGGTAATATTTCTCTTCAAAAAAGGCGACAACAAAAACTAGAAAACTACCGACCAATCAACTTACTGTCACATGTATAAACTGTTAACAAAAATTATAAATAACAGGCTGTCAAAAAAGCTGGATTCATATCAATCGGTAAAACAAACAAAATTTTGTAAAAGGTACAGTACAATCGATCATCTACAAAACTACTAAATACAATGTTCCTAGACACCAGGCTTTTGTAGAATACCACAAAGCCTTTGACACTGTAAAGATCTGGGCATGACGGATTAGAAATTATGACTCTAACTCAGAAAAGCATCATCAAATTAAAAACAACACAAAGATCAATGGAACGAGCTATGTTGGGAGTGAGCCTTAGAGACAGAATACAAAATAAAGAAATAAGGCGGCAAACAAAACTTACAGATGTAATGACACGAGTGGCTTAACTAAAATGGAGATGGGCAGGCCACGTTGCCAGACACGACTGTAATAGATAGACCACCAAAATGCTACAATAGAAACCGAGATGAACACAAAGAAGTGTGGGTAGACCACAAAAAAGATGGCTTGATGATATAAAGATAATCGCAGGAAAAAGATGGTTCCAAGTTTTGCAAAATAAAATAACATAGAGAAAAAGCTACAGTATCACACCTCAACTGAGCGCGGTGAGTCGTGCACAGTTTTTTTTTTTTTTAGAACATCTTTTAAACATTTTGCAACCATTGTAAGCCCAAAAACAAAATTGAGATTCATTAATAAAAATAATTTTATTCTATTCCTGATTTCAATGCAACTTTTTGTTACACCATTGCAGTTGTGCAAATCAATGTTGGGGAGTTAGAGGTAAACAAAGAAATAATCGGTACAATTTAAGACCAAAACTTAGAATTCAACAACACACAAATTGTATAAAAATAGATATTAATTACTTTAACTTCTCCACCTATTACCAATTTTTTTTGACAAATTTTTTTTTCAACAAGCCGCCAATCAAAATATATAATCTTTTGGATGTGATCTGAGGACGTCCAAGTTGTAATAAACGTCGTTTCTCATATGCTTTTGCCCATCTTTGCTAACATAAATTTTTTTTAGCAACACTGCATTCTTCAACACTTCTTTCTGCACTTCTACTTTCTGCAATATTTCTCTGCATTATGAGCTGTAGCATTTTATACGTAACACCTCCCTATTTGTAATTTTGTCAGTCCACTACATTTTTAAGATTTTCCTATACACTCATATTGCAGCAGCTTAGAGTTTATTTGTAAACTGTTGATTTAGTGTCCACGCTTCCACGCCGTACATTAATATGAAAAATACATCACAACCGCAAAAAAACTCTCATTTTAATAAATGCAACTTTGGCTAGTTATATTCTGTATTTGGTTTCTTTTGTCTGAACGTTGTTGCTTGTTATCCTGCTACCAAAGTAATTGCATTTAGTTACCCTTTCAATGCAAATATTGTTGATCATAAGATTAGCATAAGTGTTGCTGCTGTTGAACTTATCATACATTTAGTTTTTTAAGTTTCATTTTCATTCATTATCACCGTGTATCTATTTTATTGATTGGTAGTCCGTTTACAATCAGCCTTGCTTGCTCTTTTTCAAGGATTGTTTCCTGAAATATTGTTACAAATTGAATAGCATCGGAGACAAAATGGACCCCTGCCTAACGCCTCTCTGGGCATTAATGGTTTCTGTAGAATCACCATCTACTCTCACTTCTGCTGTTTGATTCCAATACAAATTTTCAATAATTCCTCTGTATCAATGTTTTTGATTTTCAGGAGTGTTACTAATGGTTTATGCTGGACCTTATCAACAACTTTTATAATCTACAAAGCAAACATGTATCTCTACGTTCACATCCGTACATCTTTGTGTCAATACGTTAATGCAAAATAGCGATTTGCAAGTGCCCATGTTATTCCTAAATCCGAACTTCGTATCACTAATACCTTCTTCCAATTTGTTGTATAGTCTTTTGTGTATTATTTTTAGATTTTTTTTATATATAGGTAATTCCATTACTTTTCCACTAATTTGAACTTCGTTGATTTTGCTCAAATTTTCAGAGATCAAAATATAGATGAAAAAAATTAGATTCTCAAAATTTTGGACCTTAGCATATTGCCTGTTCAAAATGACACACATTTGAAGGTAAGAAATTTCACAATAAAACGTTTTTTTTAGCATATTTTGTATCTCAATTTTTGGGCTTCTGGAAAAAAAATAAAAAGGTTCACTATTACTCAAATTATTTCTTATTACATATACTTTAAAACCCATAATTTTATGTTTAATATCGTGGCAGTCGTGGTTTAAAGAAAGCAAAATTTTGCAATTTTGCTAAATTTACGTGGTTTTTGGAATAATGTTTTAAACTTAATATATCAAAATGACACGATATTAAACATAAAAATATGGGTTTTAAAGTACATGTAATAATGAATAATTTGAGCCATCGTGGATTTTTTTATCTTCTTTGAGATGCCCAAAAATTGAGATACAAAATAAGCTAAAAAAAACGTTTTATTGTAAAATTTCTAACCTTCAAATGTGTGTCATGTTAAACAGGCAATATTCTAAGGTCCAAATCTCATTTCTTTTCATCATAATTTTGATTCCTGAAAATTTGAGCAAAATCAAAGAGGTCGACTTTTTCAAATTAGTCGAAAAGTAATGGAATTACCCATATATAGTTCAGTAGTCGCTACACTCTCTGGCACTTCTTTAGTATTGTGTAAAATGTTGACCTTAGCCACTTGTTTGGCAATATTCCTGTTTCATATATGGTGTTGTACAAGTTCGTAATGACATCAATTTGTTCGTGTTTTACGAGTTTAACAGCTCTATTAGTACTTCTTCTGAGCCAATCTCTTTGCCGCCTTTCATGTTCTTGATGGCGCGTTGTACTTCCTCCTTTGTTATTAAGGTGCTTCTTCTATGTTTTATTTCTATTTTAAGAGTTTTTGTGCGTTGTTCGTTATAATTTTTCCTTCTTTAGTTTTTATAATTGAGGGTGTATTTTTTTTCTTAGTTCCCCTTAGTTCTTTTACTTTTTTGTAAAGATTAAATTTGTCGTATTGTTTTTAGAGCCTTTTAATTTCTTTGCATTTGTCAGATAGGTACTCTATTTTCGCTTCTTGAATTGTTCTTTTGATACCTCTATTAATATCGATGTATTTTGTTTTCTCTTTTGTTTTCCGCCTTTCTTCCATAAGTTGTAATATTTCTTTCGTCATATCGTGGGATAAATTTAACAGATCTTAATAAAACTTAATTTCTTTCCAATAGTGACTATTTTCTATTAAAGTTATCTAGTTGAGATGTTTCTCTAGCTATTTCCTGGATACACGCGTTTACACCTTCTTCAGTTTGTTTTTTTTTATTTTTACACCTCTAAATTTTTTTATGGTAATTCTTTGAGGTATTTTTGTGTCCTTACTTTCTTAAGTTTAAACTTTGCATGGGCCACAACCGGTTTATGATCCGACGACGCATCGGCTCCAAGATAAGTTTTAACTAATGTAATTTCGTTTGTAATTATCTTGTTACTACATTATTATAACTTTTTCAAAGTCACTTACTTAGTAAAATCTACGCGTCTTCAATTAGTTTACATAGATCCAACTTAAATTTTTTAAATTTATTTTCTATGGTAGCAAATTAATTTGATCTTTTTAGCAAACTAGTTTTACAAATGATATTTGCATTATCAATACTATTTCCATGCTTGAAAAATTGATATAATTAGTTAAAATTGATTTATTATTAGCCGACCAAGACTGCGACTTAGGTACTCTATACTATCAACAAATAGGATGCAAACCAATCCATAAAGAAGGATCAACATGTCCAACAGCATATGAATGCCCAACATATGCCAGGCCTCCTAATAAATGTCTATTCCAAGGTAAAACTTATGAAAATCAACAAAGAATAAACGACACAACAGGATGCAATAATTTTATGTGCTACTGCAGTGCTGGCGAAAAAGGGTAAATAATAATTCTATATTTTATTTCATTTTACCTACAATAAAATTAATTACAGGATACCAGGAACTATCAACTGCGCCATTGTAGATTGCTATTGGGGACCATTAGATCCAGGATGCTATCTATACCGAACTGAAATTGGGACCTGCTGTACATCAGGAACAAGATGTGGTAAGTCAATAATAACTTTTTTATGTGACTATTGTTTAAAATACAATTTTATTAAAAATGTTTTAATCATATCAAATCTATTAGATTGAAATATAAATAGTTAAAGAGATTGATGGATGAATGTTAACCAACATTTTCAAAAAATTAAAAGATGCCCGACCAATTTATATAATCACTATTTTTCGTTTAGGTTTACATACTTATATACTTATTAAGATGATAAAAGACTTAACTTTCATAAAAGTTAAATGTTCTGCGTGCAGTAAACTCATAAACAGCCAATCCTCATTACATTATTTAAAAAATTAACTAACTATTCTCTAAAAAGTTTGATATTTTCTCATTAAAATATGTAATATTTTTATAGAACCATATGGTGATATTGCAACATGTGAAGTAGATGGCAAAAGTTTACGAGAAGGTGAAGCATTTACACCAGAAGGTACTTGCTACAATTGCTTATGCCAGAAAGGCTACGATGGAATTCCAAAAGAACCATTTTGTAAGAAACGACAATGTGATACTGAAATCCGTAATGCTGAATATATAGAAAATAAATGCGCCCCAATTTATCGCGGTGAACAATGCTGTCCATCAGAATTTTTATGCGGTAAGTTGATTGATTAAAAAAAAAATTATAATAATTATTAATATTTTTTAGCAAAAGATGCAGGACAAATAACAGTTGTAGGTGGTGATTCGGACAAAGGTAGTATACTATAAACTATATTGAATATGATAAAAACTGATTTTCTTTTGTAGACCAATTTTGCACTTTTGGGAAAACTAAAGTACCAGTAAATGGCCAATTTGATGCTGTGGCGAGTAGTTATGGAGTACCATATAATGTTTCCTGTTCTTGCAAAGTTCCTCCATTACCATTATGCACATTGATATCATAATTAATGAATTAAACACCAATTTACAAGCAAGATAATCATAAATACATAATTTCCATTTTTTTGTACATTTTGGAAAATAATAAAAAAGTATTTTTTTAATTTATTTTAGTTTAATATTTAAGAACTACTTAATATGCCATAGCATAAGTGGTTTTTTTTTAAATTATTAATAAATAGATTGAAAACAATAATTCTAAAATATATCAAAAAAATATTTATTAACAATCCACAGGCCATAATATAACTTTATTGCGATTAGATTGCCAAGATAAAAGTTACGTTTCTTATACTTTGACATGTTGCAGCATACTATGTAGCTGAACTTATTGCAGATTACACACTAAACAAGTGTTAATAAAAAATACTTCACAAGTAGTTTTTAATAGAACGTGGTAATGATAATACTGATTAATTGTATTTTCCAGCCGTACAAACATTAAATATTTTAAGTTAACCTTGTATATTGTTTGATAATTTGGTGAGTTGTAAAGCAGATCCAACTCCAACTGCTGGCTTCTTTTTTATTAGCTAGAACTGTAGGCAATAGTAAAAACCTAACAGATTTCAAATAAATCTTCTTTATATAACCATACATTTTTTTCTACACGCTCATTATATTATATTTAAATAAATTATAATAATTTCAATTAAGAACATAAATGTTTTGTTAATATTTATGAGATGATCTAATTCATTTATCTTCATAAGGATAAAAATTTTATCGCCAATTTTGTTTTGTTAATATTTAAAAACAAATACGTAATACAAACCATGTATAATAAGACATTGAATACTAATCAGCTAACTGTATTGGGGGAATACCGCTCCGAGTTTTACAACATTATATAAATGGAAGCAGTATTGTTGTGACATGTAGTAAAAATAAAGTTATCAACTATGATGGTTCCAATCGCTAGTGTTTTAATTATTTGTGCAAATTTATTACTGATAAAAGGTGAGTCTTATCACTGGACACATGATAATTTGTATGTTTATATGTATTGATGCAGAAAGTAATAATTATGTTTGTTTTTGGTGTCAGCAAATATTATCCGAACGGTTAAAAATATTAAGTGTATGATAATGATTTAAGTGAATTGAAACGGAAGCTAACAATAAAAGTATTTGTAATTATTTAATGATGTTGACAATTTTAATCTATGATTAAATATTTTTAATTTCAAATTAATAATTAAATTTATATAAAACCAAATAAATAAATTTCTGCTTCTTTCACGTTAAGTGAGTAAATTTACATATTATTTTTGCAATAATTGCGTTATTATGAATTTATTTAATTTGCAATGAAGTGGGAAGTGGTATAATTTGGTTTTAATGATACAGCAGATAAATTTGTTCATTCAATATCATACAAATTGTTTATGGTTCGTTCACAGCATTATAAAAAGTATTGAATCTTAATATAAAAGATATCTACAGATCCTAGTGCTTGACTATAAAGCAAACTACACTTGTTTTTGTATGTAGTTTGATGATAAAACAATTTATACAGGGTGTTCCAAATTAACTAGTCATAAAATAAATGCCAGAAACTAATATTGTAATATTGACCCAATAATGTAGTATATTTAATAAATTCAGAGTTTACAGAAATTTTTGATTTTTTTTAATTATCAGTTTTAATTTTTAATATTTTGTAACAATTTTTTGTTTACATTAGTTTATTTCTTATTTACACAAACTGTTAAAGTTTGAATTAAAAAAGTCTTTAGGAAGATAGTTTTTTAAGATTCTTTAGATGTTTAACCTTCTGGAACTTTTTAATTTTTAGGTAAATCTAATTTTTTAGATATTTCTCTTTGGGGAAAATTTTATGACTAGTTAATTCGGGACACCCTGTATATAAAACATGTTTTTCTATGTTTATTCTAGCATAATAATCTTTCAAAAATTTTGTTTCAGTTCAGTTTTTTTTATTTTTTTATAAAATTTTGTATTCCGTTTTTTATTTATCATTTTACATAAACGTTTTCTATATTCTTATTAATCTTGGTGGTTTTTACTTTATAACCCTTTGTATAATGTATACTTTCCAATACTTAATAATTTTCCAAAAGATCATAAATATGTCAATATGACATTTAAGAAATTATATTATAGTTAAAAGTGAGTTATATTTTTCAGCCAAAACCAACATGTTTTTTGGTCTTTTGGCAGTATATCGGTTTTGACCAAAAATATGTTTTAGCCAAAACCAAAAATCATTTAATAAAGTTTTTTATGTTCAAACATGTTAATTTTTATGATTCTTTAGAAAGTTTTAGTTACAGTTTTGGCTTTCGGCCAAAAGCTTAGAATACAAGTTATTATTATTATTAGTTAAAAAAATGTCAAAATATAAGTTTTGTTATTGTCAAAAAAAAAAATTTAAGATTTTGGTTTTGTCAACAAAAAAAATTTAGTTTAATCTGAAAGACAAAAACATATTTCTAGTCAGGTAGCACTCAAATTCAAGCGCTTTAAGATTATAGCTGGGTTGTTTTTCACTTCGAAAACCATCTGTACCACGCACTTTTAAATGGTGGGCCTTCTTTAAGTTGAAATTTTAATCATATAGGATAAAGAACAAACGACTTATTTTTAGATTATTTTTATTTTATTTCAAATAGTGTATAGTTTGTTTAAGTATGAAAAATGATTTTATTTAGTTGGCCGTCACGGCAGGCTTGGCAGTAGGCCTATCTCAAGGACCAATTATCGAGTATTTGCGTCACTGCTTCCAGCGGTATTTTGGCGATAGCATACACCTTTTCCTTCAATGCGCTCCACAAAAAAAATCCAGCGGTGTTAAATCGCAGCTGCGAGGTGGCCAGTTCGCATCACCAAAACGAATAATAACGCGGTAAATAAATTTGGTGTGCAAAAGATTGATCTCGGCATGTGCAGAATGAGATGTTGCCCCATCTTGTTGAAACCAGAGCTGCTGTAGATCAAGTTGCTTCAATTCCACAAAAAATCAGTGACCATGTCTCTGTAACAATTTCCGGTAACAGTAACGTTGGCACTAGCATCGTTTTCAAAAAAAAAAATGGCCCAATAACGGAACTACTTTAATCCGCACCAAACGGTAACTTGTAATGCATTGGTTTCTCAACTATGGCATGTGGGTTTTTTGTTCCCCAAATACGGCAGTTTTGTTTGTTTATATAACCTCCAAGGTAGAAATAGGCCTCGTCTAAAAAAAATGATTTTTCGGTTAAAATTAGAGTCAACATTCAATTTGTTTAAAGCCCACTGAGCGAAGCAAAAACGGGCACCAAGGTCGACTATTTTAATTTCTTGAACAAGTTGCATTTTGTACGCAAACATACCGAGGTCTGTAAAGAATCCGCCTCAAAGTGGTTTGCGCGCATTGTCTACCAGCATTCCAGTTTCACGCACTTTTTTTACAAACTTTTGTATTCCTTCGATCGATGGCGCTTCATTTCTTTCAAACAACGTACGCAAATTTCGCGCTGTTGCAGACAAATAAGACCTATTTTCAAAATTAATTTTTAATTTTTCAAAACGTTGCTCCAAAGTAAAACAATGCATCTTCTGTCTACGGAGGTATATAACCACACTTTTCTTATGTAATTGTGACGCAAAAATTGACAGCGTCGGTAGAAACATGTAATTAAAAATTCATCTAAAACATGGCCCACCCTTTATATACTTATCAAATAGCCAATTACTTAATAGCTTAAACTTTGATCTAAGCAAGTAAAATTCTTCATATCATGTTCTTTCTCTAAAAACCATATACCACAACATCAATGTCAGAACAAGAAAATATCCGCTTTCTCAAAATCAGAGATCCAATCCTCCATGTGCAATACTCTTATATGAACTTGTAGTAATATACCTAGAACCTATAATATGGCTGCTATTTATTTTTACAAAAAATTGTTCTATTGTTTCATTGGTTACAAGTCTGGCAGAATTATTTTTTCCTACACAACAATTAATACCCCACCACCAGAAGTCATTAGTTAGTACAGTTCTTTATCCAATAAATTTAAATCTAACCAAGTTTCTACTAATACAATAATATCAAGACAAGTACAATTAATATTTATCAATATAACCCTTAAACTAGTGCGCAAACAGCTTATATTTAAATAAAATATATTCAGCTTTAGTTTTCTGAATTTAGTGGTTGTAGGTTTATTTTTAATGTACTTAATAGTAAAATTTTCTCTATTTTCTGTCATTGTTTTTAATTCTGTTCTAGATGCAATTAAATGATCTCTTTGCTTTGATGTCAAATCACCTTTGAACTTGATGCTATAGTCCAAATTCTTGGTTAATTTAAGTAGATTGATAAAAAATCTTTAGTAGACAATATTTGTTTTTGGTTTACCAATTTAAAAAACTTTTTATAGTAAAAACTCTAATTGAATATAGCTTTTAGGATGAATAGTGTAAAACGTTTCTGCTTATTTTCATTTTTTTTTTTTGGTCAGTTATCCGTCCACTCTCATTTTAGCTATTTGGATTCAATACAAAGTCTCAACACAACTTTTTGATTTTCCATTTTATTTTAAAATTTAATCATAGATAAAACTTCATAGGTTAAACATCTAAAAGGATTTCCAATAAGAAGTTTCATTTTGAATAGCAGGCTATTTGGGCAGCTGTCAATTTTGAAACTATTATCTTTTGACATTTGACAAGTAAAAAGTACGCCATTATTAAAAATGGATCAATACACGTTTCAACAACGCATTGAAATTATTAAAATTCGCTACAAAAATAGTGAAAATTTTTCTGTCAAAGTTCGCAAAACTAAAGCACTTTTTGGTCGTCGTAAAGCATCTTCTCAGCCGGCAATAGTAAACCTGGTCAAAAAATTTGAGCTGTTAGGTCAAGTTTGTGATGTGGAGAATCAAAACCGCTACATGCCACACAAGCAACAAAACAATCGCAATTTTGCAAGAAAAGTTTCCTGACGGTGTTATTTCTCGAAGAGGTGATCACAATTGGCCTCTGAGATCTTGTGATTTAACACCTCTAGACTTTTATCTTTAAAGCTACGTAAAAGATAAGATCTATGCCAATGCTCCACAACCGATTCAAGACCTTAAAGATGAAATTCGTAAAGTTGTCGAAGACATACAGCCGCAAATGTGCGAATTGGTCATGAAAAATTTCATGGAAAGAATGTGGTACTGCAACCGTAACCGTGGCGGACATTTGACTGATATTGTTTTCAAATGATAATGGCATACGTTCCTCCTTACAATGAAATAAACATTTATTGGTTTCTCTTAAAAAACACACGTTTTTTTTTTTAATATCAAATTGAAACCTCTTATTGGAAAACCGTATATATAGTAAATTTGCAAAATACTGTAAGGTTCCGGATCGTACGCAGATGTGCTGTTCCGTAGCCATTTCTAAAAAAAAAGTTGGTAGAAGTCTAGTTTGTTTGTAATCCTGTTGGTAATGATTTTGGTAAAAAAACTTACACATATGTGCTAGCAGGCTTACGGGATGGTTTGCCAAGTTTTAGGAATTTTACCATCCCACAGATATTTGTTAAAAAGGATTCTAAAAAATGCTGCACTTCCATTCTTTATGTAATTTAAGATTTGTTTAATATCATCTCTGAATTTACATTTATTATTATTATTGCGTAGTTAGATAAGTATAGTTCCGAGTAAAATTTTTTTATATTGCTTATTATTTCAATCTTGCCTCTCACTATAGTACCGTGTTTTGTTGGTAACCTTGACTATATTTGCTCTTCCTTTTGCCATTGTTTTCTTTAGAACCATTCATTTCTTGTATATTAAACTTAGAGGTAAAAGATTTCAATATTTCCAACATTTTATTATGTCTAAGTCAAATGCTTTATAGAACAAAACAAAAAACACATCTAACGTTACAATTAACTTTTCTACATTGCTAAACAATGTTTTCTAGTTTTTAATCCATTACAAAATCCAAACTGCGCCTTTCCTATGTGTTTTACTTTACGATAGATCAGAATGTGACTAACCAATAAAATTGCTATATTTTTCCGCGTCACAGGCAATACACATTCCTTTAAATACACTGCTCAACATTTGAACTGGTACATTTATATACCATGCAGTAATAATAGTAAAATAATAATAACAATAATAATAAAAACTGTGTTTCGGAATGCAAACAAATGCCTATCGAATAACTGAGCTTGCGGACACTTATCAAGCTTAAGAAATTTTTTACAAATATCTCCAGTAAGTTTTAATTCAGAGTGGTTGACTGCATTTTAAAGATGCCATTAAGGCGTTTAAGTGTTAAAGAGATGAGCCAAGCACTGGGAATACATATTACTGGTGCATCACTAAGAACTGTTGGTGCCCAGTTCAATGTGAGCCACAATGTGATCAAAAAAGTTCGAATGCCTTTTAATGACACTGGAACTGTCCAACATAGACACGGCAAAAGGCAAAATCGCAGTACAACAATCAGGGAAAACCGGTTTATTACAATTCAGTGTCGAGAGAATAGATTTTTTGCAAGAACACGCAAAGTTCATTTATTGAATGCAACAGGTACTCAAATATCCACTCAAACAGTAAAAAAGGCTACATGCGGTAAATTTAAGGTCCAGATCTTTTAAAAAATGTCCATTGTTGACCAGAGGCCACAAAAAAGGGTAGTGTAGGCACACCAATATGCAAATTGGATTGTTGAAGATTGGGGTCGTTGTTTATTCAGTAACAAAACCAGAGTGCGTCACCATAGCTCAGATAAAAAAGTGAAAGTTTGGAGAAGCAGATAAAAAAACTATATTGAAAATCAAGCATATGGAAGCGGTTCAATTACCGTTTGTGGAGATATTTCTGCAACTCGTCGTACTGAATTGGTTTTGCTTGGAAATACTAGAATAAATAGTGTCAGGTATCTTAATGAGGTATAAGAACCTGTAGTGTTGCCATTTGTCAATGAAATAGGAGATGGTTTCGTGTTTGTTGATGATAATGCGCGTCCTCATAAAACAAGGCAAAACAATCCATTTTTAGAAGAAAACAATATTACGCACATGGATTGGCAACTCTCCTGATCTTAATTCAATAGAGAACGGATATGATTACCTAAAAAAATTTATAAGGTCACGAGGAGTGAATCCAAACAATTACCATTAGCTCCAAACTGCCGTTTTGAAAGAATGGCTAAATATTCCTCAGCATTACATTCAGGATTTGATTTCCATCATACCAAGACATTGCCAAGAGGTCATAAGAGCTAGAGGAAGTCCCACGCATTATTAATCTTTAAGTGTTTGGTTATTATTTCTTTCTAGATTAGAAAATTAAGATTTTGTTAATTTTCTATTAAAACATTTGAAATTTGTTATTTAAGTTTTATTCTTTTAATTCTTTGATCTAAAAGTTATTCCAGGACCATATACTATCTATTAAGCAAGAAGGCGTTCCTCAAAAAATAGTCATTTGTTTTTTATATATGTTCTTGTAAGTGTACCAGTTCAAATGTTGAGCAGTGATATTGCTCTTGATATCGAGTGGGGTGTAACGGACTTCGCAAACAAATTTTTTGTTATAGTTTCCTACATATATTTTTTTAAATTTTATGTTTTAATTTTTTGTAATCATAATAATATTTAATTTAACAGTAATATTTCTAGTTCGATTGACTCGTCAATTTACACATTAAAACCAAATTCTTATTCACACGGCCAAATGTCTATATTTTGGCTTTTATACAAAATTTAAAAATTAAATTTTGTCATACAAATTGTAATTTTCATTACAATAAATTATAAATCCCTGTAATATTAGTTGTAGTATATATTAATTTATTTTGAACATTTGTTGACGTTAGTAGTCGACGCTAAATAAAAGTAAAATAAACTATATTAATCAATAACAACTACAGATAAAATAATACAAGTAAGTCCATTGCTCGTATTATCATAAAGTCCACTTGGACAATGTTATTTATGATTGTATTACAGATTTAGTTCTCCCATTATGTTTGCAATTTTTGTTTGATTTGGTTGAAATTGCAACCAAGACGTCTATTCTTTCATCTTGGACAATTAAGAATGCTTGAATTTTTGCCATAATGACTCTATCAAAACTGGAAAGATATTTAGTATATCCACTTTGTTATTCATAATAATAACAACTCCATTTACTTAAAGCAGATACTCTGACCAATAAGAAAAGTAGCCAAAAATATGTTGCTAATTTGTTAGAATTTGACAGATTGCGTTAGATGATTAACAACTTGAAGCTTTGGTCCTGCGTTGCTAGATAGGTACTGAACTACCTTCAATTTGTAAATATTACAATTATAAACTGGCCACCGAGAAGCCCAAACATGAACCCCATTAAGCAACTACGATGCACTAAAGCCAATATTTATAAACATAATCAAATTTATTTTACTTTACTTTACTCGGTCAACAAAGTATATTTTCTGCTTCAGGTTAGATTATCAATTGTGTCACAGTTGCCATCACCACTATTTGCATAATATCAAATATTCTTAACTTAATTTTCCTTTTTATTAATTTATATTATATTTATATTAGCCGAGCAAGACTGCGATTTGGGTACCCTATACTATCAACAAATTGGATGCAAACCAATCCAGGAAGAAGGGTCAAAATGCCCAACGGCATATGAATGCCCAGAATATGTCAGACCTCTTAATAAATGTTTATTCAAAGGAAAAACTTATGAACATGAACAAAGAATAAACGAAACGTCGGGATGCAATGTTGGCTGCTTCTGTGGTGTTCGTGAAACAGGGTAAATTATTTTATATGTTCAAATTTATTAATTTCACCTAAATTGAATTCAATTCCAGAACTCCAGGAAATATCCGCTGCGCCATTGTTGATTGTGATCGAAGAGACATCGAACCGGGTTGTTTTAGATATCGAATTGCATTGGGTAATTGCTGCACAACGGGAACAAGATGTGGCAAGTCAATGTTATTTACAAAATATTTTTTAATAAATAATATATTTAAAACAAAATTAAATATTTATTTAAGATCAAAAATTCTAAATTTATTTATTATTTATTTGATCATTAAAATATAATATTTCTTTAGAACCATATCATGACATCGCCACATGTGAAGTAGACGGTAAAACTTTAAAAGAAGGGGAAGTATTTACACCAGAAGGCACTTGTTACAATTGTATATGCCAGAATGGCTACGACGGAATTCCAAAAGAACCATTTTGTGAGAAACGACAATGTGATATTGAAATCCGTAATGCTGAAAACATAAAAAATAAATGCGCTCCAATTTATCGCCGAGAACAATGCTGTCCTTCGGAATTCTTATGTGGTAAGCATTTCGCATATATAAAATTATTATTTATAAATAATATAATAAACGCAAAAGTAACAATTTATCTTATATTTTTAGCAAAAGATGGAGAAGAAATAACCGTTGTTGGTGGTGATTCAGAAAAAGGTATTATACTATATATTATATTAATTAATGTAAAATTTATAAGTGTTTTCTATTGTAGACAAATTTTGCATGTTTGGAAAAACCAAGATACCATTGGGTGGTCAATTTGATGCTGTGGCGGGTAATAATAGATTACCAATTAACGTTACATGTACTTGTAAAGTTCCTCCTCTACCACTATGCACGTTGAAGAATAATTAAAGTTATTAAAAGCCGATTTACTATAAATGAGTATAAGCATAATATAATAATTTTCTAATAAAAATTTTGTTTATTTTTAAATAATTAATAAACTAATATGTTTTTTATTGAGTTGTTTTATTTACATTATACATTAACATGTTTACTATTTTAAATAAACGTGTATACAAAATTTACAATATCTAAATTAATAATATTAGCAGCAGACCATACTCCAAAAGCCTAAAAATTGTCAAAGATATAAGTTGAAAATAAATTACTTTGTTGAACTTTTCTGTGTATGTAAAAATTATTATTAAAAGAAAAAAATAATGATTATTTAAATAGCATAAAAGTTATGAACCACTTTGTTTCTACAACGACACTTTAAGTAATATGCTTAGCAAACCTACAAGCGTCTTTATGCTCTCACCAATTTTTTTAATTACATTCTTGTACAAAAAACATCTTTTTTAGTCTCTACGGCAACGCTATGAGTGATATGCAAATTTTATATAGGTGAAAAACTGGCCATAAAAGCTAGATAAAAGACTTTTTATGAGACAACATAAAAGCAGTTTTTAGTTTAGATAGCATATTTTCAAATAATATTTTGCAAGTTACTTTTATTTTCTAAGTAACTTGTTTTTGTCTTTGTAAGACGCTTATGCACAAACCCAACGATTAATTCGTTTTTCAAGTTTAATAAAATTTTCATTCAAGTTTTACCATCATAAATGTCATTACATTTTATACAAATTAATTTCAAACTTTAAATAATAAATTATAAAAAAATCAAAAACTAATAGAAAATAACTGAATTTGAATTTTAAATGCATATTCAAAATCTTTAAGTTTTCTCTAATAGTTACAAACTATTCAATGAATATTTGATGGTGGCTTTTAAATACAGTAAGTTTTGTTACACCTTAAAATTTAATTTTTAGTTTTATCAAGGTAACAAGGTTTGATTGCTAGGTATAAAGTTAAGACAAAATTTTGATACGCTATTAAATTTTATTTTTAGCAAATAACTTAACGGCAACAAGAATTTTTAATACTCTTTACGTTTTTAGCACTCAAAAAACAACAGGTTTAGAAGCAACAAAAAGTTTGAATATTCCATTTTTTTGTTGGTCCTCTAAAAGCAACAAGAAATTTTAATACACCTTAAAAATGCGACAAAGACTTTTGAGTAAATACAACCAACTTAATTGTTCTAAGTCATTTAACAAAACAATTTTTTTTCAACAAATCTCTCAAGCGCTATTAAATGTCTGTTGACTGACACTAAACGTCAATATCAGTTATCACTGAATTTGTCAAATATGGTACCTTAGTCAACTTTTATTAAATATTATGTTGACATTTCAGTCAATATTCATGTTAATCTTAAGTTTCATTATAAAAAAATAATTAACAAATCAAAGTATGACTAAATAAAATTTTGCTTTTTATTCACCAAAGTGATTCGGAAGTCACCTAATAAGCCGTTGGTTCCATCAATCCCTTTTAACCAAGTACTACGTTTGAGGCAATGTAAAATAGCGGTAAAATGCACATTTGTGCAATAAATAAAAAAACAAAAAATTCGCTATTTACCCTTTTGCTGCGGTGTTTGGACGCGCGCTTGTGGTGCGGCAATAGATTGGCCTAGAACGTACATATACGTCAACAGCAACAACATAGTAGCAATTCTTTGCAATTCTCTTTTTTTTTGTAGGAAATTAAAGAATTATAAAGTTAAAAACTTTACAAAATATTAAAAATATATTGATTTATCATCTGTTTTACTTATTTAATTTTTTTACCTGTAACCCCTAGAAGACGCGTAGGAGTGAAATCAAACAGCTCCCGCGGACCAACAAGCACTAGCAGCGTTTGATCCAGAATAGGCGGCTGCAAACAGCGTATGATCCACATTGGGCTACTGACTCACACCTGGAAACTAGATTCGTCAAGACGTAAGGCAAACGCAACGTTTCAGTATGCCAAATACTTCCCAAGTATGAAAATGTCGATTTCTAAACACAAAACGACCCAGGTAGGTAGAAAAAAACTCTAAAACCCCACTCTGACAATAGACGGATTCTGGGGAAAACAAAGTCAAAAGCAAAGCTTTAGATGGCAACATACAATACTCAAACACTAAGAGAAAACGACAAAATACTGGAACTAGAAGAAAAACTGTCCAAAATAAAATGGCACATCGTGAGCTTGGCCGAAATCAGAAGGGTACTAGTCCACAAAAGAGGCAAAGACAGAACAGTAAGAGGATTCATTGTCAATAAAAAAATAATACCGTTCATCAAATGCATCAAAGCCATATCGGAAAAAGTTGCATACATTATCGTTAAAATATCAACATTTATCAAACTGATATCATACAAGTATGTGTACTTACATCATCACATACAGAAGAAGAAATTGACAACTTCTACGAACACCTACAAACAACTATGAAAACCGACTCCACAAATAAAAACATAATAATAGGAGACTTTAACGCCAAACTTGGAAAAAAAGCAGGAAGAAGATAAAAAATATATAGGTCAATATAGACTGGGTATCAGAAATAAGAAGAGATACCATGTTGAACTATCTGTGCAAAAATAACTTATACTCAATAAGCTCCTTTTTCAAAAAACAACCAGAACAAAAATGGACAAAAAACAAAATAGACTATATCCTCACAAAACAGAAAAGATATAATTCAAGACGTCACAATAATAAATAAGTTAAACACGGAAAGGTTGTGAGAGCAATGGTTATCATTGATAAGAAAAGCAAAAAAAAAACAGCACAAAAATAAAGACACCAACAAAAATAAAGGCAGAAAAACTCAATTAACATAATAGCTTGTATAAAGAAATAATAGACAAAACACTAGCAAACGATGACCTGAGCAGCAAGTCAGTAGATGAAATAAACGAGAGACTGGTTCAGATAATACAGGAATCAGTAAAACAGCTAAACATCATAATACTACAAAAAACAGATAAAAAACAACTCATTGATGAAGAAACAAGAAACCTAATTGAAAAGAGAAGAAGTCTAGCAAAAAAAAACAAAATAAAATACACAGAAACTAATAAAAATATCAAACGGAATATAAGAGAACAAAAGACAAAAGCCCATAAAAGACAAGTAAACAAAATAATACAAAACAACAACTGTATAAAAAACCTTTAACAAAACACCGGAAAAAAAAAATCTACTTGCTACGCAACAAAGAAGGAAAGATAGTTCACAATCAAGATAAAATCCTACGCATAGTAGAAAACACCGCCAGAAAAAGAAAATGTTGGCATACTGAAAAAAAAAAAACAAAATATTGGATCAGAAAACATCCCAGAGATAGATGTTGAAAAAGTTGAAGCAAAGATGTTAATTTGCTTGTGACTGCACTGAGTTCATATTTTACTCTTTCAATATCAAGTGTTTATAAGTGTTTTTAATTGTGAAGTTTTACCTAACGTACTGGTAATTATATTTGTGATTGTTTGTGCTATCTGTCTTAACCATTATTCAGTAAAATTTATGGTAAAGTTTGTTTATTGAAACTTAACCTAAATTAATAGCCGCCGCCCGCGCATTCTCATCGGCGCAGTGCAAACCAATATTCTTACCAGTGGCGTAACTTGTTTTCTTTTTATTTGTGATTTTATATTTTAATTTATGATTTTATATTTTAAGCTTGTTTTAAACACTCCTTTGTTTTGTCGTGTTATCCCAACCGTGGTATGCTTTTGTTTGTTTTGTAGTTAGTGACCAGGTGAAGGACCGCACCGGTGTGAATTGTGTATCCTTGTATCATCCTTGTATTATTTTTTATTCCTAAATATTTAATCACTTTTATAGTAAAATTTTTATATTTTAAACTTTAATTTATTATTATGTCCGGTCAAGCGTGCAAATGCAGAAGTGTTGCACAATCTGGCGTAACATGTACTAGTTGTGGAATTATATTTCATTACAGTTGCGCCATTCGCCATAAAAATTGTTACTATAGTATGTCATTCAAACTTGACGATTCCAAACTTCCCAGGCTTTATAAAGAGACTATCGTACTGCATGAAGTTCGGTCTAACAATAAATTGCTATTAGATAAAGTATTGTATCTTGAAAAGAAGATTGCAGACAAAGATAAGGTAATACTTGAATACAATACTCGTATTCAAGAATCTATGCTTTGTGTAGTTACACCAACTATTAATGAGGAAATTCAATTGCTTCCACCTGCAATTAATTCTGTAATTAATAATTCTTCTTCTTTTGCAACCCTTACTGCTCAAACAAAACCTAAACAGAAAGTTCAACTTAAAACCCCAACAATTTTTGGTTGTAGTCCAAGTAACGATAAGTTGCAGAGATATGTGCCAAACTCATATATACATGTTTCAAAACTTAAACACGGAACTAAAAAATCCGATGTTATTAACTACATTAAATTGAAATACCCCAATATTTCAATCAACGCTGTAGATTTAGCTGTACAATCTGGAAGCTACAGTAGCTTTAAAGTCTCGGTTCCAGCCGACCATGCTCGAGCTATTATTTGCAAAAACTTTAGGCCAGCTAACATTGCTGTCAAAAAATTTGTGAGTTATGGTCGTTCACAAAATGTTCCTGCTTCATCTCCAATGGATTTTTGGAGCCTGAATCTTGTCAACAGCTTGGACCCATCTTCAGGAATGATAACGGCTTCTCCATCTACTACCAGAACGTCGGAGGTTTAAAAACTAAACTCAAAAAACTCTTGCTAGCTGTAGCCGTATCAGACTACGATGTGATTGTTTTCACTGAAACCTGGCTTTCTCCAGACCTCAAATCTGTATTACTTTACCCCACGTTTATTAGTGTAGAACATTTGTTTGTAGTTGTTAAGTTTAATCTTGTGTCTAATATCAAGCAGTAAACTAGTTTTATTTGGCAATTACAATCTACCTGCAGCATCTTGGGTTAACGATGATTTAAGTATAGGAGTAATTTGTAATGATAGTTACCATGCTCATTTAGTAGCTAATTCATTTAAGTTCTTAAACTGCGTACAATGCATTTCTATTCCCAATAGTGAGGGTGTGTTTTTAGATTTATGTTTTACTAATGATCGTGATATTTCTGTGATAGAAACTGTAGATGTTTTGTAAAATTTAATCCAATACCATACTGCGTATTTCTCAAATATAAAATGTGATACTACCTGTGATATTTTAAATTTTAATTTTATTTTTAATGATTTTAAACTTGTCGACTACAACGCAATCAATAATTATTTGTTGAATGTTGATTGGACTGCACTATTTTATAACTGTGATATTGATTGTGTCTTGATGTATTTTACTCTTTAATCTATTATGTTTTTAATTGTTTTGTCCCTAAAAAACTGTGGCGTGAAAGCAATTTTCCTATTTGGTTCAACAAAGAATTGATATCACTTACTAAACTCAAGAAAACTCTACACAAACGTTATAAATCTTCAAAACTATTGTCGGACTATAATAAATTCCAATCTATTCGTACTACGTGCAAAAATCTCAGTGCACATCAATACAAGCAATATATTTTACAAACTGAAAGTAAAATTCAAAATAATCTAAAACATTTTTGGAGATTTGTTAATGAAAACAAAAAAAACTAATGGTTTTCCAGCCACAATGCATTATAAAGATCAAACTTGTAATAATGGGAACGACTTTGTAACTAATTTTGCAGATTTTTTTTCCTTCAGTTTATAATAACAAAATTCATCCAACTCCATTGTTTAATTTTAATAATAACGTAATACATTCAAAATTTTCTATTAGTTTGTGTGATAATTTTAAGGGAATTGAAAACCTTAAATGTAATTTAAGCGTTGGACCCGACGGCATTCCTTATTTACTGTTAAAAAAAGTGCATTTATTCTATTCCAAAGCCATTGCATTTACTTTTCAATGCTTCATTGAATAAAACTAAAATTCCTCAAATATGGAAACAAAGCTATATTACGCCTTTGTTTAAATCTGGAGCCAAAAATTATATTACTAACTATAGAGGCATTTGCATTAAATCTGCTATACCTAAATTGTTTGATAAAATTGTAACTGGTCAGTTGCAATGGATGTTCAAAAGCATCTTAATAGAAGAGCAGGATGGATTTTGTGAAGGGCGTTCGACACTTACTAATTTACTCTGTTATGAAAATGATATTTTAAATGCATTTGAATCTAATGTACAAGTGGACTCAATCTACACCGATTTTTCAAAGGCGTTTGATCGTGTGAGTCATAATATTTTGATTGCAAAGCTCAGTGCTCTGGGACTTCATCATGATGTGACTTCCTGGTTATTCAGCTTTTTGAAAAATCTTACGCAGTGTGTAAAAACTAATAACTTTTTGTCACAGCCCATTTTTGTTTCATCTGGTGTTCCTCAAGGATTTCATTGTGGACCAATTTTATTTTTGCTTTTTACTAATGATATCCCACAGTATATCAATTCATCGTCATTTCTTTTATTTGCGGATGATTTAAAAATGTATAAAAGAATATCATCTCTCAATGACTGCCATCTTTTACAACTGGACATGGATTCTATAAATACTTGGTGTTTTATTAATAAATTATTTTTTAATGCTGATAAATGTTTTTCAATAAGTTTCCATAGAACTTTAAGTAAAATTTCTTTTAACTATATAATTGACACTAAAGTGTTAAACAAAGTCACACAGATAAAAGATTTAGGCTTTATTTTTGATCATAAACTTACATTTGTTGAACATGTGAACATCATATGCAATCGTGTCATAAAAATGTTAGGATTTGTATATAGAATGTCCGCGGATTTATCAGCCAGTACACTAAAACTTTTATATTGTGCTTTGGTGCGTTCGCATTTAGAGTATGCTCCGTCAGTTTGGAGTCTTGTTTATGAAATTCATAACCGTAGTATTGAACAAATTCAAAAAAAGTTCTGTCGTTTATTGTCTTATAAATCCGGCATATTATCTGTAAGTTATAATTACTGCTACATTGCTTCATTGTACAACCTACCGCCATTGAAGATTCGCCGCAAAAGAGCTGATTTGTCGTTCTTACGTAATTTAATTATGTCTGAGATTGATTGTCCGGAGCTACTTGGTACTCTTCCATTCTATGTAGCACCTAATAATAGACATAGCAGACATTCTTCTTTATTTTGCGAGTCTACCCATTCTACTAATTATGGTTTCAACAATCCACTCGGTAGAATGTGTAGATTTGCAAATAATTTACCAACTGATATTAATGATTTGTGTCTCTAAATCTGCGTTCAAAAGTCAGCTAAGTCAGGCTGACTAATGTTTAATATGTGCGCTTTTATGAATGTTATTTTTTGTATTCTTTATTTTTGTAATGTAAAACATCATTGTTTATGTATATTTGATGTAGATGTAAATGGTAAGAATATACAGTGAATAAAGTATTAGTGTTATTATTATTATAACTCTGAAAGGCATAAAAAACAACAAGGCTGCAAAGCTACTAGACCACTGTTTAATGACAGGTAAAATACCAAAACAATGGAAAAACGCAAATGTGGTGCTAATTTATAAAATAAAAGAGATAACAACAAGATGGAAAATTTGCGTCCAATAAGTTTAACGTCACAATTGTATAAATAGCTGACAAAAATAATTACCAACAGATTAGAAAAAAACTGGATAAATACCAACCATGCGAGCAAGCGGGATTTTGAAAAAACTACGGCACCAACAATCACCTGCTAACGATGAAAATTGTTATCAAAAAATCTAATAAGTATGACTACTCGTTGTATATAGAGTTTGTAGACTACAAAATAGCCTTTGACAGCATAGACATATAGATGGTATATAAAGCAATAACCAACAGTAAAATAGACCACAGGTTTAATAAAAGAATGCAATAGAGAAGCAACAGCAACTTACGTCCTGCACTTGAAAACAAAGTCAAACCACCTTGAAAGAGAAGTACGAAAAGGCGACTTTTTATCACCAAAATTCTTCACTTTAGCGATAGAAGAAATATTCAAGAAAATTGATTGAAAGGACAAAAGAATTAACATCACGAATACCCGACTAACTAACCTAAGATACGCTGACAATATCGTTATCCTCGCACATAGTAAAGAGTGATTCTCGATGACTTACAAAGAGAATTACTGAAGGCAGGGCTGAAAATAAACTTATCAAAAACACAAATTATATACCACAGGATAGAAAAAGCAGTAACGATAGAAGAAAAGAAAATCCAAAAGGTTGAAAAATACATATAGCTGTGGCAGAAAATAACAAATAACCGGAATAATCAGAAAGAAGAAATAAGCAGAAGAGAAAGACTAACATGAATGGCCTTCAAAAACCTAAAAACAAAGATTTTCAACTAGTACATATTACTCAAAAACTGGACTATAAAGAAACATTACATAGAAAAATTAAAGTCGCACAAAAAGCTTTAGAAAAAGCAATTATAGGTAAATCAAGAAGAGACCGATACTAAAACGATAGAGTTAGAGCAATAACCAAAATCACCGACGTGAGAGAGAAAATCGCATCTCTCAAGTGAAAATTTGTAGGTGAAGGCCTTACAAACATAAAAGAAGAAGAGGAAGACCACCTCTGCGCTAGCACGACGATCTCAAAAGAAAGGCATGGCTGACATGGATACGAGTGGCACTGATGATGATGACCAATATTTCTAAAGAAATACGTATACACAGATTGATTTTGTATGCTCGTAGAGTAAGACGCTGAATAACGAGCCACAATCCACCACCAATCTATTTAACGTTTTTGTGGGCTTTTTAAATCTTCGTACGTAGATAAACACTCACAAAACAAATTTGGCAAATCGTAAACGTATACAAACGTGTACAAAAGCACTAGCACGCAGACACAAAACGTAAATAGGCGCCTGCAGCAGCTAAATAGTCAAAAGTCTGTCGATTGACATTAAACGTCAACTGTCATATATAAACTGTTCAATATAATTAATTAATGTCAGTAATCATAAAAGTCAGTTACAGTAACGGATCATTAAATTTGATAACCGCAAAATTATTTATACTTATTCTACCATAAGAACAAGTTTGACATAATAAATAACTATCAGAAATAAATGAAAAATAATATTTAAGAATAACGCAAAATAAATAACATGAATTTATATCAAATTTATAAAAATAGTTTTGACGTTTTATCGAATTGTGAGGTTATGTTGTCACATTTAATAGTCATTAAATTTAATCAGCTTTTATGAATACGGGCATAAGTCACATGTCTGTGAAAGCATTATCGGTTTACGAAAGAATAATGCTAGTATAAGAGTGTTATTATTTGCTCACAGATATTAAATATATATTTTTTTTTAATTTGCAAAAAGACCGTACGTGCTGTAGCCTTCTACGTTACATTGACAGTGCCACAATTCCCTTCCACAACCAAAGACACACCGCATGCGCACAAAATGGCTAGCCACTAACGTTCAAATTTGTAGAGCGCCCAACTCAACCACAAAACACAAACAAAAAAACTCGATCACTGAACACTCACAATGTTTGTCAGAATAAAAATGCACTAAATCGAGTAAATGTTGCATTAAATAAAATAAATCTTTGTATAATTGTGTATCTGAAAAGAATGTTTAATAAGAATGATGGTTGAGAAGGAAAAACTGAAACAAGTAAATGCATCGCATAAAGTAGGTAGTTAAGTGTATAATTGCAAAAATTAAAGAGATAAAAATGGTAGTATATAAATGTGTTGATATCAGATCTGCTGTATTTGTGTTTGTAGTGATACATATAATTGTAAAACACTTGTTTCAGTAACATTAAATAATATTCTTTTATATGTAATAAAGCATGATAATTTTATTAGAATATCTATCTGTATTGTACACAAATCAGTTCATTGCAGATCAACATAATATTTTTAGTCACGGATTAATAACAGAGAAAACAAATAATAAATGAATAATCGGAATTTCCTAAACCAGCAAAAATCATAGCATGTTGACCAAATAAAGTTGTAGAAAATAAATTAACCATTCAGTATTATGTACATTAAAATCTCCAAACAAAATTATTTTAATTACCTTAAAAAAGCTTGTCAAAACTTTCAAAAAAATTATCAAAAAAGTTTGGAGTTATCCTCTTTAGAAAACAGTATATACTAGTAAATTAAAGCAATTTAAATCTTTATTGTTTACTTTGATTTTAGTAAAAAAAAAAAACAATGAGTTTTTTTATATTGTTCAAGATGTTGATATTTTTTTTTAATTAATTATAAATAAATAACTTTTAAACAATAAACTATGTCAGTGTTCAGATGATTAAATTAGTTTGTAAAACAGGCAAGTCTTTGTTCAGCCAATTCATATCATAAGCCATGTTTGACCTTGAAATAAGTTTGACCCGTAGCTTAGTGCCACTTGCTCTACAATTCACTTTTGACTAGACTTTGTAGACAACAGACTTTCAAGTATATAATATGGTTTATGGCAGTTGCTTGATTGCTCCCCACAAAAATTAGGGTATCCATCTCTTGTTTTTTAAACGTTGTTTTTGTTTGTTTGTTTGTTTATCATATTATTCTATAAACTTAGTCCTTTTCATTTTATATCTTTTCTGACAGGTTATCGTTATTGGAGTTCTGTCAAAGGTGAGGTAGTAGAAAGAAAGAAAATAAAATAAATAAAATAAAAAAATTACATAAAAACCAAATCTGCTGGTAGGACAAATTTTTTGAGCGCTAGTAATTTTTAAATTGAACTGCTAAATAAATATGATATAACCAGCCTGTACAGGAAGCACTCCTTTGACAACAAATCTACTAAGTGCTAATACGGGCTGTTTAACGCATAAAAGTAAAAGAACGCAATTTCTGGCGCATTATCTTACTCAATATTTATATAACAACGTCAAAACATTTTGCACAGATAAGCTCATCAATAACTTTAAAAACTATCCCAAGTTATTAAATGCAAAATCACTTACATGTTCAGCGCTTGAATTCATTCAAGTTTTTGGGTTTTTATAAAAAATTATAAGCTACAATTTTTTCATTATTTTACGATGTACTTAAGAGGTTTTTATTTAGAACATAAAATAAATATTGTAACTGAAAATTTACAGCAAATATTATAAATATTAAAAAAACTACATCAACTTGTAAATTAATTCAAGAATTAGTTTGTTAATGTGTTTAGTGATTTGTATATGCGTCAGAACGCTTCTGAATATACTGATATGCCAGCTTGTGTGAATCATAACATATGCATGTAGACTGATATAGGTTCTAATAATAAATGTAATAGTTTAGCAATTATTTATTTTAAATTAACTGAATATGTGTGTTTAAGAATCAATTGCAAAATCGTACTTATTGCGTATTATATTTTTCAAATAA
The DNA here is from genome assembly GCA_963932245.1 of Tachinus rufipes. NCBI lineage: Eukaryota > Metazoa > Arthropoda > Insecta > Coleoptera > Staphylinidae > Tachinus > Tachinus rufipes. Next base: position 24,116,205 of record OZ010745.1, on the reverse strand, counting down.
TTCACATCAAAAACGTCAACTTTGGCGGTTTTTGAAAAAAAAACATGGTTAGTCATTATAGACAGGGTACAGACTTAAAATGGCGCCAGATTTGGATTTTACAAAACATTTCTGATTGATTTCACTAGTATTTTTTTAAGTTAAATTTGCGAATTTTAAGTCTCTCATGAACCGATTAAAAGACTACTAATAAGTTATAAAAACTAAAAAAAATACTAAAGCAAGTTTCTCAATGCAACCCCCCCACCTTTGAAACAGAATTGCCCATGCCAATATATAACAATATTTCTAATAAACGTCAACATCATATACACATTCTTAATAACAAACTTTTTACTATCATTACAATTAAAAGTTATACAAAATAATAATTTAAATTAAAATCAATTTTAATGCATGTAGATAATTCAAACAATTAACAAATGTTTTGATGATACTTATAAAATGATCTAATTCATTTAGCTACACATATATATTTATAAAAATTATCTCCAGTTTTGTTTACTTATTATTTAAAAACATTAATAGATAATAAAACCATTTATTGCACATTGATTAATAATATAATCAGTAATAAATTGTACGGGGGGAATTACTTTACGGGGTTTTTAAACATTCTATAAATACAAGCAGCATTTGTTGTGACAAGTATTAACAATAAAGTCATCAACCATGATGGTTCCAATTGCTAGTGTTTTAATTCTTTGTGCTAATTTACTACTGATAAAAGGTGAGCCTTATCACTGCTATTTGTATGTATATACGCAGTGAAGCAACAAGTAATAATTATATTTGCTGTTTTTGGTGTCAGTAAATATTATCCAGGGTAAAAATATTAAGTGTATGATAATGATTTGAGTAAACTGAAACGGAAGCGGATAATAAAGTGATATGTTTGTAATTATTGAATGATTAAATATTTCATAGATTTGTGATAAATGCTTAAAATGGCACAAATGAAGGTATGCATTTACAAATGATCTCGCATCGAAACCTTTGAAAGTATAGAAAATATTGAAATTGGATACATGGTCCTCTCGGATAAGCCAACACATGTGAAATATAATTTTTCTTTTTTTATTACTCTTTAGCCAACCAAGACTGCGACTTGGGTACTCTATACTATCAACAAATAGGATGTAAACCAATTCAAGAAGAAGGATTAAAATGCCCGACAGCATATGAATGCCCAAAATATGTAAGACCTAATAATAAATGTCTGTTCCAAGGAACAACTTACAAAAACCAACAACAAATAAACGGCACGTCGGGATGTAATATTGGATGTTTCTGTAGTGTTGAAGATAAAGGGTAAATATCAAATCCATTTCTTAAAATATGATTTTAAAATTTATATTACAAAAAAATATTTTTTAGTAATTTTTTACATTAAATTTTGCTGATAACTAAATGATTAATTTACCTAATTTATCAATATCAATAAAACTGAAATTAATTGTAGAGTTACAGGAAATATCCGCTGTGCCATTGTGGACTGCGATTGGAGACCAGTCGACCCAGGTTGCTATAAACATAGAACTACAGTTGGTACTTGCTGTCCACCAGGAACAAGATGTGGTAAGTCAAAGTTATAACTTTTTTATTTTTATGTTATTTTAAAAAAATAATAAAAAAAAAGTATTTTTAATATTAACTTATACATATAATACACATAATTTAATATAAAAATACATTCAACTATAAAATATTTAATCAAGAAGGTTAAATTAATTATTTACCATGTAGTCTTCTTTAGAAACTTTTGACTTTTTTTAATTTATATAGATAACTAATTCAATTTAAAAAATTAATGTTATTGATTAAAAATTAAAATTTGTTCTAACTAATATGAAACATTTCTTTAGAACCATATGGTGATATAGCAATATGTGAAATAAATGGTGACATTTTAAGAGAAGGTGAACAATTTACACCAGAAGGCACTTGTTACAATTGCCTATGCCATAAAGGCTACGACGGAGTTCCTAAAGAACCATTTTGTAAAAAACGACAATGCGATACTGAAGTTCATTATGCTGAATTCGTAGAAAATAAATGTGCTCCAATTTATCGCTGGGAACAATGCTGTCCTTCAGAATTCTTATGTGGTAAGTCTTTATACATCAACACTGATTAATTTTTATAAACTTCAATATTCTATTTTTAGCAAAAGATGCAGGAAAAATAACAGTTGTAGGTGGTGATTTAAAGAAAGGTATAAATCCATAAATTAAATTAATTGTTCTTAATAAGAGTTAATTTTTTTTTATTTTAGACAAATTTTGCACTTTTGGAAAGATTAAGGTACCAGTAAATGGCTATTTTGATGCTGTAGTAGACAGTTATGGAGTAGCAAATAACGTTTCATGTACTTGTAAAATTCCTCCTCTACCACTATGCACATTTAATAACTAATTTAAGCCAATTTATCATGATCATAAAAAAAAATAATATATTTTCAAACTAATAATAAATTTTTTGTTATAATAAATAGCTTTTTGTAATTATCGATAGGGTTATTAAAAAACAATAAATTCTGTAAAAAAACGTTGCTTATAAGAAGCTAGTATCCAAATTATTACCCTAAACGTAGTTTACAGTCACATTTTAAACGATTGCCTTTCAGCATTAGTAACATAACGTTAGTTATTTTAACTAAACATAGCTAAAAAATCTTCTTACAATATTTACATATCTTCAATCCAAAAAACATTTTCTTGTCCAGCGCATTAATGGATGTTCGCGACTTTATGTTCCATTTCTACTCAATCCCTAGCTGTATGGATCAAACTTTCTACAGTTTGGAGTCCCGTCCATTGCCTTATGGTTTGCAACCAGGACATCTTCTTCCTTCCTATTCCCTTTTTTCCATCAATTTTTCCTTCGATTATTAATTGCAGTACGTGGTACTTTTGGTTGCGCATTAGGTGACCCAGGTACGCAGTTTTCCTTCTTTTTATTGTAATTAATAATTTGCGGTCTTTGTTAATTCGTCTGAGCACTACTTTGTTTGTGACTCTTGCTGTCCATGGGATCTTAAGTATTCTGCCATGCAGCCACATCTCAAAGACTTCAAGTTTGTTCATTGATGCTGTTTTCATTGCCCATCCTTGCATACTGTAAAGGAGAATCAACCATATATAACACTTGACAAGCCGTAGCTTGAGGCTGATTTCAAAGTCAGTGTTGGTTAAGACTTTTTTTAACTTCATAAATGCGCTACGAGCATTTTTAAATCTGCATTTTATTTCGATGTCCGATGTCCATTCCTTAGTGAGCCATGTACCCAGATATTTAAATTTGTTCACCCGTTTAATTGGTAACTCGTCAAATGTTAATCTGTCATTCTTCGTTGCGTCTGGGTCTCTGCTAATTACCATAAACTTTGTTTTTTCAGTGTTGATGTTCAATCCCATTTGTCTACTATGTATTTCTACAATATTAACTAATTGTTGTAGATCCTCTATGCTTTTGGCTATCGAATGTCATTTATCCAGTTTCCGTTAACTTTACTGCATTTTTCCATATTGTTTCCTAGTGTTTCTTGAAATATTTTCTCTGAGTATAGGTTAAACATTGCTAATGACATAAATTCATGCACAATCTTCAGTAAATTTTGTTTGCAATTTTTTTTTCTTCTGTTTCTCTCCACAAACACATATCTAAACCTTAACAAAATCAAATTAAAAAAATATTAAAGTGAAGGACAATGCACTTGAGTTGTTTTTTTTTGTTTCATATTTGACTATCTCCATTACCAATTGTTGTTCTATCTAGACAGTCGCAAGAAGTAATCGGCTGTCATGGCGTTTAAGGCAGTAATTGCCTCTTTTGTCTGTCTGCAACCAAAACTTGATTTTAAGCTTTTGATTAGTAAAACAGTTTAGAATTCAGATCCACACGCGCCATGAATAAAGACGCCAGCCCGTCTGCCTCAATATTACCTGCTTTGTTGCTGCAGCTAAGTCTTGCTGCAGCCGCTAGACTGTGATGCAGGTTTCATTAGAAAACCTTAATGTGTCGCGTCATCGGTTGGCTTTGGGGACAGTAGTGTATTTCCATCTCGGTTATGTCCGAGTAGATCAATCACTTACATTTGACTTGGCTTTGACCAATTCTGTTTAAAATAAGCAGTTGCTGACCCAACACATAAGATATCTGCTTCGCAAAAAAAGGTTTGTATACGTTTTGGCGTCCAAACGCGCCTTCTTTTGTATTTTTGTTTTAGCCGCTGTGGATCCTATGGCTTTTGACACCAGTTTATAAGGTGTAGTTCAAAAACTCATCAAATTTACGGTTTTTGAAGTTTTTGTTCTTCATAGTTAAAAGATTAAAATTTATTTATCATTATTTATCTGCCTTGAAGACTAAAAATTAAAGACATCTAAAATTATTCGCTAGGGTTACCAAAAAAATCTAACCCCAAAAGTGAATTGTATACAAACAAGTGCATCAAACACCAAACTAATAAGTGTGCAGGCAGCAGCATGCCCTTTCACTTCGAAAGACTCACTCAGTTGGCCATCTAATTGGATGGCACAGCCGATAGACCTACCTTGGTAGTCTCAAACCCCCGTTTAAAAAATAATCCAATGTAGAACATTGCCAAGCCCTAAATACGCATCTATCGACCCCTTCATATTCCCTTCTTCTGCGCCTTTATTCCTGCCATTTAATGCATACTAAAACCATGTGCTGGGAATTATCGGTCATGCCGCAGCCTTAATAGTCCTTTTTAGTTTTCAATTTAAATCTGCAGATACGCTGAGAAGCTCCAGTGCCCGCTCAGAAATTGAGTGAGGTGATAGTCGACGCATTAAAGTTTCCTTATTACCTTTGTAGTTAGCTTAAGGATTAAACTTTTTTTTATCAATGCAACCATGCCGCTGTCTACCTGCCACGCTTTTTCTCTTGTAATAGTCGCCTCTCTTGCCGATTTCTTTTGCTTAACCCTTTCGCGCCGACTTTTTTTTGCCGCCAGTGCCAGGTTTTAAGGAATAAATAGAGTTAATATGGCCTATTGAAAGTCTTTTAAGGTTCCTAATATTTTTTTTAGTTTTCTAAACTTAAATTAGATTCTGGGGCATATTGTCCCACCAGAGTTTTGAATTGGGACATATATGTCCTAACAGACTTAGAATACGTTTAGGAGTAACAATAGCTTTGTTAAAAAAAAGTATCTTACAAACTAAAATATCTTATATATGGAACGGAGTAAAACAACTTTTGCACAATGGTACACAAAGTCTTTGTGCAAAATTCTTTTTTCTGCAGCGAACATCGGTGGCATCTTCTACAAAATGTTTCTTTTACCGGCAGATGATCGCCGACATTTAGAAGGTGTTTTGATGTAGCAGAAGGTCGTCTTTCTTTTTCTAATCCCTTTAGCGTTTTCTCTTCCTTTTCCGATCATTTCTTCCGCCAAATCGATCAAAAATGTTAGTGTAAATTCTTTCTTATGGTAAATTTCTTTGTAGAGTATGCAACCGTTTATAATGGAAATCATGAGTAGCTTGTAATACACCTTACGCCACCATTTTCCGGATCTACGATCAAAATCGTATAGAGTGGTAAGCTGATCAAATCAAATCAAATCAACTCCCCCCATAAATTTGTTGTAATCAGCAACAGCTTAAAGACATTCTAGGGCAACCTTTTCGCCATTTTGCTATTTACGGTTTACTAAAGAAACATCGTTTTTCTGGCAACTGCTGAAAACTACAACTTCCTTTGCATCTTGCCAAAAACAAGCCAATATTCCAGATTCAGTACCAATAACTTTGCTATCTCCTCGGGTCAACTTTTCACTATGATTTGGCATATTTTTTCTATTTTTCATGCAAGTGCCCGTAGCTGCAAATGGCATATTATAAAGCAACTTTACTGAGGTAAAAAAAATGTCGAAACAAACATACACGTCATCATTACGCGGTATAAATCCCACGAGTTTGTTCACCACCCGCTCTTCTAGCGTAGATTTTTGAGTATATGCAGCATCCTTATCGGCATATATATATATATATATATATCAAAGTTGTAGACAAATCCTGATTTCAAATCACAAAGTTCCCAAATTTTTATTCTCTGTTTTATGGGTTTTAGCGGCAGGTATTGTTTTAGCAAAGACCTGCCCTTGAACTTTACCATGGATTTTTCTATACTCATATGCGAGCACAAACTTCGGGCAGATTGAAACCTTTGTTTCAAGCAATCGACCAACTTGTCAACATAGTAAGTCTTGCTGGGGTTTTCTGGCTTTTCGGAATTAGCAAAGTACATTTTAGAAAACAAATATGTACAACGATCACGGCTTATTGCATCTTTGATTCAATTATTTCCTAGGCTCTTCTTATTTGACCAATTATCATGAAATGATGGTAAGCGATTGTAGCTCATTACCAATATACACCCTGATACTATCATAATCTCGGACGAATCCGTTGCAACACATTGTCTCCGATTTTTTGCATTTTCAGTGTTGATTCGTTTATTTGTATTTTCAGCAATGTACAAAAATAAACTTTTCGGAAATACTTGCAAAACGCAATCAAATTTGGATGAACTCATAATCAGCTTTGCCAATACAATTGCATTCTTAACTTGAGATATAGTTTTTTTGGGTTGAACATTTTTGATATTGTCAATATCATACCAGTGTATCACATCATCGTTATTTTTGTTATTTGGTTGAGGTTCTTCATCCGAATCGGAAGATGAATTTGAAGAGTTATTTGACGAATTTTCATTTTCATCATAATTGTTGTCATTTTTTTATCGTTTTGCTGGAATTTCTTCTTCAGAAGGCTCAAAATCTGAATCCGAGTCATCACTACAATGGAATGGATTCTCATCTTTGTTGAAAATACTGTTGATTTCTTCTTTCAACAAGATATTTTTGATCCATTATGTAGGAAAATATGAACCAGCGTTCTATTTATAAGCAAAAATCGTCAAAAACAAACATTTTCCAGGCAGATATTCTGCAAAGTCTTTAATACTTACGTTTTAGTTTCACAATAATACAGAATTTGGTACAATTTTGCCCGCATTGGAAACTAATACAACCTGCTGCCACCAAGAATCATGTCTTTCTGCACTGCTCTGCACAAAACAAGTACAAATTGTACCGAACATTCTCGAATATACACGACGACAACGTGAATACTTGTATGACATCGATTTATTGTAAATTGACGTACCTATTAATCCACCAGAATTTTCAAAAGTTGTCTGGGACATACTCGTACCAACATACGCGAAAGGATTTAAAGCTGCGGATCAAGTACAATCGTTCTAAAACCATTAGGTGCAGCGGTAGTACTGGCAATAGCTGGTGCAGCTTTTGTGAAAGCGGTCATGTACGCGGACGTAAAGCGAATGGCATATTACACGGCACTACTGTTGTTGTCTTCTTCATGCACATCCGATGTTTACTCAGGCTTGCATGCACCGGGAATGTGACTTAGCGTTGAAGTCCCCGCCTATTAGCAGTCTTTGCATGCTTTTGCCAAAGCTAAGTAGAATTGTGACAAAGTTAACTGAAGTAATGTCGTGGGCAATAAATATCATAAGTAAAAAAATTCGCACTCTAGATATACGTAACGCTGCCAACAGCCTAACTTGCAAACCATAAAGAAGGCATGTAGGATAGGCAGCCCCGCATAAAAATTGGTTAGCTTAGAGTAAAAATAACTTCGTTCTCCGAGTAAGTTACTAAGCTTCTATGCAAATTTCAACTCTGTTATTTTCAGTGAAATCTATCTTGCTTCTCAATTTTTAATTATAAACACATACACAGTGAGATAGGTCAAATATAGTCCAATTCCCAAAATATGACTAAAAATAACTTGCTCTTTATTCATTCGGAAGTCATCTAATAAGCCATTGGTCCCATTCAAACAAGCCGTAAGACTTCTGGGCCAATGTAAAATAGTTGCAAAACGAACAATAATGAAAAACCTGTTATACCCAAAAAAAAAATTAAAATTAATAAATGTTGCGTTTTCTATTAGTTTAGATTAAAAATAAAAAAATATGTACATTATAATCTAAAAAAAAATATTATTTGAAGCAAAATTTTATTTAATATACAGGACAAATGATAGATTTTCAAACTTTGATTCATCAATTTAATAAATTTAAAAATAGCATCGTGATCAATTACTAAAATATATTACAACTTGTCTGCTTTTAACATGCCGTTATCACATATAATAAAATTAATCACAAAACTATTCCAAATGTAATTAATCGCAAAATGGCTTTTATTCCACTTTAATCTGGGATGAATTAAAGCATAATTTAGATATCACAGGGAGAAAGTTTAATGAGCGCTCGAATTGAGAGGAATTCCGGTGGTCCTTTTAATCGCTGATAAGGTATCAAGGATTCGACCACAATTATCTTAATACGCGGCATTTGAGTTTTTTTTTTCGTTCTTCGTCTCTCGTTGTATGTGGAAATGGGATCGGACCCAATTAAAAGTGCGAGCGACGGGGGCATCGGCGCGGTTCCATGGTGCGATTTAAACCGATTTATTAATTTTAATAAGCCATAAAAATTAAAAATATGTGCAAGGCCCGAGAGCCCGTAAAAAATTAATAAAGCAGCAAGCAGGGGATATTCTAGATGATGATGATGATAGTGATTGCAAGTTCCGTTTTCTTGTTAATTAAAAAAATATAAGTGGTTGCAATATAATAATAATTATAATAATAATAATACTTATAACTTATATCATAATTTTATATAATATAAGTATTTACTTAAAACAGAACTGTTTGGTGAGTTCAGTTGATAATCATAATGTGACAAATATAATTTAATTATTATTTTAAAACAATAAATTTTAATTAGATTTGTAATAAAATTAGGCATTCAAAGTAACAAGTAAAATATCTGTTTTAAGAACACTCTTGAATAATTACCAATTACACCAGGAAAAAACTGTAAACTCTTGAATGAAACAGTGTAAAATTGAAACAGTTGCAGAAAACAGATATATTACAAAAACGACCTTATTCTGTAGACACTGTATTTTTTGGTGAGTTACTACAAAATCTGTTATAATGTTTTTTAAGTTTGGTCATCTTGATTGTATCAAAAGTTATAAATCTTTTTGGTAAGAAGTTATGCATCTTGTAGCTTTATTTTTACTTGTTTGCTGACCGGTAGCGGTTTATAGTAAAAAAATCATCAATGCAAACTGTTTTTTGCTTCTTTTATGAAAATAAATTTGCCAATAAATATGTTTAAATTTTCATATAAAATTAACAATCTTCTTTTGCTCAAGAACAAAGTTTTGGTTCCAGTATACTGTCAGTATAAAATAATTTTGACTGTTATCTATAACAAATTTTTATGGTTTTATATGTTAATATTTTGATATCGGTTTCATCATCTCCTCTTACTCAATATATCTATTTTGTCTCTATAGTTAGTTAAGTTTTTGTTATGCTCCATAACAGTGGTAGCATGTTTAAAAAACTTTCATTAAAACCCAGAAAAGAGTAATGCAGCCAACCGCATATCTAAAACAACAACTTTGAGAAAGATATTAGCCAAGTCTAGCTATTAACCAACAAATTTTGGCATTGTCATCAACACATACCAACAAATACAAAAGTTGCATTAAAATCTTTTTACATTGACATAGAAATATAAAAAAAAACAGCTGCCGGTCTAGTTTATAACTTGTCTAGACGATTGAAATCAGATTTTCTTAGCTATGAGATCTCTTGAGATTGCTAATATTTTTGCCAGGACATTATATTAATTTTCTTTGATGGTTCAGATTAAACAGAAAATTTAATTTAGTAGTCTTCTTGCACAAAAAAATGGCTTATTTGCAAAATGAATAAAACCGCGTCGCAAACGACAATCAACATTCAAAGCTCCAACAAACATTATTGAGCAAGAAAAAAATACGATAAGATAAGAAAACATTAAATAAGGTGACTCCATAAATGCATCACTAAAAATCTAAGATAACTCCTTAGCAAACCCCCTAGATTATTACTACATCTCCTTGACAAATTTTAGAAAATTCTTTGTAATAATTTGGCAACTTCCAGGCAGGAAAACTCCTACGCCACAAGACACGGACCATAATTGTCAACAAATTCCCCAGCTAAAAAATATCACCAGCTGCACCTAAAACATCTTTTTGGACAAAATAAACTTTTGACAAAATAAAAAAAAAAACAATAATACTGTACAAACAATTTTATGTACTAAACTGACCAGAGAAGAACAAAATAGACAAAATTTTAAAATGATTAAACAGATTGATGTCTGGGACGCCCACAAAAAATAAATAACTTGGCTTGAAAGTTTTTTAATGGCTTTCTTTAAAAAAATTTTTTTTTTTCAATTTAATATTTTAGCTAAACATCACTGCAACTGTTTGTGTAAGTCTGACACTTTCTTGTACAACAAACATACCCTAGCAAAGTCATAACTAAATACCAACTGCTGAACGTTATTTACTGGCTACAACTCACATGACTACCATAAACCAGTCCTAAGGTGCAAGTACCATAGCATACTTTGCCTGACATCGCCGGTTTTAAAAACCTTAAACACATATTTGCGGAAGTATTTAGCAAAGCACTAAACTCGCGTGCTACTGATACAATCACCAATCAGATCAAATTAGTAGACAAAACATTTACTCGTACACTTCCATACGCCTACAACAAAACAAATATGAAAAAAAAATCATTCCTTAATAAGAGCAATCAAAGCTTCAAACACCAACTTCTGCGCATAAAGCTGCTAAAAATGTTCACTTGGTATACCTTTGCCTAATACGCATACCTAAAACATACTACAAAAAAACTGTTTGGAAGAGTTTTGAGGCAATACCGCCGCCCCTCTAACCTTCAAAAAGACAGCAATCATACATATTAACCAAATGATTAAATGATTATTGTTGGACCGACACCGCAACCAAGATTAATCAAGTAATCCAATTGACCAACAATTGTAATAAGATTGAGCGCGGCTCTATACTAATCAAAATAATTCAACAACCCACCCAAACTAGCCCATTGGCGTGATGGAGCTATACTATCATACCAGTTCCAGTTCCACATGTTTGGAAACTGAAACCTTAGATGTTGCAATCAAATAATGTCAGGTTTTTTTCAAGCAGATCGGTACTATAATCCGACAAAGAAAAATTGTAAAAAAATCAAAAACAATTCATACTCACCGCTATAGATATTAGCATCTAGTAGATGAAAATCATTGTGCTAGTGATGACAAGTCTCAGTTAATTAGCAAACGGTTACAAAAAACAATCTCCCTTAAGAATGTGTGTGCACTACAAAAGAACAGCCCCAAAATTACAATTGTAAAAAAACAACAAACCAAACTAATAAAATTACCAAATAGCCCCAAAAACCCTTAAAAAAGTTAGCTGCTTTACAACTCCAACAAAAAAACAAATACCGCCACTAACTTGTTTTTTGGTAAACTGCAGAATAGTCTTGTCAAAACCTATATTGGTAAGCGAGGAAAATGTTGTTAGATTTTGTGTGGTCTTGGATTATGTCCAAAAGCAGATTAAGTTTTCAATTTTAACATCATTTCTCTGATTCAAAAAAGTCAAACACTATGTAACAGTATGTTGTCAGTGTTTTCGAAAAAGTCATTGACTTTTTGGTGAGGCAACCTGTTCTAGATTAGTGATTTTTAGTAATTGAGGAAAAACATTAAAGTTCTAGGCTATCAGCAAATGACTGCTCAGACTGATCAAATTCTAATGTCTAACGTGCAGTCCTATACATAGTTCGAATACATGACAAAACTGCGTAGCAAACAACACAATTTCATAGAATAAAACCGGTTATATATGTAATCTTAACTCATTTTCCGTTTCTTTTGTTGATGCAAGTACTGAGTGTGTTTATAATTTAAATTACTTTTTACTATTGTAAAATGAATTTAAAAAAGTACATTTTTTTTTAAACGGGGGGCGACATATTTAAGATTGGCGGGGGAGCCATAGTGCTTAGCGCCGCCCCTAGCTATGACTTACCACATTATGATGCAAAGCAAAATACTCAGCCACAAATTGAATAAACTCTATACAAGCTTATAATAACAGCCACCAGTTTCTTCTTAGCAGGCAACTCAGACATCACAATGTCAAAATTAACTTAGTGTGCAAACTGCAAACTGGTTAAGACCCAGGTAGATACAGAACCATCAAAAGTGACCACTTAATATGACTTAGTGTCTATCAAACAATTTTGAGCTTGACCAAAAACTGTCCAATTTATATTTAAAAGTAGGCATAATATAAGGCCCATTTGTGTTACCGCAGCAGTTTAATATTTATAGTAATATTTATAGTAATCCAGCTGAGGCTGAGCTGTGAGCTACCAGCAGGGTCACAGGTGGCGGATAGTAAACGGCCTTCAAATATGAAGGTTAGCTGCAAGTAACAAATAAGCAGTCCCCGACCATACAGCGGTAGTGATAACAGGACGCAGCAAGGTAGCCTATGGGAAAGGCTACATTGATCAAATACTGTAATAGTCCTAAGACAGTACTATGACATGGCGAGTTATGACGCCATCAAATAATCATTCCCCTAGCGTAGGGAAGCGGTTACGTCAGTATTGCGTGAAGGTGATGCTCAAGAAGATCTATGCAGCTTCATAGCGTAAACTTCCTGGCGCCGGACACATAATGTCGAAGCGGCAGGACCACCGCGATGAGAAAGACAACGGAAAACCATCTCATAACACATTTCCTAGTATAATCAACATGATTTAAAAATGACTTTAAAAATGAAATACACAACAAACATAGATGATAAGATTATTGATCATGAGCTTCGGAACCCAAGGACCGGCAAGGGAAAAAACTACAAGGCTTTCCAGGTCGTCAACCAGCAAAATCCTTGTAAAATAAACAATACATATGTCGAGAAGATAGGAACATGAAATACTCAAAGTATGTTTGGAAGTGAAAAGACCGATAACGAGATTCAAGAGATAAAAAAAACTAGGGGAATTAGTGAAATGCGATGGAAAGGATCTGGACAATGTAAGGCACAAGATCATACAGAGGATGCACAACACAGAAACGGAGTAGGTGTAATAGTAACAAAAAAAGTAAATGCTGCTATAAAAATTTTTGTACCTCACTCTGACAGAATGATGCTAATACAAATAAACGCAACGCCAATTGACCTAAATATCATACAGGTCTAGGCACCAACGGCAGATAAAGACAAAGCAACTATCGAAAACTTCTACGAACGATTAAATGAACTAATTAAGTACACGAAAAAACGGGAAATTACTATAATAATGGGAAACCTCAATGCAAAAGTCGGTCAAGGCAAGGAGGACAATACGGTGGGTAATTTTGGCCTGGGAACGCGGAACGAAAAAGGAGACAGATTTGTGCAACTTTGCAAACAACAAGGAATGATGATTTCAAATACTTTTTACAAACTATCTCCAAGAAGATTATACACATGAACTTCCCCAACACACACAAAACAAAATATAGTGCGCAACCAAATAGATTTTATATATTTTATTACCATAACAAAACGGTTCCGTAATTTAATAAAATTAGTGAGCGCATACCCAGGTGTAGTTGCCCCGCCTGAAAACAATCCTGTGATCTGCAAGTTGGGGGTAAAACTTAAAAGAATAGCAAAACCAAAAACCACTCCTAAAGTAAACATGAGGTTGCTTAACAGCAGACTGATTAAAGAACAAGTACGTGAATCACTGAAAACAAGATTAACAGAAGCTAAACAAATTACCCAAGCTAATCTCTTGGAAAGATGAAACAGTACCAAAAAAATTTCCAAGATACTTGTAATACATATCTAAAACAAGAGAAAACTATCAAGAAAGAATGGATGACCAATGATATTCTCCAGCTCATGGTGCCTAGGCGAGAAGAAAAAAACAGAAACCCTATTAAATACCAAAAGTATCACTCTGAAATAAAAAGAAAAAGCAGAGAAGCCAAAGAAAGGTGGATGTCAGAAAAGTGTGAAGAAATCAAATAATTAGAACTGAAACACGACCACTTTAATATGCACAAGAGAATAAAAAAAATGACTGAAACAAACAAGAATTATAACATGGGAAACATTACTAATGCAGACGGTAGGAAACCCAAAAGATAAACTGAAAATGTGGACAGATTATATTAAAACTCTTTTTCAAGATAACCGCCCCATCAACCATGGCATGAAAACGAGTACTAGGGCCAAGTATAACATGAGACGAAGTTACAAAAGCGGTATCATGTATGAAAAACGGAAAAGCTACAGGCCCTGACAAAGTAATCTCGGAAATAATAAAATTGATGTGCAAGTCAATCATAGATTCCCTCAACTGCATAACCAATTAATTTAATCAAATCTATGACACCGGAGAAATCCCCGCAGAATGGCTGACCTCAAAATTCATTCCAATCCCAAAGAAATGAACAGCCAAAACATGCAATAAATACAGGCTTATAAGTCTAATAAACCATATAACAAAAATATTCCTTAAAATTATTCATGGCAAAATTTATACAACAAATGCGAACAACAAGTAGGAAAAACCCAATTTGGTTTTAGAAATGCTCTTGGAACGCGAGAAGCTATCTTTGCACTCCAAGTTCTTATTCAGAGATGCACAGACGTAAACACAGATATACATGTCTGCTTCATAGATTTTTCAAAAGCTTTCAATAAAATGAATGCTGCATGAAAAAATGCTAAATGCGCTGAAAAATACTGGGGTGGACGACAAAGACCTCAGAATTATAGTAAACATGTATTGGAACCAGACAGCAGTTGTAAAGATTGAAGGCAGTACAACAGAGGAAATAAACATACAAAGAGGCGAACGTCAAGGTTGTGTGCTCTCTTCTACTCTGTTTAACATTTACTTGGAACAAATATTTGGAGAAGCACTCGAAGGACTAAATGAGGGGGTTAAAATGAACGGGGAAATAATAAAGGATGTAAGATACGCAGATGATAGCGCTGTACTTGCCAGCAGTTTAGAATTTCTCTCGGCAAATGCAAATTGCATAAGCGTATACACGTTGGAAATACACAAATCGGTCGCGAACGACACGTCACTATTTACTTGCACACAACTTTCAACAAAATCGAAATAATTTTTAACTTCCCTCGAGCGCTCTCTCAACTTATTTAGACTTGCAAGCAATCTATGTTGCAACCACTTGCCGCAAGTTGTGCTACTTGCCTAAAGAGAACTCTCGAACACTGTTTACATTGCGCTAATCATTTGCAAGTACTCTCAGATATAAACTTGCTATAGTTTTACTTGCCCGTGCAACAACAAGCCAATAGAACGTGTAGAAAAATATTTATATCTAGAAACAGTCATAACAAAAAATGAGACCATACAGTTAAAATACGCAGCAGAATAGAAAAGGCACGAGCAGCGTTCAACAAAATGCGAACTCTTTACTGTGGCAACGACTTAAGTCTTGATCTCAAAGTCCGAATGGTGAGGTGCTATGTATTCTCTGTGCTGCTCTATGGGGCGGAGGCATGGACACTAACAGATGCAACAATGAAACCTTTAAGATGTGATTTACCGCCGTATCTTACAAATATCATACACACAGCATATAAGCAACAAGGAAGTGCTCAGAAAAATAAAAAAACTTTTGGAAGTATCAATAACAGTTAAACAGCAGAAGCTTCAATACTTTAGTCACATTATGAGAAATAGCAAATACCGAATCCTACAGCTGATACTACAAGGCAAAGTGGATGGTAAAAGAAGACCAGGCGGAAGAAGATACTTGTGGCTCAAAAACTTACGTCAATGGTTTGGTCTCACATCGATTGAATTGTTTCGACAAACTGCTAATAAAGTCAGAAATACCATGATGATTGCCAAATTCCGCAACTTATAAGGAACAACAATAAGGAAAAGTAATCCAGTCTTAGCCTAGCATTAAAAAAATTCCTAAAATAAAAGCTCTTTAGCGCTAACAAAAGTTGGCTAAAATAACTAACAAACAAACAATAATTATCTATAAAACGCTAACAATAAACTGTATCTATTCCCAATGCTATGTTGTTTGCTACTCTATAATAAAATAAATCCAGTCTATATAAAACTAACAAAAATACATATTCAAACGGCAGAGGCTATTAAGAATACTGCCCTGTCATAATTATTGGTTTATTTCAATAATACACGTTTTTTAATATAGAGGTTTAATATATTCTTTATTTTAATAACAATCTTACAGGTGGAGTTCTACGCATCTAGTCTTGATTAGCGCTTCTTCGCTCTTCTTAACTTTCTCTACTTTCTCTACTTTCTCTACCTATAATATTGCCAACCTATATTATTCTTATGACTACAATATCGCCAATTCTAGCATAGATAATCTTTTAAATAATCTGGTTTCTTGATTGAGCGACCACTTCTTGTTATTTGGTTTTTATCTGTAGAATCTTTTGGTTTGGTGTTTGTTTGATTTGTGTTTAATTGTGGATTGTCTTTGTCAATGGGTAGAGTACAATTGTCTTCTAGTACAATTTCTGACTTGTCGTGTTCTGTAGGTTCTATGTCATTTATTGATGGTTTAATATGAAAATTTTCCATACTACTTTTAAACAACTGCCTCTCATTTCTTATCAATTTTCTCCCATTTTCTGCAATGACTTGATATGATCTAGGATTTTCAGTATTATTAATTACTTTGGCTGGAATTAATGGTAATTTATTCTGATGTTTTATTAACACATTTGTACCTATTTTGATATCTTGTCTATCTCTTACTCCTTTTTTATCATAATAAAAAATTTGTTCAAATTTTGTATTCTCTAGATATTGTTTTATTTTTGATGACTCATTTTCCAACTAAAATATAGGTAATAACCCATTTATTTTTCTTGAATATAACATTTCTGATAGAGAAGGCAACACTGAGTCTATTGGAGTTGCTCTATATTCTAATAATGCTAGATACGGATCTTTTTTATCAAACTCTGCCTTTTTTAACATTCTTTTTATAGTTTGTATATTACGTTCAGCCAAACCATCAGATTGTTGATAATGAGGACTACAAGAGATATGCTTAAATCCCCCATTGTTCACTAAACGTTTTAAATTTTTGACTGCAGAAATTTGTTCCCATATTTGTATACATTATGTTTGGAATGCCATGTCTTGCAAACATAGACTTACATTGAGTTATAACACAATCTGCTGTAAGGTCTTTTAACATTCCTAATTCCACAAATTTTGAAAAATAATCTATTATTATTATAAAATGTTTACCTTTATAATAAAACAAGTCTGAGCCTAATACTGTCCAGTAGAGGTCGGCGTTTTAAATTTTTTTTAAAGCCCGGCCCGACCCAGGCCCAAAACCCAACCCCAAACTCGGCCCGAAGCCCGGCCCAAAATTTAAGCCCAAAACCCGGCCCGGTCCAAAGCCCAGCCCGAAACACAAAAGCGCGGCCCGGCCCAAAGCCCGACCCGGCCCAAAATGCAAAGCCCGGCACGGCCCAAAGCCCGACCTGGTAATAAATGCAAAGCCCGGCCCGGCCCAAAACCCGGTCGGGCCGGGCCGGGTTTTGGGCCGGGCTAGTCTAAAATTGCAGACCTCTACTGTCCAGGATTCATTTGGTGTTTCTCTAACTTCCATTAGTAACTTTATGTTATTTCTTGCAAATCTCAAACATGTCTCACAATTTGCTACTAAATTTTTTATTTCAATTATACATACCTGGCCAAAAAACAGTATCCCTAGCTCTATTTTTACATTTTTCAATTTCTAAATGATTATAGTGAATGACATTTAATATTTATTTTCTTAACATCCGTTGGAATAACCACTCTATTGTTTTTGAATATTAATTCATTAATTACAAAAAGTTCATATTTAGATTTATCAAATGGTTTTTCTAATTCATCTATCTCTAACTTTACTTCTGGCCATCCAATGCAATTATATTTTTTAACAATTTGTAAAGCTTTATCTTGTTTGGTTTCATCTTTTAACTGTTCTGGTCTTTTTATTAATATAGGTGAACTAGTTAGAATTAATCCAACATGTGCTTCTATTATATCTTCTTCAATGTCATTTATATTTTTTATAAAACTTCTGGATTTTACCTCATTGTCATACTCTTGCAATCGTAATTTCATTTGTTGTAATCTCAAAAAACAATCATTTAATGATTTTTTACAAATATTGTCAAGTGGTCTATGATCTGATTCCACTACAACTTTTTTTCCAAATATGAACTGCCTAAATCTTTGACATCCAAATACTATCGCAAAAAGTTTCTTTTTCTGGTAGCGATTTTGATGCATATGAAATTGGTAAATTATTTTGTAGTAATGTTGCGCCCAATCCGTCTTTGCTCTCGTCAACTGAAAGTACTACTAGCTTGTTTGAATCATAATATTGTAGGACAGGTTTAGTTGTTAATATTTATTTGATTTTGTTGAATGCATTGTCGTGGATTTTCAACCAATCAAATTGTACAATTTTTCTTGTTAATTCACGCAACGGGCAATTAATTTGTAAAATTCCCGGTAAGAATTTTGAAATATATGTTATCATACCTAAAAATGTTTCTAATTCATTTGCATTTATTGGTTTTTTCATTTTTATTATAACTTCTACTTTTGTCTCAACAGGTTCTAGACTTGTTTCTGTTAACACATGTCCTAAATATTTTACTTTTTTAAGTGCAACTTTACATTTTTTCTTGTTAAACTTCACATTATGCTCTCTAGCTTTTTTTTAAACATTTGTTAATCTTTCATTATGTTCTTCTATTGTACTTCCCCATATTATCAAATCATCTATATAATTTGAAACGCTTTCCAAATTTTAAATTTTTTGACTAAAATGCTTATGAAATACTTCAGGTGCTGAGCATAATCCGTAAGGCAATCTTAAAAATCAATATCTCCCAAACGAAGTACCTACTGCGCATAGTTTACTACTATTTTCTTTTAATTTTATTTGGTGAAATGCTGTTGATGCATATAAAATTGTAAACAATTTTGCTCCCGACATCTTAGCAACTATTTCTTCAAACGTTGGTAGTTTATGCTGTTCCCTGAAAATACATTTATTTAATTGCTGCGGGTCTAGACAAATTCTAATCGGTTTATCTGTTTTTTTTTATAATAACTAGACTATTCACAAATTCTGTAGGCTCTTCAATTTGCTCCATTACTTTTAGTCTAACAAATTTTTTAATTTCCGCTTTTAGTTGATCTATCATATTAAAAGGAATTTTTCAATCTGTTTTATTTGAGTGGTAGTTACTATCGTTCTTGTTAATAAATTTAGTTAAATTATAGTTGGCAAACCAAATACTGGAGGTGTTGAATGTTTACAATTTTTTACAATTTGAAAAATTACATAAACTTTTTCATTTTTATTACTGAATTTACATGGTATTTTTAGTGTACCTATATTGTTTATTTTGCTACCATTATAATTTATTAATTTAACTTTAGTTTTCTTTATATTTTGAATATTTAAATTTAATTGTTTAAATATTGTATCGGTAGAACATTACATTCACTACCTGTGTCTAATTTTGCACTAAGTTCTAATCCGTTACATTTAAATTGTTCATTATAACTAGAGTTAAATTTTATTTGATTAACATTTAATATACTCCTAGAAAAAATTTGATGAAATTTTGATCTTCCATTAAATTTACTTGTTTTTTATTTTTGCAAAATTTATCAAAATGATTATCTTTTTTACAATTTAAACAAATTTTTTATAAGCTGGACAGTCATGCCATGCTTTGTACCGCATTTCCCACAATTATGCATTTTATTATAATTAAATTTAACTACAGTCTTCTTTTTTACCAGACTTTTGTTTGCTGTCTTCGGTTTTCTTTACTGCATACACATGGTGCTGGTCTGCTTCTGTCATTTTCTTAATTTAAACTGCTGCCAACTCCGCTGAGTTACATATCCATATACATTTTTGTAGATCCAAATTTGATTTCATTAATAATCTTTCTTTTAGTGCTCTCTCTTACAATTTGATCTTTAATTAGACTCTCTTTTAAATTTTCAAAACCACAGTCAGTACTTAATCTTTTTAATGATTATTACATCTGATTTTTTTTTGTCTCGACTGCAGAATAGATGTCTTATTACAGTTTTATTTCTTAACGGAGTGCAGTAATCATCAAATTTTTGCATAATAGCATTATAATCATTCTGTTTGGCTACGGTTAATTCAAATGTTTGGAAAACTTCTAGCGCTTCGTCCCCTATGCAATACAATAATAACGCTACCTTTGTCTCCTCGTCCAGTCTCCCTTCGGCTTCACTGGTTTTAATATATATTAGGATTTTTTGTTTCTATTTTGTAAATTGTTCAGTCCAATACTAATAGTGCTGAGGGTTTCAGCATATCCATTTTTGTTCAATTCTCTACGTGCTTTTTAACCTCACTTTTATTTACATTTGGTTTCACTTTAGAAACGACTGCGCCATGTCATGATTATTAGTTTATTTCAATAATACACGTTTTTTAATATAGAGGTTTAATATATTTTTTAATTTAATAAGAATCTTACAGGTGGAGATCTACACATCTAGTCTTAATTAGCGCCATCTTCTTAACTTTCTCTACTGTCTCTACCTATAATATTGCCAATCTATATTATTCTTATGTCTTATGTCTACAGTATTGCCAACCTATATTATACATAGATGACATGCCCAAACTTCTAAACATAAATCAATAACCAATTTAGAATAAATAACTGCAGCCTACTTCTCAAATTGGTTTGTCTGTCTAAGTTATCATCAAATATTTCAACAAAACCAAAATCTGCACCAAATCTTAATTGCATTCCAAATATATCGTTTAAAAATTTCTCTCACAAGATGGTAATGTTCCTCACAAACAATGTTAATGCAATGCTAATAATGTCACACTTTCTGTTATTATAGAAAATATCTAATGTTATTTTAATTTCAAAGATCAAAAAGTACAAACATTTTACGTAAAATTACCGCCCACTTAATTTTCTGCCAACCATCAAAGTAGTAAAAACTTTAAACCTGTATAGAATCAGAGATCACATTAATCTACTACTAAAACTCAATTATTTTAGGTTTAATCAAAAATTTATACAAACTCATTGCTTCCTAGTTACAGAAAAACACTGGTCAGAAAATTGTTCAATCAAGTATCAGAATTCAGTTTTGTTTCGAACGCTCTTCAAATTCTACGTCTCCAACACTCTATTCTATTTGTAGGGCAATTGAAACCTGACTAAACAAGTAAAACAACTGTTAAACCCAAAGCAAGAAACCAATGACAAAATAAAAATCCACTCAGAAATCTATAAACTTCTTATGTACCTGACACAAAGTGTCTTAATTTTATATATTTGCTCAAAAGAGTCATATCATAATTATAGTAAGTAAACAAAAATCATACTTTAAGAGCAAAAAACCTCAAAATTAAAGAAAACAAAAACAAAAAACGTTTATCAAGGCAATTGTACACATCAACTACAAATCTATTGAGAATTTTAAAAATAGAAGAGAAGAGCCAACAACCGTCTACGTTTAATATCTTCAATTATATTACAACATCAAAACATATAGAAATAGATAAATAAAATAAAAGTAAAATCATTTATATTTGAGTAGAAAAATGAATACTATTGCAAAAATTTTACTAAATGAATAAAGTAAATATAAAATAATATCATATATTAATGTAATGTTTTTTAAATTTTGATTCAGTTAAAAAATAATCCAGTATAGTCGTACAATTAGAAATCATATTAAATTTTATACTCTTTAGCACAACCAATTCAAATAAACTTTTACGAATCACTCATTTAAATAATAATAAAACAGAATTGACAGAGTAAATGACAAATTGTGATCTACAAGAAGAAATACATATCTAAAAACAAATATTAATGACATATTTTAAAATATTTCATATATTATAATGCAATAATCATTGTTAAAGGAACTACCACTAGGTATATGTTATTTTATAAGATTATTTTTAAAACCATCTAAAATCAACAAAAATGTATATTTATATAAAAATACAAAATAAAATTATTTTTTTCAATTTCAGATGAAATTAAGCCTGCAGTGTATAAATATTTATATATAATTGTATCATCAACCTTTCATAAATAATAATTAAAATTCATAATCCCTGAAGCACATTTCAAGCACCCTAATTAACATTTCAACGATTTCATTTCTGTGTGTGGCGACGCACACGCACAAAACTGAAAATTGATACTAATTACTTAAATATCACAAATAATTAAAGAATTAATGTATGCAAATGGCTTCATTTTGGAAATTTTGGGTGGCCCAAAACCATTTACTAATCGCATTTCCTAATCGTAATCGGAAAGAGCCGTTGTTGGGGCAGCAACCTGCCTCAATTAATTATCTCAAAAGATCACAGACCGCGCGTGAGCTTTAGAAATGGTCCATTAGAGGAGGAGGAACACATTTTATGCGTGTCCTTTATAATTTTTTTTAAAGTAAATCATGGAGCGAACAAATTAGACTATTAAAAAAAGTAGGTGGCCCACGAATTGAATAGGAGAAAAGTAATAAATTTTTGTATATTTATAAGGTGCAATCAAATATTCATGGAATTTTCAGTTTCGAAATATAATTTTTTTAATAAAAATGCATAACTAATTTGGTTTTTTAATGAAAATTATTTGGGTCGCTAAATAAAGAAATTAAATGAAATAAAATTAAGCATTAATGCTGCTCATCAGTTGGTTTTAAAGTCAGTGAAAACGATCGACAATTAAGCGAGTCGATATCTTATCCCCGCTAATGACTCCTGATAAAGTCAATTGTAATTAGCCTTAATCTCTTGATTTCGATCCCTCTACCATTGCTGGAATTGGTAATCACGTTTGCTCAGATCCGTGAGGTGATTTGAATAAGTTTGTTGGTGGCCGATGAAGCCACACACTCAGCGATTTAAATCATTGGGGATTGAGATATCGTCAAGTAATTTGATATTTTTTAGCGATAATAAAAAAATAGATAGTTAGAAATTCAACACGTTTGAAAATTAAGCCTCCTCCACTGTGATAGATTTGTGTTTATTGGAATCGATGAAGATTTGCTGCTATTGCTTTTAGAAAACATTTATTGGAAATACGAGATTGTGGAATTATTTTTATTGGTAAATTGATTTATGTTTGTACTGAAAATATTAATTTTCATAAAAATTATTTATTTATTAGACAGCTATAAAATTTCAACATTTTATTTGATTTCAGATATAAATGAAACCAATTAATTAAATTAATTAATGGCATCGCGTTAAGGCTGTGGAATTATATCATCAGAGATAGCATCGCTGTAGCATTTTTCCAGCAATTAGAAGCGTTTAGTAAATATTACCTTCATGTTTACATACAGAAGAGAGATAGTTGAAATTAGCTGCGATATCAGATGCATGGCGAGCAACGTAACGTGTATTAAAGAGTTAATCTAATTATCTCTACGAAACGGCAGCGCGCAAAGTCGCACGCTAATTTATTCAGACGTTCAGTGATATAAATAAATTTCAAATAAAAAAATAAAAACAATGCAACCGAGCACACGCTAATGAGTAGGTGGAAAAATTTTGGCGCCGCGATCGGCAAATTCGCAACTGTGAGATAACGTGGAAATTTATAAATATTAAAATGGGGACACCGTGAGAACGTTTAATCTCACTTATTGGGATGGCTGTAAATTGTAATGGTAGGAGGTAATTAGATGGCTGAATTGAGGTTGGGTTTTAATTAATTTACTTGCACTTTATCTAGGTGTAGATTTATTCTATTTGTTAGATGTAATAAGTCGACTAAGTGGTTGGAAAAACCTTTACTGGATTTTCCTAATAGTATAATAATAATTACTTCAAACAAATTCCTTATATAATTTATTTAAACTTAATGCAAATATGGTTTACAATTGCATAAATGTATCAATGTTTTCTACATTTAGTATTTATTTTCAATAGATAAAACAAATTAAACTGTTTGTAGTTTAATCATATATGTAATACCATACAAAATTAAGAAGTAACCAAAATCATCTTACCATATAAAAGAAGACACAACAACACTCTATTAATTAAAAAAAACCGTTGGATCAACCATAGGTTGAGTGTTTATTGAAACAATGGAATAAACGATAATGAGAGCTAAGTGCAGTAGAATCATTTAACCGTTCAACTTAAATCCCGTTTTACTTTTAGTTTCTATTTTTTGATAAGTTGACTATTTAAATCCGTCTTTTTGTGCATCATTGATTACTGTTTCTTTTATATTGTTAATTAAGCATTAGTAATCACAAACCGTTAATGTGTTCTCTGCAACCAGGTCTTAGTCAAAAAGTTATAAATGACTTGTTAACACTAGTAATCAAAAACCATTGATGTGTTGTGTTAGTCAAAAAGTTTCAAGAAACTTGTTAGAAAACATGAAATTCATGTTTGTTCTGGCTCCATACCTTTAATCTAGTACGCTACTTATCTAATCCCGTCCATTGTGTAAAGAAGAAGAATTTGTGACGCTTCTTCGTCGAAGCTGACTTAGAAGAGTAACCAACATTGCAATCACAAGTGTTCAATTGGCTGATTAGACTTCTTGGACGCCACCACAATTGCAATGTGGACAGGTTTAAAACAAACAAGGAAATCTTAAGATAAAAAAAATAAATTAAAAAAATAATGAATGGTAATTATACAATAAACAGATATTCACACATATACAAAGAACTACAATCCTTAATTTGTAATTCTATATAGCCTCACTTTGGCTATCTAGCATCTGCAAATCCGGTAGCACGCTGAGTGTGCTTTTCTTTAACTTATCTTACTTCGTGACTCTAAACTTTTAGATCTGATCAAAACTTATAGCTGTTCTAAGCAAGGAATTTTGATTAAGACTCTGAGTTCTATTTAGACTTGACCATCAAAGCCACAATAAAACAGACCGCCACTACTAGATCGTCCGATGCAGCAACCATGCTCCAGACCAGCAAACCAGCAAAAATTCTGACACAAGCCTTTGTCAAGATACTTGGCACCGGTCCAGCCAACCCAGCATTCTCTAAGAAAAAAATTGAGATCAACCAAAACTGCAATGTCGACTCTCACCACAAAACCCCGCCACTAGAAGAGGAATTTATTCTAGTAGAAGGCAACAAAACGATATCTAAAAATTAAGAAAGGAAACGTGTGAGTTCTAAATTACTTGCAAGTGACTTCAGCGCCACCAATGCCAAAACGTCATTGACCCAGCCAGCCCCTAAGGCGCAGTGAGACCAACTCCGGCCCGACTACTTCAGGTTCACTTTCAAGCCAAACAAATCCGTCTCAACACTCACAAAGAGTGCTGTCACTGGTCACTTTCCGCTCATAATCATTCGAGACAAATCCGTCTATCAAAAGCTGTTAGCATCGTTCAAATCGATAAACGTAACCATTGGCAGCGCAGTGAACGTAGTCGATGGTATCCGCAAGCACCCTCTTTCGCATGCAAATTTTTGTGCAGTGGTTGCAAAACCAACAATACATTTTATTACACTTTCGAAATAGAAGTTGAAATATGTTATCAAAAATGTAACTGACTGCATCAAAGCTGTGATGTAAGCTGAGCTCATTGATTGCTTTAAAATACCAACCAACTTCAACTAAACGCATGGAAAAAGACAGAAAAACCTTTCCAATGCTGTATGTTCAGCTTCCACAGCAAACAAAATGCAGAGAAATCATGTCTCTCTCTCTAAGCTATGTGGCTGCATACGCAACGTGCGGTTAGCAGCACACCGCCAGTTACAGAGGCTGCGCCACGGTAAGAAACCGGCTCATCAACAACCGACTTCTGCTAAACTTAACAGCAAAAATCAATCCTATGAACAAACAACGAGATTGACGCAAAACGCACCACTTTCAGCTAAAAATTAGCTGTTACTCCAACAAAAAAACTAAAATATATACCTTCAACTTGATACCATACTAAGCTTTTATAAGATAAAAAAATCAATGTTGCTGTACTCTCTAGCTCTACTTCATTCAAGAAAGAGTGGGGCATGTGACTACGGTTGGCCGCACACCGCCAGTTACATAGACGGCCCAATTTATCACAAATTAAGAGCAAACCACAACAGCCAGGTCTACAGTAAAACACCTGCTCATCAACAGCATACTTCTGTTCCACCTAGAAGCACTCCCAACGCTTGTAAAGAACAATTATATGCAAAAGCAACGGGAGTTTATCGCAAGCAAACGACTTAATAAGGGCTACAACCAAAATCGTCTGCTGCAATCATATTTTAAAAACTAATATAACTTAATCACGTTTAAATTTGATATGCAAAGATTTAACACTAGCAAACTATAAAACAAATCAATTGATTAACAAATGCCACACGATAATCTTAATCTAAAGTGACACACTCACCTACCCAAATGTTGGTCATTAAAAGATTAGATATTACTTCCTCTTTCTTGAACAAAAAGACTTCTAACGCACTTCAGTCCAAACTTCTTCTTGCGATTCCTATCCGTTTCGGACGTAGGCAACCATCCTAGCTATGATCACTTTATTTACTGCTGCTTTGAATAATTCGGTAATTGTCTTGGCAAATCAGGTTCTCAAGTTCTTCAGCCAAAATTCTTTTTCCTTCCTGCAGGTCGTTTTCCTGGCACTTTTCCCTGTAAAATGATAGATAATATCTGCTTTCGTTTCTTATAATATGGCCTAGGTATTCGAGTTTTCTTATTATTCTTACAGTAGCTAGTACTTTTTTCTTTTTTACAAAAAATTTTGATATTTGTGACCCGGTCCATGGCACCCTTAGTATTCTTTGATAAAACCACGTTTCTAATGCTTCTAATTTCTTGCTTGTACCTTTTGTTATTGTCCAAGCTTCAACCCCATAGAATAAAACAAAAAACACGTTACATCTCAGAAATCTTATTTTAGTTTGTATAGTCAAGTTGTGACTTTTAAACATAGAACTCATTCTATTAAAAACAGCCCTAGCTTGTGGTACCGAGATATACATATTTCTGTACTCTTTCAATAGGTTGGTAGTTGATTAATATTTTGCATCTTGTGATATTATTTTTGCTAATGACCATTTATTTTGATTTGTTAATGTTAATATCCAGTCCTGGTCTATGATTGCTTTCTGTTACTATAGCCATTAGTAGTTGTAGATTTTCCTGATTGTCTGCAAATATCACAGTGTCGTCTGCATAGCGGATGTTATTTAGCCTATTTCCGATTAAGACAGATCCATCGTCTATGTCTTCTAGAGACTCTCTAAAGATTTATTCCGAGTATATATTGAACAACAGCGGAGACAATATACACCCCTGTCTCACACCACGTAGAATCTTTGTCTCTTCCGTGTTCCCTCCGTCCAGTCTTACGGAAGCAGTTTGATTCCACTAAAGGTTTATGACTATTCTTAGATCTTTTTTGTCTAATCCGATGTTTTGAAATATTTGTACCATTCTATGATGTTTAACCCTGTCAAAGGCTTTTTGATAGTCAATGAAACATGCATAGATGTCACAATTCATATCTCTACATCTTTGGAATAGCTCTTGGATGCTGAAGATGGCTTTTTGTGTGCCCACTGCATTCCTGAAACTAATCTGTGTAGGTGATACTTGTTCTTCACATATTTTATATATTTTTCGGTGGATGATCTTGAGTAATGTTTTGAGTAAGCGGCTCATGAGGCTTATTGCTCTGTAATCACTACACAATCTGCTTCCAGGTTTTTTGGGCAAAATGATAAATTCCGATTGTAACCAATTGTTGAGAATTGTACCCGAGTTGTATATATTGTTGAACAGTGATGTTAGCCATTTTACATTTTCTTCATCCAGAGGCTTCAGCAAATTGGCTTGTTCTTTGTCGGGACTTGCGGCTTTGCCGTTTTTCATTGCTTTTGTCGCAGATTGAACCTCTCCTATCATAATGCTCAATCCAGTGCCTCCTCTTGTCTGAGGAATGATCAAGTCTGTTGTCCTGAAATAGATGTTCTCCATAAGTCTTCCATGTTTTCTTAATCTCTTCTTGGTTGATAATTATTTGTCCCTCAATGTCTACTAGTTTGTTAACGGTTCTTCTTCTATTACTGTACATTCTCTAATTTTTCTATAAACAATATAATTATCGTATTTTCGTTGTAAGGTTTTTATATTATTGCATGTTTCTTTAGCATGTTTTTCGTTTGCTTCTCTTATTATTTTTTTTTTTTCTAATTTTCTTGTGTATGATTTTATATTCACTTCAAGTTATTTTTTACACTTCTCCTCTTTTCTATAATTTGTAGAATTTTGTTAGTTATTTTTGGTTTCTTTTTGTTAACATCTAGTTTTAGAAATTTCTTTTTGATATTTGTGACTATTGTGTTTAGTTTATCTAGTTTTGTGCCCGAATCCTCACGCCCAATTTTCAGTTCTTTGCTTAGATGTTCTTCAACTTGAGATTTTATTAGAAGATCTTTCATTCTCTGTAAGTCATACCTCTTGTTATTTATCTTTTGCACCTTTTCTTGTTCTAAAGACGCATACTACAGAGTTACGGTCAGATTGTACGTCAACTCCTGGGTAAGTCTTTGCTGATATGCAGCTATTTCTATATCTTTTGTTTATAAAAAAATAATCTTATTCTTTTTTTAGGTGAGTCTGTTGGTGATACCCACGTATATTGGTGAAAGTGTAAAAAATGTATTTGTTACGAATTTATCCTTGTGCAAAGCTTCTGCAACCTACTGCAAATATGCTCAGCATTTCTCTTTTCTTATTTCTTTCTCCGAGCCCAAAAGCACTTATAGATTCGCCTTGTGTTCCTTTACCCACTTATGCGTTGAAATCTCCCATCATTATTGATATTTCTTGTTTTGGGATTTTTCTTAGTATATGTATAACCTGAGAGTAGAATTCTTTTACTTCTTCATCGCTGTGTTCTTGTTGTTGGGGCATATACTTGAATAATGTTCAATTCTTCTGAGATGGCATTTATCTGTAGTATCATAATTCTTTCCAATATTGGTACAAAAATTTTAACACATTTTGCGACTTGTTTGTCTAAAATATCCCCTACTCCATATTCCTATTGTCCATTTGTTCTGTCTGACTAATATATTCTGGGTTCGTTGATATCAGAATATCCTGAGTTTACCCAGCGCATTTCGCAAAATTCCCATTATCCCAATCTTCATCCACTATTGAGTTTTCCTGGTTCTGCCATAGTTCTGACATTCCAAGTGCCTATTTTGATTTTGGTACTTTGTATCTTCTCTATCATATCTTTAGTCAAAAGTGTCACCCCGGAAATCCGATTGGAAGACTAGTTGCTCCGGATAATTTATTTTTGATCACAGCCATGATGGTTGTTACTAGAGATTATCCGTTTGGATCTTTAATACGTTGGTTTTTCATTGCTTTACGTATTATTATGTCATTGACCATTCAGCTGGTTCATCCGCCTTTAAAACCAATTTCTCAGTCCTAAGACAAAGAAGTGCCCTTCCACTAGTTCTTTTGTCTACCCGTAGCTGTTGACCATCTAGGTACAACGTTAGTTATCTAGCAGGGTGCACCGCGTGCAAGTGAGGTCGTCATTTGAGCAGCCTTGTTCACTATCCCTTACACTACTACAGTTTAAATTACTCAGTAATAATTATGATCTAAAGCAAAATAAGCACCCACCCATCCAAGTGTTAGTTATCAAGAGATTGTGTATTGCTTGTTTCTCCTCGGACCAAGGGACATCTAACACTTGCAGAGACAAAATACTTTAAATTTTTTGATAACAAACACTTAAACAAGTGGGTGAAGTACAAGATCTGGAACGACCCACAAACCCGCCTAAGTGTTGGTTATTAAAAAAGTAAATATCATCTCCTGCTTCTTAAAGAAAAGAATTTCTAACGCTTAAAAAAAAAAGTGAAACTTTCAATTTCTTGATAACAAAATTTCTGGCTGGTAGGTGAGCACTATAGTTTAAATAGTAATCATAATCTGGAGTAACCCACCCAAGTGTTTGTCATTAAGGTATTGGATATTACCTCTTTATCCTATAACTTAGGGACTTCTAACACCTGCAAAGTGGAGAAACTTTCAATTTTTTAATAACAAACACTCTTTTGGGTAAGTGGTCAAAATCTGGAGTAATACACTTACACATTAAAAAAATGCCCCTTCTTGAAAAAGACTTTTAATGCTTGCAAAAAGAAGAAACCAATTTCTTAATAACAAACATACAGAGGAGTGGTTGGGAACCCCAGACTATAATTACAAACAAGTAGTTTGAACTGGTCTGACTACGCATACATCCAATTCAACATTGAACCCAAAAAACTGCTTCTACAAACCAACTAACTGAGATTTGCATAACAAACTATTTTCATAGATGTCCACGCATTGTCAAACATACCACCATACTACATATACTCAATAAAATGAAAAAAAAATACAGAGGAAAGACAAGCACTAAAAAGCTCCGAGTCGGTTAAAGAAACTCTGCAAGAACTGCAAATACACTTGCTAAGCTCTACGCTGGACAGCTTTTAACCAAACAAATTTTAAAATGCTTAACAAAAAAACAAAAAAAAGTAACTTAAATGAAATGCCAGAGTACACAAAGGCAAATCGGCACGTTTAAACCATTCAAATCACCAGGAGCTAACGAGATTATATCTCATTAATTGCAATAAGGACTTACTGTCTAGAAGACCTCTATATAAAATCCTCAAAGCTAACCTAACATATTCATATATACCAAACAGCAAGAGAACAGTTAAGGTAGAATTTATACCAAACCAACAAAGGGAATCCACGTATGCTATGCCTAAATCAGTCTGACATCTTTTATACCAAAACTATTAAAAACAAAGCATTATCATAAACAACCTACTGCAGTTACTGAATAAAATAAGCTTTTTTGTCTTAGACTACGCTGATGATCTTACCATTTTAATAAGCAAAAAATCTGGAGCAATTGTATTCTTGATGCAGAATGCATTAAACACCTTAAAAATGTAGTGCAAGAATGAAAATCATTGAACCCAAGCAAAACAGCAATTACCTATTTTACAAAAAAAAATCAAAGATTTAAAAAATCTGAAAATGTACAGACCTACACAACCTATGACAAAAGAAATAAAGTACCTGGAACTTTAATACTTAATACCTAACTAAGTTTTTATACTCATCTGAATAATGTGATCAAAAAAACCATCCAAGTGCTGTATGCAACCAAATCGATAGTAAAACAAACATGAAGACTAACAAGCCCTTGTATGCGGTTAAAAACAACCCTTAAAAGTAGAGCAACCAAATTAGATAAAGTACAAAAATAATAAGTCTCTCATATCAGCCATAGAAGCAATGTTGTCGCTACTACCACTGTACTTAGCTGTAATAATGAGACCAAGAAAAACAAATGCGTTACATGAAAAAAAAATACACTAAAGATAAAATAAAACTCCATAAAAAATTATTGCATACAAAAATCATTTAATGTGATAATACCGTTGCAAGACAAATTAAAAAATTATAAACACCCGGGAGCAATAAAAAAACCGTGTGTATGGGGCTAAAAATTATAATAGCACTGGAATTAAAATATACAGTGACAGAAGCCAAGAGACTTTGATCACGATATTTCTAGATAACCAAGCCACAGTCTATTAAGAGGAGATAGCTGCTATTAAATAGTGTTCTTAAAATATGACCAAATTTGGAAAACACTTTAACAGACCAATAACTAATATATCAAACAACAAACTGGCATCCCATAACAAGTTTAAGAACATTTTCTACAAACAAAATACGCCTGATCTAAATATCAGAAAATCAAGGTAGTAACCTTATTGTAGACCTGCTCACCAAAAATAAAAACGACAGAGAAGTTTATTGGATCTAAACCTGTTTTTGAAATTCCATACAAAACCGGTAAACAAATAATCCGTATTAGACACAGCAACTACTGAAAAACCTGTAAAAAGGTAAAGCACGCAAAGTTATGTCTAGCAAGACCATTGCACATTGCCCAAACTATAGTAATGCAAATAAAGAAAACATAACTGCTAAAACTTACAAAATTATAATTAAACACTGTAGTTTAAACAGAAACATTCATAGAATAGAAATCCAAACAAATCCCATGTGCTGCAAATGTATAGAAGATAAAAAACGCTACTACATCCGATGACCAAGTGCAAAGTTTACAACACATAATGCAGTGCATCCTTTGGCAATGTATTTAGACTTTAATAAAAAAAACAAAACTACCAAAGAACAACCAGAGGTTAAAGCCAAAAGACCGCAGTGCAGAAAGGCCAACATTTAATAAACCTTGCAAAGAAGAGATGATGCAGTTAATAATTTTAACTGTTTTTCAGCAGTAACTAATTTGCAAAACAAAAAGTATCTAATTCAAATATTTTTAGTTCTTTTGTGCAATTCAATATTCTGAACTAATCAAACTGCAAGTTTGTTGTCAACTGAAGAGCAGGTATTGTTTTCAAATAGCCCCGTTTATTCAAAAGTATATTGATATGGATATTTTTACTTTATTGGCAACCACTATTTTAGCTTCAGTCTTAAATATAGCAACATATAATTGGCTTTGAAGGAAACTGAGCACACTAAAGTACAAGCAAAAAATTCTTAACGTTGAACGTTTTGTAATGAGATTGCAACGATAATCTGAATTTTGAACGCAATAATAAGACCCCTGCCATAGTTGTTTTTATAGTAAAATCTACGGATTGTTAAACCACCAAAACCTCTTATAATTTATTTAAATTTTTAATAACTGGTTTTACATATAAGAAATATTATTGCTCTAGCTTGTCTGTACAAAAAATTAGTATTGCAAAGACTTATTTCTTCATAACTTTATTTTAATTCATTTACTTAACGTTGGTCTATTTCTGCTGCCAAAGCTAATCACAGAAGCCAAAGGTTAAAACTACCACAAATGTTCGGTTCTTTAACGTGCACGCAACATCAAGAAAGTACACCTACTAAAATTTCTCTAAAAAAACGTACTTCCCCCTCTAGATAGGTGACTCAAACATCTGGTATAACAGTTCTTCTTCTTCTTCATCACCCTAGGCCTGTGGCATGTGGTTTCCAACTTTTTTGATGCCCAAAAGTATCTCCATCGTTTGGGAAACCTGCCTGGGGGTCGGCGTGTTTGTGGAATGCAATCTCGCGCAATTTTGGCTATCCTATCAGTATCCATTCTTTTAATGTTCATTTTAGGCTTTGCGTCTTTTCCATCCCCATTTAACAATATTTTTAATTTGGCATTCGTTTCTTATATCTGTGTTCCCTTTCATTTAATGTATACCCTGCTATATTTCTTAGTATTTTCTTTCCGTTGTTCGTAGAATGATTTTGTACATGTAAGTCAGCTTTTGCTTCTATACTATAAGTCATTACCGGTCTGATACATGTTTTATACACTTTGGTTTTAGCTTGTTTATTCATACATTTATTATTCTATAATACATCTCGTATTGCGCCAGATATTCTACAGGCTTTGTTAGCTTGATTTCTGATTTTATATGTACGCTCTTAATTAGCTGAGGTTACTACGTTAGATAGTCGCAGATCATTATCTGTTCTATTGGTATGTTATTGATAACCAGTTTGCATCTAATTGCCTCCTTTGTAATAACTATTCTATTCGTTTTTGATGTTGATAATTGCATATTTGTAGCTTTTTGATGGCTATAATAATGACATCGTCAGCGTAGCAGATGATTTTTATTTCTCTTCCTTTTAGTTTATACCCTCTTCTGGAGTTTTTGACGTGGTTTATTATATGGTCCATCAAGATATTAAATAACAAAATATATCAACATGCTCATTAATTATTGTGCCTAAAATTTTTGTGAAGAGTTTCATGATGGGGCTCAAAAATGTTATACTTCTGTAGTTTTCAAAGAATTTTTATCTCTTTTCTTAAACATCGGAAACTTTTTTTCAATTCACTTAGTATTACCTGGTTGAAAGTATTTTGTTAAATAGTTTAGTTATCTCCTCCATCAGATTTCCTCCGCCGTATTTTATAAACTCATTTGATATGTTATCTAGTCCAGAGGTTTTTTAAATTTTGATCTCTTTCACGTGTTTTGCTGTTGTTTGTGGTGAGAATTCCTGAGTTCTTTTTTTCTTCGGGAGTATTGTCGATAACTGTTAAGTCGTTGATGGTATATAAGTCTTCGAAGTATCGTTTCCAACTTGTTTCATCAATTTGTTGTGTTTGTGCGTACTCTGCTATATCTAATTTCTATCTTCTTATCACTTCTCATATTTTTTTTGTGCTTCGTATAAATCGTGCTCTATCTCAGAGGAAAATCTTTCCCAGTAGTGGCGCTTCAAGTCACGTATTTCCTTGTTAACCTTATTTCTGATTTACGTGTACCGAGTTCGCGTCTTTTGTGTTTTGTTGCTTCTGTATTTTATGTAAGCGTCCTGTTTTTCATTTGCTAGAACTTTAAATTTGGTGTATACTATTGTTTGTATTTGGCATTATTATTATTTTCTACTTTCTTTAAAGCCTCCGTTGCTGCATCTATGATGTTTGTTTGTACCTTTTTCCAGCAAGTTTCTGTGTCATCATCTTCTATGATGTGATTTGTCTCAATTTTTTGTGATAACCGTGTTAGTAGAATAATTTTGTTGTTGGGACGTTGAAAGATTCTTTGCTCAGTTTCTCTTTGACAG
The DNA here is from genome assembly GCA_963932245.1 of Tachinus rufipes. Classification (NCBI taxonomy): domain Eukaryota; kingdom Metazoa; phylum Arthropoda; class Insecta; order Coleoptera; family Staphylinidae; genus Tachinus; species Tachinus rufipes. The sequence goes on along the minus strand of OZ010745.1, from coordinate 24,081,408 downwards.
GCGTTTTGAGAAGTTTTTCCTTTGTATGTTTATGCGGAGTGTAGCAGTTGAAAGCGCTAACTACTACAGCAACTAGGAGGTCTTCTGCATCATTATTTTCAGTAATTTGAGAAAAACTGACCGCTGCTTTACTCCGTAAAAATCGCAAAATTAAATGTAATTGTTGATGATTTCTTATCAGGAAAAACTCGTGAAAACTTTTCTTTTAAGCAACAAACTCTTCTAGACACATCACCATGTTAAGTATCATTGATTTGTTCTTCGCTTCTTCATAAGTCTGTTTGTAACTTTAAAATTAGTTCTATAATTTTTTTCTTTTTTTTTTGGCGTTTCATTTGGTTTATTGTTGTTTGGAGTTTTTAGTCTTCTTCTTGTTTGAAGCATACGGTTGAGGTTGGTAGGTTAGGGTAAAAGTACATGTAGAAAAGTCAGACATTTCTTTTAAATCATTTTTGTTTACATTGCTGGGTAGGAGCATTGTTTTCACTTTCATCAAGCGCACTCATATAGATTCCAAGTTAGTTGAATCCAATAGTCATTTCAGACTGCATGTTTTTTAGGTCTATTTTTATTCGATTAACCGTAATGTTAAAACTGTCTATTTAAGTTTTTGCATTGTCTAGATTGGTGATAATAATAGTAAGTATATTGCTTACGGTTTCAAGATTGGAGCTGTTTTCTTTTATCTTGTAGTACATGTTTATTGTGTTTTACCGCAGTAAGTAAATAATTGTTTGATTGAACAGTTATGTCATGCGGGAATAATGTGTCATATAATAAAGTAAAAAATTTGGTAATTTTACTTATGCAAGTTCACACACGCTTAAAAGTTTATTCTAGATTTTTTTATACATCGATTTTTTTAGGTGTTGGTGATAGAAATGTGTATTTAATTTTAGACCAATATCTATAGTGGAACTTAAGATATAGCGCATTTAGTAACGCTCCTTTTGTAGTACAGAACTCAAAAAACACGCCACACATAGACGCTTTAAAATACTATTCAAACCGGTTTTTTTTTCATAGTTAGCTGATTGTATGTATTATTATTGTGAACAAGCGTCCACATGCCTTTTGAAATGAAATTTTTCAGTTCAAAATCTGTATTTGTACGTTGTGCATCGTTTTATTTAATAAGTAAAAGTAAAAGAAATACTGGCTTAAATAAAAAATCATTACAACATTGTTTTACCACTTGTGTGTTCAATAAAGGTTACAAAACATTTCTTATGGTCATAGATGTTATGGATGTCAAGATAGTAAACGAAGCATTCAACTATGTAACATCTAAAGACTCGATACGCATTGCAAAAGCGGAAAATTGCACAAACAAAACTTCAAAAAAATTGCGGATAGAGAAAAAAAGACCCGAGTCTTTGGATAGACAATTGAAAGTCATCAATATACAAAATTACGTAGCGCAAATTTTGAAATGTACAAAAGGCGTTATTTAACTCTCTTTTTTTCAATACAATTTTAGTTAAAATAAAACTCTACAAGTTCATTGTAGACTCAAAAGCCTCATTCATGAATGGAATTTATTTGTTACAGGTATTTCCACAGAGAATGAAACAAGAACGGAAGCAAAATACTTCTTTCAAAAAAAGTTTCTTGGCGTCTCATTGCAATGCGCAAGTGCGGCTCAGAAAAAAAATTGTTTAAGACGTGTACTTTCATATGTATTAACTTTTTTTATGTAAAGAGTTTTCCAATAAAAAGTTTTATTTTGAATAGCAGGCTATTTGGGCAGCTGTCAATTTTGAAACTATTATCTTTTGACATTTGACAAGTAAAAACTACGCCATTATTAAAAATAGAACGATACACGCTTCAACAACGCATTTAAATTATTAAAATTCACTACAAAAATGGTGATTGCAGGTGTAGTTTTTGTTCTGATGTTCTTCTATTCTAGCAAACTCTAAAACAAATAAAATGATAAAAAGTGACAAGTGTTAGATGAGCCTTTGCTGTATGATTACGCATACATATAATTCAACATTGAATCTGAATAAAAGCTTCAACAAACTAACTAACTGAGATTTGCATGACAAACTACTATTTATTCAAATCAAAGACTGTCCTAAATTAGCAAGAAACTACATAAAAACAATAAAAAAAATACTCCTAAAAAATACTGTAAGAGCGTTCAGAACAAACCCACATGTTTTCGTCTCCACAAAGCGCCAAGCTAACATTGCTGTGTAAACATTAGATCACTGTTGGCAAAAACAAAATTACACAGAATTTGTCAAAAAACTTATGTATGCTATAGCTATGTCCTACAGACCAATCAGTCTAAAATCTTTTATATCAATATTAGAAAAAACAGTCAAAAGGTTTATACGGGACGGCATGAGTACCAATCAAAAAAACTAGCCATACATCAGCTACTTAAAATCACTGCAGATTCCAACAGGACGATGTGCTATCACCTCTATTGTAAATACTTGTTATAAAAGTCCTACTGCAATTACTAAATAACATATCCGTCTTCGCCTTATAATTTTACTATCTTAATAAGTCTAAAAATGTCTGAAGCAACTGTACCCAACTTGATGTAAAATGCACAAACACCGTAGAAAGGTAGTAGAAAAAAAAAGATTCAAGCAAAATGGTAATCGTCCCTTTTACAAAATAAAAAAAAACTGAAATTGTACAAGGTCAATACTCAGACAAACATGGAAACACCTGATATGAATTTAATAATGAAACCCATCACATATAGAGTGCTTGTATAGGACAAAAAAACTACCCTCAAAAATACGCAACCAAATTATATAAAGTACAAAAATTTGCGTGTTTGCTGACAATAGAAGCAATAAGATCAACTTTCACAGCTATACTACTATAGAAACACTAATATTGCTACAATGACTGCAATTAGTTGGTATAATAAAAGCAAGACAAACAGCGTACCGACTAAAGATAAATAAACAAATTATAAATCTTGGAGTTTACAGATCAAACTAACAAATATAAACTTAATAAAAAAGTATTGCACACAAACATTATTTCTGAGTAGACATGCCTCAGTCGTTCAGATAACTGCTATTAAATAGTGCTCTACAAGCATGACTAAATTAGTGCTAAATTTTAACAACCAACAATATAAACAATACGCTTGTCAGTAATAAAACTTAAACTAGTAATGGACTGCCAAAAAATCAGGTTATAGCAGATAAGTCTGATAACTTTATTGCAGACCAGTTTGCTAAAGAATAACCACAAAAACACTCATAGACCTGAAAATGCTTTTGGAATTCTATACAAGACCGATAAATAAATAATTCGTAATAAACTTGACCCAGAACACAGCGGTTGATAAAAAACTGTAAAAAAACACACAATGTTATTTTTAACAAAACTATTGCAAATTGCTTAAACTGCAAATAAGCAAAACAAAACTGCACAAGGACTTATAACTAGACACTGTGGCCTAAACAAACACATGCATAAAATACTGCAGATGCATAAAAAAAAACTTTACTACATCTGCAAACACCAACCAACCAACAAAAAACTAAAGAAAGTCCCTTGGCAAAAGTTTCTAGATTTTATCAAAAAACAAAATTTCCAAAAAATTAACAACCATAAGTGCATTATAGGAACAAGAAATCGCAGTTCAGACACATCAAACGTACCACAAAATAGCTTAGTTAAAATTTCTGCAAGTTGTTTCTAAAGTTTACTTTTTAAATTGTAAGTTCTCCAGCAGTAACTAATTTGCGGACAAAAAAGTTTCTAACTCAAATATGTTTAGTTTTAATGTAAAATTCAGAAATCTGCAAATTTGTTATCAATTTGAAAAGCAGGTAATGCTTTCAAATGGTCTTGTTTATTTAACAGTATATTAATCCAAATTATTTTTTGAGCAACTTTACTTTAGCTTTATTTGTAGATATAGCAACATAATTGCCTTTGTGTCATTTAAAAAATGAGCACACTAAAGTACAAGCAAAAAACTCTTAAGGTTAAACATCATGTAGTTAGATCGCAACTATAATCTAAATTGTTAGAGCAATCAAAAGGACCCCAGCCATAATTGTAATATAGTAAAATCTATGATTTGTTGTACACCTCCACCAAAAAGTTTTCTTAACTCTGAGTACATCGTAATTTGTTAAATTTTCAATGTTTCTGTTTCTACATATAAGAAACATTATAACTACAGCCCATCTGTACAGAAAATCAGTGTTGCAAAAACTTACTTCTACATAATTTTTTTAAATTCATTTGTTAATCGTCAATGCCAGAGGTTAAGACTACCACATCTACAAAATTTTGCCGCAAATTTAGAAACTTCAATCTAAATTAGTGGATTTTTTAAGTGCACGCAACATTAAAGCAGTACTCTTTGTATGTACTAAAGTTCGAAAGAAAGCGTATTCATCACAACACATTTTTTTTACCAGAAAAAGTTAACCTCCAGATAGGGAGTTCAAACCCAAGACCTCTGTTGTTGCAGTTTAGTACGTTAACCACTACACCGCATGTGCGGTCTTTCGCATCATTATCCACAATAATTGGAGCAGTTTATGCATTGAAATTACTTATGATAAACCGTTATAGTAGTATTCAAGTGTAATTAGTCTGATTGACACAAATAGAGTCATTATTTCTCTGTTTAATTTCTAGTCCAAGATAGTAAGACGCCGGCTTAGAAGTAATGTTAAATTTTCTTTTTAAATTAAGATTACGTTTAAAGTTAATTTTTGTCATCTTGACCAATCATTCTATAAACAACAAAAAGTACAAAAAACATTTTTTTCAAAATCCTCACAAAACAAATGAGATTTCAACAAAGTGAAGTTGGCCCCGTTGATAAAATCCCAAATTTAAAACTTTTTAAAATTAATTTTCTTATTTGAGCATCATAAAGGCTGCATGTTATGATGTTTTAGCTCGTATAAACTTATCTTTTAAGCAACCAACTTTCACAGACCTTTCACCATGTCCTTCAGCTTATTGCATATAGATAGTTTCTTTTTCAAGTCACCATAAAGGAATGCTGTTAACACATCAATTTGTACTAACTTCATTCCTTCATTTGGAGCAACACTTATTAGTTTTCAAAATCTTGATGATCTGACCTATGTACTAAAAAAAATTATTATAATTGGCTCCTCTTTGCAGCAAATCTCTATCTCTATATTACTAATTAAGTTCTAAACTTATTATTCAATCAAAACAAATTGATTTTGTACACTCATTTATTTGGATGGTTCTTTTTATTGAAAGTAAATCTATTAATATCTAAGTTTTGTTTGCTTAGAAAACTTGTACTTCACAAATTATAGCTTCTTTTCAGTAAATTTTTTTATTTGACTTTAAGGCTTTACTATAGGTTTTTGATTCCTTTAGATGCATAACGTAGTTTTGAAGTTTTGTTAGACATCTAAAAAACGTCAATTTGCGCAAACTTTGCATAATCTTTCCAAATTTTTTTTTGCTTTTTTCTGTAGAAAATCTTTTGCTTTCTTCACAATGTCATCGTGATCTCAGAATTCAACTTTTTCAACAAAAAGATTGTAGTTACCCTAATCTTTATTCGTAGTTTTTAATCTCTGATGATACTAACACATTTCTTCTTAGTTAGCAAACCTTTTTCAAAAATGACATCCTTCAATATAAGTTTGCAGTCTTAGTTGCCGTAATCGTAATCAAATTCTATTTCTGATTTATTTATCGTTTTAGAGCTTAAACATTACAAGTTCAAAATGTTTTATTCCTAGGTCTTGTTGTTGTATTACAATTTATATAGAAATATTCCTAAAACATTATAGATCATGTCTGCTGAATGTAATTTTTTTTATCATATCTGCCCAAACTTTTTGTGAAATGTGTCTATAACTATTATGCATTATTGCTCTAGCAGTTTCCACTACCATATAAAAATACCCTTTCAATTGACCTGTTCTGTTCCGGAGTGTGGGGCATTTTAAATTGTTGAATATATTGTTTCTTACGTAAAATTTTCTCGATCTCTTTGTTGTCAAATTGCGTTCATTGTAACTACTTGATAATATGCTTGCTTAGTAGTATTTGCTTCAGCTACAAATTGACTTAATTTCTCTGCAAGTAATTTTTTTTCTTAAAGTAGATTGTTTTAAACGTGTCATCTTTAAACAGCTTAAAGTACCAATTCTAGTAATCGACTCATAAAACGGACCACAGACCTTTTTCCAAAAATTAAGCAAAAAAAAGTGAGCTTTGCCATAAATGCAACTTCATGTCAGTTTCAACATTGATATTTAGAGATTTAGAAATTATAAAAGATTTGCTAGTAGAAAAATTACTCTATAACTGTTTAAATTGATTAAATACTAATTTAATTAATTAATTTAAACATTTTATTTCAGTACAGACCTGTCAGACCGTGAAATACTAGAGCACATGTTTGTAGAGAAAAACAAAATCACAATCTACGCCCTAAAATCCTACCTAATGGCATTGATGGAATGCCAAACAAAGAAGATCAGCAAGCAGGACACCTAGGTTAAATCAATCCAACGTGATGCTAAGAAGGAACAGGCCGCCGTTAGCAAGATGGAAACCTCCATCCAATCTACCATCACAGAGCTGCCCATACAACTTCCAGCTACACCAGCAACACCTACCTCGCCTGCAACCATTATCTTCTCCAATGAGGAGGAGATGGAAACCACTCACAGCAAGGTCGACCTCCACCAAGAAAATCCGTCCCAAGAAAGAGATCGACTTCATCTTGGTAGAAGAAGAAACAGGTAAAGCTAAGTCAAAAAAGATAAGGAAGGAACCAGTTGAGCCCTCTCAACTATCTTGCTCTAACAGGCAATCAATCTCCCCAATACGCCAGGTGCCCTCAGCACCAGCAAAACAATCAACCACCAAGACCAAAAGGTCTTCAACCCGGCCCACTCCTAAGACGCAGCCAACCAACTCTGGTCTGGCTAATAGCTCTCTAAGCCACTCAACACAGCCAGAGCCCAAAAAAAAGCTGGCGCACGCCACCCTTCTCCAATTACCATCCACAATAAGGATGAGTACTTAGGACTAAAAGCAACCTTTGAGTCAGCGCAGTAAACGTGGTTGATGACATACGTTTGCACCCTCAAGCACAGGACAACTTCAGAGCGGCGATCGATCACTGCACGAAGCACGAAATCTTTCAGGACACTTATCAATTAGGGTCTGAAAAGACACGTTTCTTTGAACATATGTCTTTAGTTATTTTATGTGCCACTTTTTTATCAGAAGTTGTTTTTTCTTCAAACAGAATAGATGCAACTTCCAATTCCGACGTTGATTATTCTAGCTAATTCCATTGTCTGTTTGATCCACCAATTGACAGAATAACTTTGTAAAGATTTTATCAATTAAAAAATAAAATTTTGCTGTGTTTTATTTTCTAATAAATGCACTTTAAGCTATCTGGGCACATAAGTTTTGAATTTTTCAATAAATCCCGCAATTACAACGTTACAAGGTGCACGTGCAAATATAGTTAATAAATGACCATGCTTATATTTTTTTAGTATATAGTAAGTACGAGAAAGTGTAAAAAATATAGAATACATATATCAGTAGTTACTAAATAATAAAATGAATTGTAAATTACATCAACATAGTTTAATAATTAAATGGAACAAATACTACTACTCATTTTAGTCTCAAGCAGGTTAGATTCTTTTCGATTTATAATGGATAAATTAAGCATTGACTTTCTTCGTTGATATTTTTCTATAATATATTTGTATAATTAAATTAAATTATTTTAATTTATGTATCTATCATTGTTGTATATTCCATCCCATTAAAATAATATTCATTATTGTGTAATATATTCAAAAGATAGATGATATACATATCGATTTGTGTTGGTAAGATATACATTTAGTTGATTGTTATTCCACCTCCAGTAATTTCGAAATCAGATTAAAAAAAATTATCTTGAACGTACGTTAACGTGCAGTGTTGCTTAAATTGAAAAAAGTCTTAATCCCCATGTCTCGGCCAGCATTATAAAGACCACATACTAGGTGTGAAGTAATAAGAGTACGATATTCCTCGCTCCAACACGGCCTCGAAATTGTATATGAAATTTTATACACCCACTAAAACTGTTAAAGAATATCCCCCGATCGCTTCACCGACACATTTATAGTTCGTGGCGGAAAAACTAAAAAAAATTAAGCGAAGATGGCAATGATTATAAAAATAATATAAAATAAAGTAAATAGTGAGCGTTCTCATCGTTGCGGACTGTAATTATTATGGATTCATTTGCATGCGCGTTTTCTAGAAATTTTAATTATGTACTCGTCGAGACCACTTCTTCGCCTCATTTACACCTAAAACTTATATTTTCCTCGGCTATTAACGTTCATTAATTTATTTATTATGACAACTTTCATATGTTATTATACAAAATCGATATTTTACAAATAATTAATGCCACTTTAATGACACGTCCTGTATATTCAATTTAAATCATATTTATTGGCATTAATTAAATTATACAAGTAATATAAAAATATATGTTCATTTATTCTGAATAATTTACACCATTTTTTTCGACATCATTAACTCGAGCTAATTCCTTATTTTGTAAAGTAGTCGCGACCACCAACAGAGTTATTATTTTATTCTAGAATTAATTTGTTGATTATTTATGCGGGGTAATATGCAAATGGTAATCAATTGAGGCGCCTTCGTCCATGTGGGGAGTCCCTAATAACTGTCAAAATTCTTCAAATGCGTGTATAAAATTACAGGTGGATCTTTCATTACTGGAACCAGTTAGGGCCGTTAATAATTTTATTAATGATTTTTGTCCTTTATTGGTGTTTTATTGTAATGTGATGCCTCGTATATTATATTCCTGCATTCGACACAGTTGTATTAGAATATCTTTGTTTAAGGTGGGATTTAAAAATGCACGATTGGATATAAGGAAGTAGCGAAAATTACCTAGGAGTGAAATTTAAGAGGTAAGGTGTAAGTTTTCATTTGCTTAGAAAAGAATGTTATTATAGCAATAAATAAAATAGCTGTTAATGTCTATGACTTAATAACTGAAGTGACATTAAGTTATAAATTGCATTATTATTCAAAAATATCCATTTCAGTTATAAGCATATTCTGATTCATTATCTGTAGTAAAATTTAAAAAAAAAAATGCCAATTAACGCTACAATTGTAACATTAAAAAATTAATAACAAATTATTAGCTGTAACTATAATTATTTCCAGATTTATAAGCTTCAAAACTTGCCACGTTAAATATTTCACTGATGTGCTTTTTTACGTCAATATTTATCAAAAAATCGGCAAAGTTGAGTTTAATGACTGGGTTTATATCAGTTTACTATATCGTTAATAACCGAAGATACTAGTCAGTTAATCAGTGACAGTCAAAATTCGAGAGTAAGAAAACCATTTTTTAATAGTCTCTAAACTGTCCAACATGGTTTGAAAAGTCCAACGTTCTATATTTTGATAAGTCTTATTTTATTCATTGAAAAAAAATCTTTTTCTTCTTCTTCCTCTTTAGTTAAGATTAGATTCTGTTTTTTCTTAAACATTTATAGTCGCAGTTGAGACGCTGAGCTAGAGCTTTCATACAATCTTGTTAGTGGTCTTCCAAGGAGTCTTTTTGATCTTGGTAAAGGCTACCGTTCTAGCAATTTTTGACAGTCTGCTTTTGTCTATTCTGTCTATGCATTTTAGGGTTTTCATCTCCGTTGTTCTCATAAGTTGTTTTGTTGTGGAGTTTTCCGCTCTGGTTTCGATCGCGTATGTCATATATTGGGCCTGACATAGGTTTTGTAGATTCTTGCTTTGCTTTCTACAAACGTGTGCTTGTTTTGCCATACTATAACTCTCAGGTACCCTGATATTAGATCTGCTTTTGTTGTTTGGGCTTTCACTTCTTCTTTTAGGTTCCTGTCGCTTGTTATGTTGGTCCCCAAGTATTTAAAAAACATGATCAGTTCAACGCTTTTGTTATGTATGGCAAGCTTTTATCTAGACGTGTCCCTAAATATCGTAAAAAACTGTGTTTTTGTCGTGGATATCTGCATGTTAAACTTTGAAGCAGTTTGTTCAAACTTGAAAAGCATCCTTTGCAAACTGTGTTTGTCTTCGTAGATTAGTATTGCGTCATCCGCATAGCATACATTTTTTCAATCCAGCCTGCTTGACTTTAGTAATTACTTTATTCATTATAGTATTGAATAGGGCTAAACTTAAGCTGACTCATTGCCTTATTCCGGTTGATACGAGCACATAACGGCTTTCATACTGGAATGTACTTTTTTGCAAGAACGGCACCACGTCAAATAGCAGCACTCTGTCAAAAGCTTGAGTTAGTTTGATAAAGCACATAAAGGATGTTGCGTCAAAAGTAGAGCTGTCTTTTCTAAACTCCTGTTGTTCTTCGCATATTCCGAGGTTAGCTACATCTTCCTCAAAAATCTTTGTGAGCAGCTTTAATATTGTGCTTAAGAGACTAATTTCTCTGTAGTTTGATAGGTCAGATTTTACTTCCTTTTTAAATAACGGTATCGTTATGTTGTTTTTCCATTCCTGTGGTATGTCCTTTTTGTGCAGTATTTTATTGTATAGCACATGAATCTGGTCTAGTAGTATTTCACCCCCGTATTTGATCATTTCGTTAGATAATTTGTCCATTCCCGGCAACTTCCTGTTTTTTAATTTGCTGGCAAGTTTTTTTTCTGTAAATGTGCTCCACGTTTGATGTGTATTCCTATATTTGTGTTGTGTTTTATTAAAGTTGTTGTCGTCTTTACCGTATAGCTTTCGGAAGTATTTCTCCCAATCGTCGATCGTGTTCTTCGCTGTTTGTAGATATTTGTTTACTGGCTTCTTTTGATTCATGAGCACGTTCCATACCATCTTTGCCATCCGTAGAGGTCGCGTTCCATATCTTTGAAAAACTTTTCCCAGTAAGCAATTTTGATTATTTGGATTTTGTTGTTGGTTCTGTTTCTTACAAGCTTATATTTCTCGTATATGATTGATATTGCTCTGTATTGTAGATATGATGTTTTTTTTTTCGGCCAGTATCTTGACATCTAGAAAAAAACACGGTTTGGTATTTGAGTTTTTACCTCTGTTGATGCATCTTGTTCAGAGTGCTTCTTCCGCAGCTTTTATCATATTAGATGTCATCGACATAAATTCCATTTTTAAAGCAGCAAAAGGAAAAAAATTCTTCATCTTCAACTAACTGAAGAATGAACCTATGAGCTAAATAAAGACTAGAAGTAACCCCAAAAATTTCTCTTGTATGTTCAAATTCCTTAATTGGATCATTAGAATTAAAGCGCCAAAAGATAAGTTAAAAAGCACAATCTTCATCATGCAACCCTACCTCCCAAAACATTTGACAAATATCACAAGTTAAAGCCATTTGATGAAACCTAAAACGTGTCAATATCTGACCAATGTCTGTCTGCAGCCTTCTACCAGAGGAAAGAGTAGCTACACCAGACGGCTTTTCTTTTTTGACTCCATGATGTGTCAAAATATATAAAACTGATTGTTTTGAAAGCATCAAATAACCTTGATCAATGTAATTTTGTATGTTTTTGAAAAATAATTTTAAAAATTTTTTATTTCGTTCAAAACAAACCTCCAGCTGATAAAAACGTTTCAAAGATGTTCAAACATTTGCTTTGAAAGGTAACCGAGTAATGTAACGTCCATTTTTATCTCTAAAAACAGTTTTTGTAAAGTAATTTTCACACAGAATGTCTTCAGGTAATAAAAAAGAAATTGAAGGAGGTTCCTCCATCTCCCAAAAAGCACGAATCAATTGCTCAAGAAAAGAACAAACAAAATCCGGATTCATGAATAAGGAATTTAAGGCCAAGCTAGTTTTAATAATCTTGTCCAGATGGGAATTGCTTAAACAAAGTTTCTCCAGAGGTAGCAAACCGAGATTGATGTCAGAAACCTTGTTAAAACAAGACGTATCACTAACAACGTACTTCTCTGCATCCGAAAAAGATAGAATGTTAATGTCAGAAGCCTTGTTGAAACAAGACGAGTCACTAACGACGTACTCCTTTGCATCCGAAAAAGATGTAAAATTGATTGCATTCTTGTGTATGATATAACCATATAACTCAACAGACGGGCTCAGTTCAGGTGACATCAAATCTAAATGAACACACATAGAAATCGTTATGTTTAGCTTATTTTCAATCCCATCTTAACCTAAATTAGTTAAGATAGCACTCGGATTTTTTTTAATATGTGCTGGGCAAAGTAGAGTAATATCCAAAACTGATTCCACTCCCATAAACATGTCTACAGGTGACATTAGATAAAAATAAGAATCGGCTAAAAATAAACTTGAAAACCGAGTTTTAACTTCATCAGAGATAGGAACAGTGGGCAAATCAGCTGTAATTTAAGGTAACACTACATCTTCAAAATTTAAATGAAAATCTTTATTTAATTTAGGGCGTAAAAAGCCAAGGTAAGTAGAAACTTTGTATTTAGAAGGTTTACTGGTTTTAGCAAAGAGGCGGAGTCGTTTGCACAATCAAACAATATGTTACTTGGTTACAGTAAACAAACTTTGCTATTAAATATAAGATAAGTGTTCTTTAAATATAAAAATGTAATTAAATTAATTAATTATTTTTTACACATAATTCATATAATTAAGTTAGCGGATATTAGCGGGCTGTGGTGTACTTCTATAACTACAAAAAAAAAATAAAAATTTTGTTTGCTTTATTAAGCTTAACTTAATTTAGAACAACCATTTATGTAAAAAGAACATATCTAAAGCGAGACATTGGTCTCCCCCTACGTCATCAAACAATTTTAGTCCGCACCACTACCCGCACCTATATCATTTAGAGGCAAAACCAGGCAACCTTCTATATAGGTTTTTCTATCAACCTTGGTAAAAGGCAACTTGAAAATAAAATCTTGTTAGATGTCTAGTCAAAATGCAACAAAGTGTTGTGATCCTTTCAACCACAAGTTTTGAACAAAAACTTATATAAATACATCTTGAAGAATGATGAGGATCCAAACAAGCAAAGAAACATTTATGAGCTTTGGTTATTTCAATTCCATCATTCAAACTTAAAGTTTTCAAAAAAAAATACATTGACTTGTATCACATCCAAAAGATGCATGACCCCTTTAGGATAATCAAGTTTTACGAGACCTAATTTCAAATTATTTGAAAGGTAATGATTTGCTATTATTCTTTTATTTGTATATCGTTTTATCAACTGATCATATGCCAAATGATAATTATCTGGCATAAATGCAACAGTTTTAATGAGTTGAAGAGCATTACCTTCCAAATAACCTAACAAATAAAAAAACTTTTCAATGTCCTTAAGGTCTGCACTATGAATCATGTTATTATATAAAACTATAAACAAAGAAAACTTTTTATAGGTACCATCAAACCTGGCCAACTTAATTTCTGGTAAACGTGATTTTGTGTGAACTACCACATTTGTATTTAAAGAATTATGAATTGACAGAGAAGCCATCAATTCTGACTTCATCAAATAATAACCAGACTCAAATTTAGTTGCCAGTTTATCAAGATCAGCATTAAACTTCTCATGGTTAAAAGTCAATAAGGATAATTGGTCCAACAAACTCTCATGGACTTCTAAACTCGGCAATAAATCTTCGGATCTCACCTTAAAGGTATTCCAACTGGCTGGCAGCTCTCCAATCATGTTTATAGATGCCGGTTTCTATTATTAATGAGAGCCAAAAACTTCTTCTTTTCAGTGATTGTCGGTTCTGTCATTAGAACATGCTAGATTCAAATGAATAAAAAATAGAAAGAAACACGCAATTCAACAATAATTATTAAAGAAAAAAAAATCAATAAATTATATTAAATGTCAAAATAAGATTTAATTATTTTATCAAATAAACTAATCAAATTTGTAAATGTAATTTTCAAATTTACCTATAAAATATCTTGAGTTCGATTGGACCAATTTATTTGGGATGATTGTGGACTGTATAACTTATTCAATTTTAAATTACAAATAACTAACTTAAAAAATTAATGTCTTGCAATTCGAAACGGCTTCGTGGTTTCTATCCAAATTAATTCTTGTAGTTGACCATTTTTACAACTCTTTTCTTAATTCCTCGATTCCAATGGTGAGATGGTTGTTTAACTTCCTCCGTAAGTTCTCGCCTTTTTTTATATAATAACCAGTATTGATAGGTTATTTTTTCATAAACTCCAGCAGGTATAATGATAACAATTAAGATGAAACTTAACAATTGTATAAATTAAAAAAATAATAAATGTTTATGTATTTTACAAGTGAAAAAAGTAAATTCAAACGGACAAAATTAATTCCAAAAAGTTACTGTTAATATATTTCCACAGTAACGGAAAATCATCTTTTCTTCTTGTCACGCAAACCCTTTTCTAATACCAAACAATCCGCTTAGATGTCGTGTTTTGCATTTAAGTCAATCGGAGTACCCAGATGTCGGTATATTTGTTATTCCGCAAGCATAGCCATAAAAGTTTTGCTAAACTACCTTGATTTTCTTACAATCTAAGTTTAACACATTTGTACGTTGAACACTAGATTGGCATTTCTGAAATCTTTGACAGTGTTAATTGAATAATATTTAGTTCAGTTGCTAGTACTATGTTAGTTTTTATTTTGCATTAAGGTTAGAATAGATTACAATAGGTCTGCTTTAACAAACAATTTGGACGGATTGCAAACTGTTCAATCTATGCGCACAAACAAATTACATTTGCATTGCGTTTGTAAACTAAACTAAATAATCTCAAAAACTTAGTAATTGAAACCAAATAACTGCACAAGTCTTATTATACTACTCTGAAGAAGTTAATACTGATAAAATTATATAGCTATACAAACTATTCTTAAATACCATTGGTTTAGCTACTAAATACCTCGTCAATTTATGAGCTGTTACTGTTCTTTATATAAAATTTCTATAAATTAACTGTTTATATAAATGTATGCTATATAAATCATTATTATGGCACATTTTATATTGTTGCAAAACGGGGTTGAAAAACCAGTTATACAAAAAAGAATACTCTGAATATATATGTTCATGCTTCAATCATGTATGATAGCTGCATTAAATATAGTAATATAATTCTTCAACCCATTGCCATGCAATTATACACAACACATACATATCCACACATGAATGTTCCAATTAAACGAAATCGATTTTTCACGCGCTCTCCTGCATTCCCGAGTGGAGATCCATCCCCCTCTGCTTCTCATAGAGAGCTATTTTAATAACGTTAGACGTAATAAAGTGCAATTCCTGCCAGCACCATCTGAGACGCGTATAATTTGAATAATATTCCATCCGAATTACCATACTAAATGAACATAACGTATGCACACTGGACGCTGTTAAAATTGAAAAATAACGCGAAACACGACAAGCAACAAACGTTTATTTATGTCAGAAGCGTTTTATCTAATTAGCGAAGACAAACTGTTAGCTAATCGAGAACGTGTAATGTAATTTCATTTTTATGGTTAAAATAAAAATTGTATATACATTTTACATAATCATGTAGTAGGTAATGTAAACAACGTATGCTTAATAAGTTTCCGTGTTTTATGCAGCTGTGATGGTTATTAATAAAAAGAATATTAATATTTTATAGCTATTATTTTTATATTTAATTGGTGGATGGTGTTTTATTACCTAATCAAATTATCATTTTATTGCTTGTGTTCTCTCGCTCAACAATTAATACAGCAATAAATAATTGTAACATTCTTGATGAAAGTCAAGATAATTTCAACGAATTAAAAATGATTTAGGTTCAATCCGTCATCCTCGTTGTGCAATTGACTGCAACGTTTTCAATAAAATTCAATTTTATATAAATATACAGATAACATTCAACTCTCAATCCCGGGTATAATTTCAAACTATAAAACAGGTCGATATATTATAAAATGAGTATGTACAAATCTAGCAATGTTTATCAACTAATAAATTATTTAGAAATATCGCTCTGCCTGCTACTGCATTTAATGAAAGCGTAATGCGTGCGTACACCGGGGCACACGAGTGAGTTATTGAGAATTCCTGCATTCGAATATGTATAATAATAATATTCGCCGATATTATGCATTTCAAGAACGACACTGATGACATTCTATTTATTACGTGTGCACACACAAAACGCGATTTATTTATTATTATTTGTTCGCGCGGTAAATGAATGCGTTCCACTTTTACTCTTTTGAAATTATAATCGCAAAAAATTACATGCGTGCATGATTTATACGCAATTTTTATCAGGAGCGTTACCTTAAGATGTAAAAATAGACATAAAAATTCGCTCGGTAATGTAATACATGGAGATTTATTTGCCGTAATCGTTTCTTCAATGTTATTGCAATGCTTAATTTATATTAATCGTTTTACGGTTATATCATGTTTGTAATAATTTAAAGTATATTTAATTAATAATGTAAAAAAATGTATAAAATCTGTGTTTTATAAGAATGTATCATGCTATTTATTTTATATATCTTTCTAGACAGTCACCGACTCAATGTTGGACCCCGACTAAGAACTATTAGGAATGGTCTGAATTTCTAAGAAAAATTATTAAAATGGTAATCCCAGCCATAATACCGATCGAATCAGCAATTTTTTGTCTTGCTTGCAAAAATACTCTCATGTTTTTAAATCATTTTACATCATTACGACGTTATTCTTCTACCACTACCAATATGTTTCAGTCAGTAATGTAGCAAAGACATTGCGCCATTTTTACACGAAAAGATATCACATCAACCAATCTAACTCTGTATTATGTAAGGTTCTTGTATGTATGTAACCGTGCATATATCAATTCATAACGATTTATGCGCATGCGTAGCTTTTGTACGGTTTTTTGAACAGTAAAAACAGTAAATTTAAGTCTAATGGTTTGAGGTAGAGGCATAGCCACCTGCTAGCTGGAGTTGATATTAGTTAACATGAAGACAGAATAAAGTTTGATTAAGGTTTGTTAAAGGCACGTAAAGTTACGCCAAAGTTATTAACCACAGTGGTCCTAGTGACTAGTGTTCAGGTTTGTAAAGCCATCCTCTTTTAAGAAATAGATTGGTCTGTGCTTTTTCTTAACATACTACGTCCAGACTCTGTGTGTAGCGGTTTCTGTATAGTAGTACCAATAATGTTAAAGATGGAGGTTGTTGGCAATAATCTTTTCTGGGTATTATATCTTGGATGTGGAGGACTGATACTTGTGACTAAAACTCAATAATGTCTGGTCTTTGGGTTTAGCGGGTACTTTGCTTGTACACCATTTTTTGGTCTATATTTTTGCAAAATTACGGTTGCTGACTCACTTGCTAGTAGCGGTGGCTTAGCATTATTCTCTTACGATTTTGATAAGCAAGATATTTGTTGGTCGCTGCCTAGGCCTTGTAGAAATAAGTTTTAAGTCTACGCCTAGGAGTGACTGAGCTACTTTAGCAAGCATAAAAAAGTTGATCATGAACAGATCAAGTTCGGATCATTGACTTGTTTCATCTAGTAAAAAGCGATTACATCTGATGCTTCTAATGTTGATGTTGATCGGTCCAAATGAAAAGCCGAAAGGTGTTCCGGTTCTCCCGCAATTGCAAAAAATCGTTTTTTGCGGTACCTTTGCCGAAACCTCCTCCACGTCCTTTTTTAGAACCATGCCTGTTGGAACCGTTTCCGAGATATTGGCGCTTTTCCGGAACGGATCGACGGGCGGTTTTTGGCGTCGGCTTCCTCACGGTTGTCCCCCTCCGAGATAAAAATGTAAAACCCTCGTTTTGATTTCAAAAGAGCGCCGTCATCAGGAAAAGAGAGTTCCGAGTTCGGAAGGCCGTAACTTTTTTGTCTTTGGAGATGGAGAACGGACGTTCCGATTTTCGGAACCGCCGTCTTGCCGCGCATCTTTATGAAGAAAGAAAATCTTTTATGAAGGTCTGCAAACAGAAATAGACAGAGTGCTAGTAGCAGAAAAACTGATCATATTAGGAGATTTTAATGCAAGAATTGAAAACAGCATTGTACCATCCACTATGCAAAGATTCAATGAAAGCTTTAAAAATGATAATGGCAATCTACTGGTAACATTATGTGCGATGTACACACTACAAATCAACAACACGTTTTTTTATCTCCCTATAAAATACAAATACACTTTTAGAAATAGCAGACAACAAGAATCAGTGATAAACCATATAATCAAAAACAGATCATTTCACTCCAAGCAAATACTTGAGGTAAGAACACTTAACTCAGCCGGTATAGGCAGCGACCATAGATTAGTGCTATGCAAAATCAGATTTTAATTGTCTGCAAGAAAGAAACCTAAACTTCTAAAAGTTAAGAAATTTAACATCAAATCTTTCACAAACGAAAGCATAAAAGATCTATACAAACGCCGACTTACAAAAAAACTACAACAAAGTACACAACAAAACTACAAAACAATCGACAAACAGTGAAAAGCTTTAGAAATAAACATCTTAGACGCGACTGAAGAGGCAATAGAACATAGAAAGGTAAACGTACACTGTAAAAACACAAGAACACCCAAGTTTACACCAGATGTAAAAGAAATAACAAAAAAAAAAGAAAGAGTACTTTAAATTCTTACAAAATAAGACTACTGAAAACTGGAGAGCGTACGTCCGACAACGCAATACAGCTAACGCAAACACAAGATATTTTTTTTTTTAGACAAATAATAGAATTATTGGGAATAATACTCAAAAAAATTGGATAACGATCTATATGGCTTACAAAAGAAAATATGGGCAAAACTAAGAAACAACAGAATAGAAATAAAAGACACAATACAAACAAACAAAATACCACTAAATGAATAGCACTAATACTTTAAAAACCTGTGCAAAAACGAATGAAAATGCTGCGGAAGACATAGAAGATACAAACAGACAAAACATGGAATAAATCACCATAAGCAAAGAAGAAGTAGCAGAAGCAATAAGAACCCTAAAAAAGTATAAAGCCGCTGGACCAGACTATATAACGAACGACATGCTCAAATATAGAGGGGGAAAAAAAGTTATAGTTTTACAACTTTTATTTCAAAACATACAGGATATATATTTTAAAATGGAAATCAAGCATAACTATACCCGTCTTCAATAAAAAGAAAGAAAGCAACCAAAAAATTATCGTGAAAAAACCCAACTAAATAGCACACTCAAAGTGTTTACACAGATCATACACGGAAAACTCAATCAAATCATTCCGCTTAATGAAAAACAGCAAAGTTTCAGACAAAATAGATCTACAACAGACGCAATCTTTATCATCAGAGAACTTGCAGAAAAAGCAAGAGAATATAATATACAGTCTACATGTGCTTTGTAGACCTAACCAAAGCATTCAACCGGATAAAATTAAACGACATAATAAAAATATTGAAAAGAAAAAACACACCACATAAAATCATAAAAATAGTTGAAAATGTAAACACCAACTGTACAACTGGCATTAGAGTCAAAGCCGAAACAACAGAACAAATCAACACAAGGTATAAGACAAGGAAATTCGTTAAGCCCAGTTTTATTCAACCATATAATGAACGAAATAACAAGATAACTACAAAAACAACAGTGATACAAAATGACAAATATTGTCGTAAATGTGATATGTTTTGCAGATGATGCTGTGATCCTAGCAAACAGTGAAGATGAACTGCAAAGACTTTTGCACCAGTTCCATACAACAGCTAAATCATGAAACATGTTAACAAATACAGAAAAAACAAAATGTATGACAATATCTAAGGAACCTGTCAGATGCAAGTCAGTTATAAAAAACAAAATAATAGAACAAATCGGAAAATTTAACTACTTGGGCATAGCAATAAGAAGCGATGGTAACATACATGAGGAAGTTAGGGCCCAGATTAACAAAGCGTCAAGTATATCAGGATGCTTCAAAGACCTAATATGGAGGAACAAATACCTAACAACAGAGTTAAAAATAAGGATATACAAAACAGCGGTACAACCAATAATAACTTATGCCACAGAAACCAGAGCAGACACAACAAAAACAAAGCAAATAATAAACGCGAGCAAAATGAAAATTCTAAGAATGGTGAAACAAAAAACATAGACGTCAGAATAAGAAACAGCGAAATAAGACAGATGTGCAATGTACAATATGTGAACAACTTAATCAAAGACCGCCAAACTTTCAGACACCCCCGGGGGTGGCGCGGCAATTAAAAAAAATGTTTCTTTCAAAAGAGAAAGAGACAAAGCTGAATTGACTATATCAATTTTTTTTAAATTTTTGTCTAAGGGCTTTTTTACGAATTTTCAAAGTTCAAAGAGGGAGGACGTTTTAGGGCCGTTTAGACTTAGAATTCAGATTTGCCGGACCGACTTCCTTCGGGAATTCGAGTTTCGTCGGAATCGTGTATCCCGTTCTCCGTATTTTTGGGATTAAATGTGAAGACGCGGAAGTAAAAAAACGCCAAAGATGGGGTCGCGCAAAAGAATAGAAATGCCCCGAAATTTGACTAGGCTTGGTCTCGTTCAAAAGAAGAAAAATGGAAGCAAAGATTGTAAAAACTTTTTTTTTTATTTGCCCACAACCCTTTTTACGATTTTTCAAAGTTGGTCGATTTTTAATTTATTGTTTAGCAACATATGAGACGGCGGCGGTTTTAATTCGAATTCGGATCCGCCGCACAATTTTCTTTCAGAAACTCAAGTTTTGTTTTGTCGGACGTTGCCTTCTTCGGTTATTTGCGCTTTTTACCTTTGCAAATATAAACTCGGTGTAAAGTATTTAGTTCGTTTGGCACGCGATTCTTAAAGGATCTTTTCTAAACTTTGCTCGTAGGATAATGTGAGATAATTGATTAAGCCAAGTATTTATTTGAAAAGAACAAACTGTTTACGCGCCAAGACTGTCATAGAGCGTGAAGTTATCTGCATACGCAATTGCAGTTTTCTGGATTATTAAAGAAAACTGCAATATTTTTTATTAATAAAGGAAACTGTAATAAACTATGTGAAATGGTGAACACAACAACTATTAACAACAACAAAAATGTAAGTAACAGTATCTTAATTATGATTAAGTTTGCATCAATTTGAGGATTATTGCAGTAATCTTGCTTAAAATAAAGATTATTACAGAACTAAAGATAATGATGTTTGCATCAATTTGAGGATTATTACAGTAATGATTTTGCTTAAAATGAAGATTCTTACAAAACTAAAGATGATTATGATTGCATCAACTTGAAGATTATTGCAGTAATAATCTTGATTAAATAGAAAATTATTACTGGACTAAAGATGATCCTCAGTCCAAATAAAAACATTTTTGCATAAAATAAGCATTATTAGGGCGTGGATGTTTGTTTTTTTATGTTTTCACAAATGTGTCTGTGTCTGTGAGTTTTTTGTGGATGTCTGTATGAGTCTGTAAGTGTCTGTAAATATAAAAAAAAAATCACTTTTTTATGGCGCACTTTTTTGGACTCGAATAAACTGGTTAGGCAAAGTCAAGTCAATACTATTTAAAACTTATCAAGATGACTATCTTGACGTACGTTGTGAGAGCAGAAGCGTTGTTGTTCACGTTTATGGCAGATAGTAGTGCCACTACTTTTTTGAGATTTTATAGTACTTTGTTTAAAAAAAAGTACATTTTGAGATTTTTTATTTGTTTTAGCTTTGAACGGTTTTAAGTTCTGAAAACTTAGAGTGTTGGGTCTAATTTGTTAAAATCTTTTTAACTTTATTTTTAAAACACCTCATTTTTGGTTTAATAATCACAATTTTAACGCAAAACAAAATTTTACAAGTAAAATCAATCAGAAATTTTCCGTATAATCCAATACTTTTGTCATTTTAAGTCTATACCGTGTCTATAAACCGCAAATGTCATAAAACCATGTTTTCTCAGCAAACTGGGTAAAAAGAAGCATTTTTTTCAACCGCCGAATTTGACGTATTTTGATGTAAGTTAGTAGTTTTAGTAGTCTAAAAGTTAGAAAAACTGCAAAATATGGTAAAAATGCCTATTTTGCAGCATTAACTCTTATAAGTACACGTTTAGCAGCGCTCAAAAGGAGTATAAACCAAACATTATTAAAAATTAAGTTTTGCTGACAATTTTACCTAAAAAATAGTTAGTATTGTGCTTATCGACTGACAAAAAATCTATAAAAAAAATTGTAGACAAAAAACTCTCAAACAAAAAGTAAAATTGCCCAAAATTGGTTCAAGCAACAAAAGACTAATTTGTCAAATTTGAATTAAGCTAAATATAAGCCAAATAATTTCAAGATAATTAAAAAATAATTTTTATCAAATAAAGAAAAAAAAATGTTCTTTTCACATTTTTTCTAGATAAACTTTTTTACAGCTGATGAGCACAACACCAACTATTTTTCATGTAGATTTGTCCGCAAAGTTCAAATTTTTTATAATATTTGGCCTATAATTTTTTTTTAGCGTTGTTTAACAGCGCTAAAAATTGTATTTGTAAGAGTTAATGTTGAAAAATAGGCATTCTTATCATATTTTAAAAGTTTTTTATTTTTTAAATTTATATTTTCTAACTAACTTACATTAAAATACGTTAGCAGTTAAAAAAATCAAAGAATGCTTCTTTTTGCACAGCCCACTGAGAAGAAAAAAATGATTTTATGGTTTTTGCAGCTTATAGATAAGGTAACAATAGACTTAAAACAGCACCAGAATTGAATTCTACAAAAAATTTCTGATCAATTTCACTAGTAATTTTTTGGTTGTTATAAAACTACATATTTTAAAAGCCAAAATAAAAAAAAAACGAAAAAAAAACTTTAAATAACTGTAGAATTTTTTTCTAAGTACTCTCATAAACCGATCAAAAGACTACTAATAAGTTATAGAAAAAGAATAAAAATACCAAAGCACGTTTCTCAACGCACCCCACCCCCCTGCTCTGGTCCGTTTAAAATGGAATTGCCCATGTACTATAGCACGAATATATTTAAAAAACCGTAACTAATTGTAATTTGTTTATATTAACGTTCGATAATTGCTTTGCAAAAGTTAAAACTAGTAACGGCTTTTAAATATATTTGTGATATAGTACATAATAAATGTTTTTATTTATTTTATAAAATACAGTTGACTAAATGAAAACAAAATAAACGTAGTTTGAAAAATTAGCCAAAGCTTATTTCAAAATTGAATTCGTAAACAAATACAAAATATAGATTTAAAAAATCCACAAAAAATACAGAAAAAAACATTACAAAAGAAGTAAATGTGTAGTATGGTTTTTGGGTGAAAAGCGTGATTGGTCTTTATTTCTTCCAGAATAATGCTGTTTTTGTAAAAACAACTAAAAACAAGACAAGTTAACAAATTATTTGTGAAACATAATCATCTTCTTGTAGTTCCTATTCGCTCCAGTCCAAATTGGCTTTTATTACTTTGTTGAAAGCTGATCTAAATAGCCAAGTGGAAATCATAAAAAACTAGTTCCAAGAATTTTTTCTTTAAGTATTGACTGCAAAAGTTGGTATCTGCTCTCGTTTTGCATAATGTGCTCAAGATACTCAAGTTAACGTGCTTTCATTGTAATCAATATTTCTATACTTTTTTCCAGTAATTTTTAAGAACTTCCACAACTCTCATCTTTATGTTGTGTCTAATGATAACTTAGTTAACCTTATAATAAAAAAATCAAAAAAATTGGAAGCATAATAAAAAAAAACAGATTTATGAAAGAATACTTTTATATAATATTATATCACCTACACATATCATTAGTAGTATAGTCATTTTGAGGTGTGCAAGTCTTGATGCGCTGTTTGCTATTTGTCGTAATTTATAATAGTCAACATTATTCCGTTCGATTAAACACTTGTTTAAAAAATGTAATCAGAATTTACCTAAAACTCAATCATTCAATCAAAACCCAATAAATTTTTCG
The DNA here is from genome assembly GCA_963932245.1 of Tachinus rufipes. Taxonomy (NCBI): domain Eukaryota; kingdom Metazoa; phylum Arthropoda; class Insecta; order Coleoptera; family Staphylinidae; genus Tachinus; species Tachinus rufipes. The sequence goes on along the minus strand of OZ010745.1, from coordinate 24,057,393 downwards.
ATAGATTGTTTTTGATACATTGAAATGAATGAAATGAAAACGGACACACTACCCTTAGTACGAGCTAAGGGTAGTGTGTCCGTTTTCATTTCGTGACTAAGTTTTATTAAATAGACCTCCACCGCAACAATAACTAACTAATTACAAACAATAAGTTTTAGTGTGCCCAACTTTAATGCAATCGTAAGATCATATGCAGACTATTTTGCAATTCATTTTTAGTAAGCTCATTTAGAAAACGTACGTCGTAACCAATAATATTGTAGCTTGAGTTCTTAAACAAACTAGATTTTGTAAGACAAGATTTTTACAAAAAAATTTCACGTTGTCAACAACAAAACCTAACTTTCTGCAAACGTCGTCAAATAGACTTTGTTTTTTTTTCAATCCTTCCAGCAACAACGGCAATATATTCTTGAAAAAACACAGTTTAGTATCTTGTTTTTGATTTAATATCAAGAATCATAAAATACGTTTGAAATTTGTCGATAATTCGGCAAATACATCGCATAGTTGAGCAATTATGGGCATCCTAAAATTTACAAAGTACTTTATATGTTTGGCGAATTATGATAACAAATTTTGACAATTTGTAAACGTTGCTTTAAAAGAAACGTCAGTATGACAGTACTAAGATCAACACTTGGAAAAAACACACCACTCACATAAGGAACAACAATTTATATAGTTAATTAATTTACATTTTTGGCTCATTAGTATAACTGTATCAAACAAAAAAAGCAATATTAAAAGTAAAACAAAATTTTATGTGTAAAACATAAAAACAAAAAAACCAAGTAATAAACTCTAAAAATAATAAAAAAAGCACTTAAACAAACAAAAAACAGTAAATTTCCAGAGAAAGATAGTATCACAACAAAAAAGTTCGAGCAGGGAAAAAGCATGCTAGACAAATCGATCGCTATTTTCTTTAATAAGTGCCTATTAGAAGACGGTAGCCAAAAGACTAATTTGTAGCAGAAATCAGTTTAATATTTAAAAAAAGAAACACAAACCACATAAAAAAATACATACCTTACTAGTTCTGTACCCCATATTTACAAGCTTTTTACCAAAATCTTAATTAACCATCTGACAACAAGTTGGAGTTTAAAAGAAGCTTCACCATCTTCAAAGTCTAACAGAAAAAAAAAACAACAAAATATAACATAGCAATCCATATGGTTTTTATTGACGTTAACAAAGCCTTTAACACCATCAAAATTGAGTAAGTACTCAAATCTATGAAGAATGCCCAAATCAACTTTAGATACACATCACTTATTAAGAATATACACAGAAATGCCTCCTAGACATAAAAATTGTCAAAGAAACAAGAACAAACACAATCAAGGTTAAGCAAGAAAATACCATACCACCAACATTATTAACCCTTGCACAAAAAAACGGCTTTCATAGAAAAACAAAAAGATCCGGAAAGTCCAAGTATATCTATTTGTAGGTCTGTTCCAATTTACAATTTGAACAGTTTGAAAACCCTAAAAATGGTGCACACAAACAATTATTTGGCATTGTTAGGCAATTTTTATACACAGTAGTTTGTGTGCATAGTTTGAACGGTTAGTCCCAATCGTATGCTGAAACAAACCTAATAACGTTGAGATCAAAAAGTTTATAGAATATAACTACCTTTTTTTTTTATGATAAAAATGTGTCTCTCACAAATGAGTGTATCTGGGTTCTGTTATATTTACTTTCAAGTAGAAAGTCCATTAGGCTATCAATCTTTATTGCCTTGTCCACAGCAATTTTTGCATTGTGTCTTCCGGCGTGCCATTGCATACAATAAACACCCATCTTATTATTGAGAAAATAAGCGTCTTTGTCAACTGCGCGGTGTCATAGGTGTTATCCCACCTACGTTGTCACTGCTCTTCAATGTTGTACGTGGCTTCGCGGCCTTACTTTCTAGCTCAATATTTTCTGTCGACTCCTCCACTATTAAATCAATCGGTGGAATTGTCGCAATCTTGTTGTTCGGTATGCGCTGATCCCTTTTAGTACGACTTTCCTCTGAGTGGATATAAGCGCTGTCAAATACCTGTTTATGCCGAAAACCCGCCTTCTTTACTGATTTTTTGGGGATAATTGTTTCCCTTCTTAAGACAAAAGCAACCTCGGTATTTTTTCTTGTGCCTTTTACAGCCAGAGCTTCGGTTTTCTTGGACGCCAGTTCCAGACCGTTTTCTGTCATATATGCGTCTACCACCTATAAAACTTTGTTTGCAGCCTCCTGCATCTGTTGCATATTACTTGCTCTGACCACCACCGCTAAGTCGTCGTCGGCGTAGACTGATTAGCATTCTATCGAAAGTTGTAGTCTCAGCACAAAGTCAAAAAATCCTGCGGAACCCCCTGCGTCAGGTTCTTAGCTACTTATTACATCTAAAAAATACCAACTCACTCCTACCTCTAACAGTCTTTTTCCAATTTGTTCCCAGCTGGCAGTGTTGAACAATTTATCTACGTCCAGCAGCATGATAGCGGTTTACGCGCTTGCTCTATCCTCACAAAGCTCTCTGCTAGATGTAGCTTATTTTTCTTTAAGTTTATCCTTTTTTTTAATTAGATATATTTGTACAGCTTGCTGGGCACGCTTAGCAGACTGATAGTCCAAAATTTAACCTATCCTTTAGAGATCAGCGCTATTTTTGCTTTCTTCCACGGTTTGGAGAAGATTCTTTCATCCAAGTGCTTCTTGTACGAGAATATAACTACTTAGGTTAAATCCTATTACTCGAAAAAAGTAATCAATAAAAAAAATTACTAAACAAATACAGCTATTCGAGAAATAAGCACACATACTTGCGATCAACTCCATCCCGATGAATCTGAAATGAAAAGTTCTCAGTACTTGTATACTACCAGTGGCAACTTATGCCTTGGAAACAATAGCTTTGATCTAAACAAATGCCAGCAAATTGCAAATCATGCAGATAGCAATCATAAGATCAATAATCACTCCAATTAAAATTTAAACCAAACTTAAAAATAATAAAATTAACAAACTAGCGTCTAAGATATAACCTAAAAATAGACAATAGACAAGACGATCTGTAAACCAGGCAAAACAATAGACATTAAGAACCGTTCATTAAAGACCCAGAAAAACCAAAAAAAAAAAACACAGGCAGACCCACTGTAATAAATAGATGACTCTAACAGTTTATTTTATCTGTCAGCAAAAAAAACTTCAAAAACGCAAAACAGAAATTATAAATTTAAGTAGTTTTGGAGATGAAATATATTTTGTCTAAAAATATACTAATCGAGTTAAACTAGATTAACTATTAACAGATTTTTTATTAAACGTATAATGATAATCAGGGTTTAAAACTTTCAATTATTTGTTAGTAAGTTTAGAAAAACTAATGGCTATCCAACTACAATGTACTCTACACAAAATTTGCTATATTGGTAATGACAATGATGTCAAAAATATGTCCGTTGTATAAGTTTTGGAAGAACGTATTACACTATTTTCATTTGATTTGTTGGTTATTTAATAGCAAATTATCACTACACTTGACGGCGTTCCATATATGTGATGAACATGTATTTATTCTATCTTTACATTATAAATATAAAAATAATACTACACTATGCTTTTGTATAAAATACCGTTAAAATTTTTTTATTAAATGTATGTGCACTTAGTCAGCCATCCCTAAGTTATATAATCAAATTGTAACTGGCAACAAAATAACAAAAATAGATTCTACCTTTGAATAAAGAGTACACATTGATTGCATTTATGCAAATTGTCAAAAACTTGAAAACCATAAAATTTGGTTGCTAAATCCAGCCATTTTCATGGTTTTGTGGTTTGTTGTTAAGCTTTTTGAAATTGAGTTTTTTTTATTGCAACTAATTATTTTTCTATCTGGTGTTTCTCAAAGATCTTATTGTCAGCCGATTCTGTTTTTACTCTTTATTAATGATATTTCTTATTGTAATAATTTGTTTATTTTTTTTCTCTAAAAAATATAGAATAGTATCGTTGATAGTTGCTTTAATATAAAAAGTAACTTATGTGTGTTTATCATATCATTTGTAGTTTAATGCAATTAAATGTTTGTTGATAAGATTTAATAAAACTCTGGGTAAAGTATCTTCTGACTATTATTATAAATAATATTTTATATCAAACAATAAATGTTGTTAAGCTTATAAACTTCATGTGCAACTGTGCTATAACAATGTTAATTTTTTATACAGAACGTCAACTGATTTATTTGCTATTGCGAAAAGAACGTTTTCGTCATTAAATTCTGCCACACATTACGTCCGCATAACATTAAAATTAAAACTGACTTAAAACTAAACATGTTACAGATTAAATTTATGATTGCAGAGGGTTGTATCAATGGGCAATAAAAATATGAAATAAAGATTTGTGTATGTTATTGCATGGGACGTGGTATTAAGTAGTTTCAATTTTGTACATTAAAACTATCGGTTATTTATTGTTTGAAAGATTAATTTAAAAGTTACATTTATACGTTACATACGTGACTGTTAGCGCAAATATACAAGTAAATGATGGTAGACACAACAATATTTATAGTTTAATTACATCCGCATGCACTATATTTTTTCGATATTGACTTAACGTAACTTATAGGCATTAGTAATTGTTGGCTCTAATAAAATAATTGATGTGTAACAAAAAAATAAAAACGACCTAAAATTTATCACCTGCAATTGCTCACTCCCCCAAACGTTATACAGTACAATACAATAGAGCTTAGGTTTACTTTAAGAAATTATTACTCCGGATTTGATGTAAAACTTCAAGTAAAACTGTTTTATACGTATACGGCCTGACTAACGTGTGTTTATGTCGCTCTGTATAAATCTTAAATAAATGTAGTAAAAACAAAGAATAATTTATCATTTTTTATACAACAGCGGGTGTATGTGCTTTCTTCTGTAAGTGTTTTTGCGTTGATTGACCATCTGTAACTGAGTTTTTTAATGTGTTTGCATTGTCTACAATATAAGGTAAAACTATTTTAATTTTAAAACAAAATTAAAAATGCTAGGAGAGGAGAAATTCCATCTATACGGAGTAAAAAATAACAAGTTATAATATGTCTTTTTGTAACCAAACTTTGCTATTTTGTGTAAATACATAAAAATGAGAAAAAGGATATATAAAATTAATTAATTTAAAAAATGTTCAATTAAACAAAGATAAAAAATAATAAAACACTACAAATATAATAACGAAGAAGATAGAGGTATAGTTAAAGAACATAATGAAATAATATTAATCAAATTCATGAATTATTCAGCCAAAATTAGTATATTCGAGTTTTACAAAAAAGCAAAACTGATCAAAGCAAACAGAAATTTGTATTAATTAAGTGTTAAGTTAATGAGTTTATTTTTTCATTTGATCCAATGACAGAATGAGAAAATGAAGGACTGAAATAAACGAAGCATGGCAAAATGTCTCACTACATATTCTAAAGTAAGATCTTTAAAATGTAAAAGCTTTAAAATTAGAAATTATGTTATAAATCAAAGAATAATTTTGAATAAATAATTTTTACTTTAATTTTAACTTTTAAAGTTTATTTTGTTTGTTCTAGTCGTTCTGTATTGAAAAAGTTATTGTACACAAAATTATTTATTTCAAGATGTCTTATTTTAGAACTAGCACAGCGATATATCATTATATATCATTATACCCGTATACAAATATTACAATACAATAATTTAGAACTACAATTCTAAATATTGAATTGTATACATGTTGTAAATTGCAAACACTATGATATTAATTATGATTAACTAATAAAATTAATATTTATTAAACATCTACTAACCTTATTCATTTATACTCCAATACGTACTAATCTACTTATTAATTCGGTAATAATATGACACTACACAATTATCTACTGCGTAAATACAAAATTGAATTATTAAATTTACACATCAAACATTACGCAGAGACACGTCACCTACATACTAAAGTACTGTAGCTACATATCGCATTGAGAGTGAATGCAGTTTTTTGCCTAAATAAAAACTTAACTGATAATCTATTTTCAATGCTCAATGATATTTCTAATCTAATTTTATATTTGTTTACAATAACAGAATGCAGTTTGTTAGTAAAAATAAAATCAATTCAAATGTAATTTAAAATATTATATTGGAGTAATACTTCTTTATACAACTCGACAATACTTTTATTTTAAATTAGAATGACAAAATGTGTAGTTTCTTCTTATATAGAGCCTATTGCACAATTAATTTATTCGTAATAATATTAGTCTACAACTTGTAACTTATAAAATTACGATACTCCATTAAAGCTGGATTTGATCCATTAGTAAATCTCATCAGAGCAAATCTAGAATAAAATTATAGTAGATCAGTTGTAACTTGTGGTAATTTTATTAGTCAAAAGTATAGAATAAAAATCTATCAATATGTCACTACGTTATAGCAACTAAAGATAAATAGAAATAATCTACTGATGTCAACTAATAAATAATATTAATAGTTTACCAATGTGCTTATGCTCTTTTCGAACTTGGCATGTTGGTCATTGTCGGTTCGAGAATCTCGGGTCGTAATATTCTTAGTGTTTGATATCATTATTGAAGTATTTGAATATTCACCACTAAAAAGTACATGTTGGTTACAATTGGATAAATATAATTTAATCAGTAAAATTGTAGTGTTTCAATTTGTTTTAAAATAAGACATTCAAAACAAATCTAAAAATGATGCAATAAAGTATTTCCTTTTTCAAAACTATCAATAAGTAGATGGTGGTCTTCTTGTAAGCATTGCATAAATACCTGGGTGCTTAGATAAAAGTAGCATTATGTAGTTCAATATCTTATTATTTGTCTAAATAATAAACAGTAAGCCATATCAAAGCTGATGAGCTAAAAAAATCAATCACCTAATGTGTGAGCCTAAACCTTAGACCGCACTACCCCTCAAAACTCTAACTACTCTACTAAAAACAAATACGTTCCTTGCACTAAAAGTACGATTGTTTAACGTCCCAGGCTGTATACAAGCAAACTGAACCTTGGAACCACAAGTCCTCTCAATAGCCTTATTACCCTACTAAAAGTAAGGCAAAAAAAGCAATAAGTGCCCAAACCCTAAAAAGCTTTTTATTATTTACAACTCTTCAGAAAACTTTAACAGAAGTCTTAACAGAGCATTGTCAACTTAAGCAGTACGTGTAAGTAAGTAAATTTAGCATCAAATCAAAGCTCAACATGTAGGAGATGCAAAATTGATGACAACATAATCATACGAGGGCTGGTCAATTTGTCTGTAACTTTTTAAATTTTCTGCCTCTTAACTAATAGGGCAACACTGCTCGTATCAAGTAGCATCTGTCAGCTGACTCCTGTCAAAATTTTAATAAGCTGCGTCATTTCAGCCACTGATAGCAGACTTCTTTGTGATTTGAGGAGAAAATGAAAATAGGAAATTATTTCGTGTACTCTTTAAGTATTATTTTTTGCGGAAAAAAATCATCACTCAAACAAAGGCTAAGTTTGTTAATTACAATGAGAACTCTGCACCATCAATTTTATTAGTAAAAAAAAGGTTTACTGAATTTTGTTGTGGCCGTACAAGCACAGAAGACCTCACCCAAAACAATTAAAAAAAATTACAATATTTTATTGGCCGATCAAAGATTGAAAATGCAAGAAATCGTTTAAGCCAAACACAACTCACATGGGTCAGTAATGTTAATTTTGAATGACCACTTGGGTATGAGAAAGCGTTTCGCAAGATGAGTGCCGCGTTTGCTCACAATCGACCACAAACGCAATTGTGTGACAACTTTGCAGGAGTGTTTGGCGTTGTTCATCCGCAATATGGACGAGTTTTCGCGCCGTTTCGTAACCGTAACCACAACACACCAGAGACCAAACAACAAGCCAAACAGTAGGTTTCTCTGTGTAAAACAGCCCCAAAGAAGACCAAGGAGAGTTTGTCCGCCAATAAAGTCATAGAAACCGTTTTTTGGGATACAAGCGGTATAATCCACATTGAGTACATTCAAAAGAATAAAACAATCAATAGCAAATATTATGCTAGCTTAATAAAGATTAAAAAAAAAAAACGACCGCATTTAGCCAAGAAAACAGTTTTTTTCCATCAGGACAATGCAAGGGTGCACACATGTGCAGTTTCTATGGCAAAAATCCATAAATTAAACTACAAATTGCTCTCTCATCCGCCTTATTTTCCGGATTTAACCCCAAGTAATTATTTCTTGTTGACTCCAACAATAAAATCATTTCACAAACAAATACCTACTTCGACAAATCTTAGTTTTTAGAAAAGATACAAAAATTGGAGAAACGTTGGACAAAGTATATAAAGCTCAAAAGAGACTACGTTGAAAAATAAAATAATTTATTTTCCAAAAACCTGTGTTTCATTTATAAAAGTCATGGACTTATTGACTTGTTCTTGTATATTATGTACATGCCCAGCTCTTTTCTTTGCAAGAGAATCCATAAAAAGTGCTAGTTCAACTTAGTCAGCATTAGAAAAAGCATGGTCCTAGCATTTATTAACCTTACAAGTTGGCTCCATGATAAAGTAGCAGAGTGAAGTTACTGCCACTTAAGTGCAATAAACTTTGTTTCACCCTTCCCATAAACCCAGAAACCAAAATAGTAATACGTTACAAAAACAATAGTAAATTCACTAACAATGCTCACAAATTACTTATTGCCTTAGAGTAGAATATGACAAATAAGCATTCCCCAACCAAGCAGACCAAGTTCTTTCCAGGATAAGCACTTTCTTGACCCAGGGGTAAAAAAAAAACTTAATGGCGGATAAATCAAAGTATAGTCAACGGCATAAGATGTATAAGCCAACAATAAACCACTACATTAAAGATCCACATGGATATCCCTAGGAAAGAAATTATCATGGTCTCATTCAGACCAAAATCAATATACGGAGCTTTAATTCCCAAGATTGGTTCTCCAAGAAAAAAAGTTTTGCATGACGTCAATAGAACAGGAACATGAAATGTTAGAAGTTTACACCAGGCCAAAAAATTACACAATGTAATAGCAAACATGCAACGAATGAATATAGAGATCCTAGGTGTCAGTGACGTTTAATCATCAGATCAGAAAAATGAAGAAAAAATCTACAACCAATTAGAAAAAATAATTAGAGTAGTCAAGGATTCAGATGTCAATATTGTTCTAGGAGACTTCAATGCTAAATTAGGATACTCATTAAATTCTCTCAGATTCAAAACCTGGTTATTACAAACACATGGTTCAAACTACCAAAAAGAAAACTATACACCTGGACGTCCCCATGTCATACATCTGACAAGATAGTAAAGAACCAGATAGAATATATTTTGATCAAATTGCTGCCACTCTGCAAGTAAAACTTAAAAAAGTTTAAGTAGAAAGTCAAAGTCAAAAACTAAATACAACTATGCTCCGAGATAAAGAAATACGACAAAGTGTGAAGACAAACATCAATACAAACCTCAAAAAAATTGTACAGAAAAATGTAAACAAACATATAAATGAGTCTTGAAACAATATAAAAAAGCTATAATAAGTCCTTATAGCTTTCTTTATTATATTAGCTATAATAAATTATTATAGCTTTCTTTATGTTGTTGTAATAATAAATAAAATCAAAAATGAATTACTTTCTAAAAGTAACTCCAAACCTCCCAAAGAACAATGAACAACAGATAAAATTTTAGCAATTATACAAAGACAAAAACAAAAACAAGTACAAAGAAATATAGAAAAAAAAAAGAAAAAAATTATAGAAACCAAATAAACATTCATGGAGAAACAATGTAAAGAAATAGAATCGCTTTAACGGAAGTTTGATTTATTTAATTTACATAAAAGAAATTAAGAATTCACTGGCACTAGAAGAAATAAGCTAAATGGCGTAATAAAAGACAACAAAAAGACCAAAAGATAGAAAGAATACATACAACAGTTATTTGAAAACACTAGAAATAAAACAAACATAAAAAAAACATTTTCCACAGCTTTTAATAATAGCTAAAGAAATAACATATGCTATCAAGAACTCAAAAGATAGATAGGCAGTAGTGCCAAATAAAGTAGCAGTAGACATTCTTAAACTAATTGAAGACGACAACAAAATTAGCATCATGGTTAATCTAAATAATACATATACACGACAGGAATGAAACCACAAAAATAGCTTAAATTAATATTCATTCTACTACCAAAAAGCACAATAAAAGAGATTGTTCTGATTTTATAACAATAAGTTTGATAAGACACACTTTGAAAGTTTTTTTGAAGATTATTCATAGACGTATATACAAGAAGTTAGAAGCTGGTATTTGCAAGGTACAGTTCGGATTTTGTAGTAACTGGAACCAGAAAACTTTTATAAACGTTGACATAACTCTGATAAACTAGAATTCGGCGGGGAGTTCGTTAAGGGTGCATACTATTCCGGCCATATATAATATGTATTCCAAATGCTTATTCAAAGAAGCCATTAATGAAGACTCTAGTGGATTAATTATAAACGGTCAAATTATAAACAAAATTTGATACGCAGATGATACTGCAATATTAGCAACAATCATCCACTATCTTCAGAAAATACTGCAAGACATAAACACAGTTAGCCAATATTATAAGCTCAAAATGAATTAAGGAAGACTAAAATTATGGTTGTCACAAAAACCAATGACAACAATATCTCACCTATACTTATAAACGATACTATAATTGAAAAAATAAGAAGCTACCAAAACTGCACAAATCAAAGATAACAGTGATCAATCCACAGAAGTTAACAAAAGCATAAAAATGCCTAAAGCCACTTTTATTAAAATTAAAAAACTTTTCATAAATAGAAACTTTAGCCTAATCTTGAAAGTTTGTATGATGCGTTGCTATATTTTCTCAACGCTTTCGTACAAAAAGGATACATACTAAAGATACCATGGACAGACCTAGTTACCAATAAGGAAAACATGCGCAGAATGGATAAAGAAAAGCTACTGCTTCTTACAATTAAAAAACAAAAGCTGTAGTATTTGGAACACATTACGCCTAAAGATGGATACTCTATTTTACAACTTATTATAAAAAAAAATACAAGAAAGAAGATCCGTAGGGCGTCGCAAAACTTCATAGTTGATAAACTTACGTAAGTAGTACAGATAAACATCGATCTAACTTATAAAAGCTCAGAATTGCAATAATTAGAAAAAAATCCACAGTGTATTAAAAACTTTGGACAAAATAAAAAAAAAATTAGATGGTTTGTTGCCAATCATGGTTATCTAAAAATAATATCTGAAAAGATCTACTTCTTGTTGCTTATAATTGCTTTAGTTTTATCTGACGTGACTAAAATAACGCCAGCTCTGTGAATTTGACGTTGAATCCCAGACAGTTGTAGTCAAATGAAACTCTTAAGTCAATAATCACCTCCCAAATCTATATGTCTAAATAACAGTTATCTTCCCGGACGCGGATAGTACTTGATCTACCCTTACGGTTTTTATTGATTGTTGGCTAGTTAACATGTTGTTTTTTAACAATGACAAAAACAGCGTTCTAATAAACTTAAAGAATATTAACTTAACAGTATAATCAATCTAAAATATTGAGAGTACATAAAGGTAAAATTTTACTACATCGTCCCAATTTTATGCATTGAACAAAAAAAAAGTTTTCAAAACTAATAAACTTCATTCAAATGTATTAACAGGCAGTAACAATAGTACTAAATACCTTGACAAATTTTTTGAGTAAAATGCAAAAACTGTCAGTGGCACTTAAAAAGTAAAATTGTAATTATCTCTGTATCATTGTATACCTATTCTGCATACTTAGTAACGACGTTCTTTTCAAAGTAGGCAATGGAAGTGTAAGGCACACCGAGCCACAAAGAAACATGTGTATGTTTACATGCCTATATGAGGTAATTAATTTAAATCTTTCCGCATAGAGTTGATAATAGTCTCCAAAAATGCACAAATCAATGTAAATTCACTTAGTTGGCTTTTACAAGTATTAACTAAAAGTTATTAAACAAAAAGAAAAAAAACTAAAAAACTGTCAGAAATCAGTTAATTTCTTATATTGGCTTACTAAAATTAAAAAGCCTAAAACTGGCAGGGCCAATTGTCGAAACAACCACGTCGTTTAAAATTTAAAAATTAAAGAAGTTAAGAGTTATGTCTCAAAAATTAAATGTATATTTACGTAATTAATTTGGCTTATATACGGTTTTCCAATAAGAAGTTTCATTTAGAATAGCAGGCTATTTGAGCAGCTGTCAATTTTAAAGCTATTAATTTTTGAAAAAAACTAAACCACTTTTTGATCGTCTTAAAGCACCTTCTCGGCCGGCAATAGTAAACCTGGTGAAAACATTTGAGCTGTTGGAACTAGTTTGTGATGTGAAAAATCGAAACCGTGTACATCGCTCAAGAATACATGAGAATATTGCTGATGTAGCCCGTAGTGTTGAAAAAAACCCAGGTTTGTCAATTCCTTGTCGATCTTTGGAATTAGACATTTCACAAACGACATTACACCGTATTTTGCATAAAAATTTAAGTCTTAAGGCTTTTAAAGTTCAGTTAACACAAGAACTCAATCCGATCGATCACCATAAACGTCTTATCTTCGCTGATTGGGTTCTTCAAATGCATCAAAATAATCCAGAATTTCATCAAAATCAAAATTCAAAAATCATCTTCAGTGATGAGACCCATTTTCACCTCGGAGGCTACGTTAATAAGTAAAATTGTCGCATTTGGGGCTCAGAAAATCCAAGAATGATTGTTGAAAATTCTTTGCATCTTCAACGTGTCACTGTTTGGTGCGGTTTTTAGGCTAGCGGTGTAATTGGACCCTACTTTTTCAAAAATGAGACTGGTGCAACTGTTACGGTGAATAGATGGCGCTACCAACCTATGATTAATATTTTTTTATGACTGGAATTGGAAGATATTGATGGGGACGACGTTTATTTTCAGCAAGACGGCGCTACGTGCCACACAAGCAACAAAACAATCGCAATTTCGCAAGAAAAGTTTCCTGACCGTGTTATTTCACCTATAGACTTTTTTTCTTTCGGGCCACGTGAATAATAAGGTCTATGCCAATGATCCACAATCGATTCAAGACCTTAAAGATGGAATTTGTGAAATTATCAAAGACATACAGCCGCAAATGTGCGAATTGGTCCTGGAAATATTTATGAAAAGAATGTGGTACTGCAACCGTAACCGTGGCGGCCATTTGACTGATATCGTTTTCAAATGTTAATGGCATACTTTCCTCTTTACAATAAAATAAACATTTAATGATTTCTCTTAAAAAATACTCTTTTTTAATTTCAAAATAAAACCTTTTATTAGAAAACCCTATATTAGAACTATTCAAAGTTTTTATGTAAAATTCAAAAACTATCAGAAAATAACACTTTTGATGAAAATGTCGTGTTTGTCTTTCTTGTTAAAAAAAAACAAAATTTTTTGTAGAAAAAAAAATTACAAATAAGGCGAGTAAACTTGGCTTATATAGACGCAACTCATAAGTTTTTGAGTAAATTAGAAAACATATCAAAAAGTGGCACTTTTAATAAAAATGTCGTGTTGGTATATTTGCGTTGAAAATTTAATTTTTGGGACATTAAGTTGAAATTAATCTCAAAAATATACAATTTAATGTAATAATGTAGTATCATATAATTGACGCAACCACGGAAGTGGAAATGTGCCCTATCAGAAAAGAACACATTTGCGTCTCGGGGAAGAGCGGCGAACATGTTTTTACTACATGTTTGTTGCGTTACATAATCCTGTGCTGACAGTTGTTGAACCATAACTATTTTATACAAATGCAGATAAAGTACATTATGCAAAATCCCGAAATGCCAAAAGCAAAGGCTTCTTTTAGAGAAGATCGTTCCGAAAACTTCTTAACTGCTGCTTGAACTCGGTTTTTGTTTTCCGGTGTTGTCAGTTTTCTCTGAGGTCTTCTTCTTATTGTTGACAAAATCCTTGCAATGTTACGACTAGGCGGAACAGGAACAAACAATTTCTATTTTACCCCATCTAAAAAGACCGCCCTTCACTTTTCCGACTACTCAAATAAATAGCAAAGTGCAGCGCTTCACCCTGTATATTCATGTCATGCGGCTAGTTTTACTTGGCTCAGTTCAAAATTTTTGTGTAGAATACAAAAAATTGTAAGAAAGTGGCACTTTTGATGCTCAAAATTTTTGAGTAAAATGCAAAAAATCTGCCAGAAATTCAATATAAATTTACGTGATTCCTGGTTTATATAAACCTAAAAAGTTTGTTGCAAAAACTGTCAAAAAGCACTTTTGACACAATGTAGTGTTTGTCTTTGTAGTAAAAAAATTTGGTTTTCTTGTATCGAGCCCAAACTAATTTAAAAAAATGCACAAATTATATTTGATTTATGAGACAAAACAAAACTGTCAGAAAGTAGAACTTTCAACGCAAATGTCGTTGTGTTTGTCCTTGTAGTAAAAAATCAAATTGTCTCAGATCAAGTTGAAACTAATTTAAAAAAATTATCAATTTAAATTTACGTGATTAGCTTGGCTTATTCAAGCCCAGTACAAAGTTTTTAACTAAAATGCAGGAAACTATTTATTATTTACTACTTTTTATTATTTCAGTTTAGAAAAAATATTTTTGGGCAAGGAGAGGTGCGTACCAAAAAAAATATTTTTTTTTGCAATTATCTCCGCTTCCTTTGGCTGCCCCTTCTTCAGACAGCAGTTCTAGTGCCCAACTAGCGCATCAGATAACGGCGCACTTTTGCAGTTTTGCAGCAAAGCGCTGACAAACGACACAAGCGTTTGCAAAACGTTCGTCAATAACGCCACATTTTCCAGCAATCACGGACGCGGCGCTGTGTTTTTTGAGTGAAAAACGGTCGTAAGTTTGGCGTTTTTGATCTCACGTAAGCGGCTGACAGGGAAATGGACGAGAGAACTAATCCCGGAGATAAAAGAATGGGTAGAGAAGTAACCCGAGACGTGCTATTATACAACACAAATACTGACCGGGCACAGAGCATTTGGAAATTAAAAAAAATTAGGGAAGAAAAAAGGTATATTTTCTCAGAAAGGAACACACAAGAACGCAGAAAACACTTTATGCAAAGCGTAGAAAGAAGATAAGAAAAAAACTAGAAAATATACTAGGAAGCAAAGTGGATAAAACAACAATCATTGACAAATGCTTAAAAAATAAAAATTAATGAAGCTAAGAAACTTTTCAACAAGTGTACTAAAAAAAATTGAAGAATTTGACAATTGAAAAATATAGAAAATCAAACAATAGAAACAAACACACAAAATAAAAGCTATAAAAGAGAAAGAAAAGAGACGAGAGAAGCTTAATGGAAACAAAAAAACGGACAAAAAGATCAAAAAGATCAAAAAGAAAGAAATAAAAAAAGACGAGACAATTATGCATACCAAGAAACAAAAAAAAAATTAAAGAGAGTACAATGCCAAACAAAATTGCAGATATAAGGAGAAGGAAGAAAAAATATTGAAAGAAAGCAAAATAACAAAAATAACAAATACCAAATAGTAAATATGCTATCTCAAAGTTGACTAAAAACGCAACCTTTTAGATAGTCAGAATATACCTGGCAACAAAAGAACATGAAAAAGTAATTCCAGATAGAAATACAAGGATATCACTAGAGGTAAAACTTACAAATCTAAGACTGCCAAAAGAAATACAACTAATAGAACTGCATAAACTATTCATGGAAAAGAGGGAATACGATGAAGAAAAAGTGAACAAAAACATAAGTAAGCTAAGAGCACATCTAAGAACAAATTATATTATTAGAGTAAATAAAACACTGATGGGAGAAAGAAAAGAATGCAAAAGTAGATGCCAGTGCAGTATAAAGGTAGGGGCTATAGGCAGGGCCCAAGGACAGCATGCGTACCGCAGATGCTGCGTGAAAACCCCCAAGGCAAAAACCAGCCTACCTCAAACTAGGGCTAAATGTAAGTTAGTTAGTTTAAACAAGGACATTTTAACAACAAAATTTGCGCAGAGATAAAAACTATTACCATGCGTAAGTTATTCTTAAGGGCCACTTGTTGGCCAAAACCTCACTACGTCCTAAACAAAAAACGGCAAACCCGTCAAAAGGTTATTCTCTAAGAGTCTCGTCAGTAGTTTTTATCCCTGGCTTAATTGAGAAGCAACGTCTTCAAAAATTTTACGGCGGAAGCTAAAAATCGCGTTTTTGCAAAGGTGAAAATTGGTTAACAACCGTGCAACCGTGGCGGTTGTTGGACGCTAAAAAACTTTACCTAGCCTAAAGTAATTTTTAAGTTCGACCTTTGTTTTTAATTTGCTAAAGAAAGATTTTAAACGCTTATTTTGCAAACACGTTGCTGGTAGCCCCGGGCCCCGTAAAACAATGCGATTGGTCTCCTTCGTAAAATTCGTCGTAAATCTTCCAATTAATCCTCTTATATTTTTTCAATATTATATAAAAAGGAGTTTTTGGCCAAAAAATGAAGTTGCGCAAAACTTTAGTGCAAGTGCTCAGTGGTTTAATGTAGAGGATTGTTTGGTTTGAAAGAGAAAGTGCGAAAAAATCTTTTTGTAGCAATTTTCAAATAAAAGCGGAGTTGCGCAAAAACTAAAAGTGTTCCAGGGTTTGACGTAGAGGATCGGGCTTAGTCTTACTAAAAAATAAAAAAAAATGTCCGCACAAACTGTTAGCAGCAAATTTTTAATTTTTTCTGCCAACTCTTTTTACAAATATTAAATTTTGCCAAAAATGAACTGCTGTGCGCACTTTCAATGCAAATATCGTGTTAGTAATCAGTCGTTGAAATATCAAATCTCCGTGTAGCAAATTGATACTAGTCCTAAAAAGTGCCCAATACAATGCAAAATCACGTGTTTTGCTTAACTTATTCAGATACAGTTTAATGTTTTTAAATAAAACACAAAAAACTGTCAGATATTAGCACTTTTAATGCAAATTTTGTGTTTTTAAGATACTAAATTTAAACTAGTTACAAAAGATGCGCCTATTAATATAAATCTACGTAATTTTGGTTTATATAAACCCATTACAAAGTTTTTGTGTAAAATATCGTGTTCGTCTCCCCCATCAAATTGGAACTAGTCCCAAAAGATGCGCAATTCAAAGCAAAATCAAATAAAGGGTCCGCCATCTAAAGTTTTTTTTTTCAACTAGTGCTTATTTCGTGAATGGTAACACTTAGCTCATGTCAGATTTGACAGATAATTAGTTTTATCCTTCCGCTGAACTAATATGGTTGTGTATACGCTTGAACAACGCTGGGAAATATTGCGACATTACTTTGAAAATCATGGTAATGTTGCAGAAGCACCGTCAGCTCCGTATGTTCGTTATCTTGTGAAAAAAGTGAAAGAAACTGGCATCCTCATCGATAAACCAAAGCGTGAAAAGCCAAAAATAGTACGTACACCCGAGAATATTGATGCTGTAGCAGAAAGTGTGCGTGAAGCGCCATCAACATCAATTTACCGTCGTTCTCAACAATTGAACATTTCGGAGACATCATTGAGACGAATTTTGCATAAAAACCTTGGTATGACGCCATACAAAATCCAATTGGTTCAGGAGTTGAAGCCAACTGACCATCCAATGCGTTTTTGCTTCGCTGAGTGGGCCTGCGATCGACTTACAAAAGATGCCGATTTTGCCAAAAAAATCATCTTTTCGGATGAAGCTCATTTCGATCTTGGCGGGTATGTAAACAAACAAAATTGTCGCATTTGGAGCACAGAAAACCCGCACGCATACATTGAGAAGCCGGTACACCCAAAACGAGTCACTGTTTGGTGCGGATTTTGGTTCAGAGGCATAATTGGGCCATTTTTCTTCGAAAATGAGCTAGGAGTGGCCGTTACAGTCAATGGCGATCGTTATCGGGCCATGTTGAACAAATTTTTGTTCACAAAAATTGAAGAGGAGGATATTGGCAACATTTTGTTTCAACTGGACGGCGCTACGTGCCACACAGCCGAAGCTACACTCGATGTTTTGCGCCCTGTTTTTGAAAATCGCATTATCAGCCGCAGAGCTAATGTCGTTTGGCCACCTCGGAGCTGCGATTTGACACCGTTGGACTATTATTTGTGGGGTGCTCTCAAAGATAAGTGTTACGCCGACAATCCAGAGACAATTGACGCTTTAAAGGAAAATATTCGTGAAGCCATTGGTGAAATACAGCTGCACACAATCGATAATGTGCTTAAAAATTGGACCGATCGTGTAGGCTACTGCATGGCCAGCCGAGGCAGCCATTTGAATGAAATTATTTTCCATTATTAACCGGAAGGATTGTACTTTCAAATAAAAAAAAAATTGAGAAAATATTCAGTAGATTTTTTTTATAGCATTTAAAAAAAAAAAAGTTATTTGGCGGACCCTTTAGTTAGCTTAATTCATTTAGATAAAGTTTTAGAGGCAAATGTCTTGTTTGACTTTTTTGCAAAAAAATAAAATATCAAGATATCAAATTTGAACTAGTCACAAAAGATGCGCTTTTCAATATGAATTAACGTGATTATCTTGGTTTATAGTATGTAAAAATTCAAATCTTTTGTGACAAGCTATGTTACTGAAATCAATCGTTCTTATACAGAAGCACAAACGATTTTTAAATAAACTTTTTGGAAAAAATAATAAACAAATAATAAAACTATTAAAAACGGCCTCAAATCTTATCAGAATTATATGCGGACTAGACTATCTTCATAATAAATTTATACATGCAACAAAAAAATACCAAACATTTTTTCAGTTTTCTACGTAAAACAGTATATTTCAGTTAGCAAATTCCCGTTTTAATGTTTTTAAAATAGCAGCAGCTTCTGCAGCACGCCATCAAACTCCGGTATGAGCTCTGCTAAACTAAAAGTCAAATAATCACTTAAGTTGGCAATTGAATGAATGTTTTAATTTATAAATATTATTTAAAGAAGAAAGACGCAAGCATTATTGATATGCTATACTACCTTTATATAAAAAAAAAACAAAATTTGACATGATCATCATCATTCAACAAAGTTGTTAACTGTAGATTAATAGATAGCATTTCTTTAATTAAAAAGTTAATTTTTTATCAACTAATGTACCCATAATCTAATTTTCTAGTAAACGGCATGCTTTTGTAGTTGTAGCTGCATGACTCATTTCTTTGTGTATCATAAAATAATTTTCAGTAAGTATATTAACTACTTAACATTTCAAACATGAAATAGGTATTATAATCAAGAATTTAGTTCAGACAGAAATAAAATATTGTAGAATTTATTTTATTCATTATTAAAATTGTATATATTATTGCAAATACTGTTAATAAATCAATTTCTTAATCGCTATTAAAACCTAATTATTGTTACTAAAAAATATATTATTATACAGACCACACTATCGTTTATTCAAACAATGAATATTAATTACCTATAAATTAGTATAGTAATATAAAAATGAAATACATCAATATATTTTCAATGATGACCTTTCACCGTTGATATATCAAATTACATTTATATTATTATTACTCTACTGTTATGTGATCATGCAAATAAAAATACAACTAGGACAGTAATAATTTACTAATAAGTTCATATTTCAAGCGCTGTTAAGTAGCTGGGATAGCCTCGAACGACATAGTTATTCGTTTGGGTAGGTATAATGACAGGAAGTTTGGGCACGATGTCCTGTAGTTATATGATTATTGCGTTTTATAGGTTATAAATGCGGTTAGCAATTGCTTGTTGTGATTTCCGTGGTCATTATCCCGTGAGTCTATTTTATGTGTGTAAATGTCCCGCGACTTGATAGTACAATAAATTGTGCATTGTATAGTATTAGCCGCTGTCAAATATATGAGACGATTTTGTTGTTTAATGGCAGGCAATGCGGACAATAAAGAAATATATTTAGTGTCGTCCGCGCGAGCGTGTAATGTGCCGTGTCAGGTTGAAATTAGAATGGCCAAGTGTATGTTGTTCTGGAGTCATTTGTATGGTGCAAATGACTAGGCCGGTGCAATCGGTTAAACCTACACCTAGAACAAGTTGTCACACGGTTGTAATAGTGCAAATAGCGGTCGCAACAGCGTGGGTGTGAATCTCGCATTCCTGTTATTAGAGCGTTGTTCCTCGCAGGATGACGAAACAGGTGCATATAGTGTAGTTAACGAGGAATAAATCTCCCGATGAATAATAAGTGTATGAAGATGTGAAACTGCTGATGCATCGGCACGCCTTTTCCAGTTCAATTGACAGATTATCGACAGAAGCGACTGACCAACCGGATTATTAAATTATCAACTGCCTCTTCCATTCTGACAGTAAAATTACTCCGAAATTATAGGAATAACCCCTGAATTATCGCTAACTGCTGGACCTTTTACGTTCTAATTGTAAGACTCTTCGAGCACGTTCATGAAGCTCCACACAAAACGAAACTATTTTCATTGTTATGGCCCATTTCAATGCTGCTGCATAACTATGTATGACTTCTCAATATAACAAATATCACCTACAACAACACGTACCACAAGTATAATCACATCCAATAAAACCCTCAATCAATAATCTATTATAACTATGTTTATTTACAAAATAAAATGAAATATTCTATTCAAACATTTATTATTGTTTGTAAAGATAATTACTAAGCCATTGTTAAAATTTTAAAAACACAATTAGTATGTACGTTTATGTAGATGATATAAAATATTAAAGAAGTTATTTTAATTAAGCATTTGTAATTACAATTTTAATTTTTAAGTGCTAAATAAACGATTAAAAACCAAATTAAGATGTTTTGTATTAAAAATTTATTTAATTATGGTAGAATTATATCTTACAGAACTTTGATGAATTACGAAAGGTTTGTTTCAACAAAATTTACAAAAGAAATGCGAATATTGAAACTTTTTAGTTTTAAAAAAGTTCTTGTAATGCGTACACACTTACAGCAATGTGCCGTACCGCAACACCGTCGCGTAACATCCTCGCGCAACATCACCCCAAAACAGTGTCTCATAGCTTGTTAATTTCCTGCCGTCGGATCAAAGGAATTTAATTCCGAGGATGTTGCGCGACGGTGTTGCGGTGCGGCACATTGTTGCAAGGGTATACGCACTATTAGAGAAACTTCTTTTTGAATCTAATGAAATCTTAAATGATAAAATATTTGAAAATATATGTCAAAACAAAAAGGGAAAGGAAAAGGGAAAAAATCCTTTAATCGTAAAAGACCGTAAGAACTATAGGTCACAAAAACCTATAACGGCTTTAGGAAGACAAAATACCTTAACTACTCTTAATAGACTCATGAAGATTAAAAGGTCTAAATTGATTTTACAAAAAAATGTAGATTTAATAAAGTAAAATCAACTAAAAATAATTTTTAAATCTTCAGTAGTTTTTAAACTACTTTTAAAGGCTTTTAGAGATGTTTGAAAGCATATGAAGACTTTATAAACGTCTACAATTAGAAGATCTATAGATGCCTAAGAAAACCAAAACAACGGACGTTTTTGCACAAATTATACTGTTTTATTAAGTTTTTTTAAAAAAATCAAAAAGCACTATTGAGCAATACTCTCAACCATTTTGATCTTTAAAAAATCTGAAATGTTTTGAAGGCTACTAGAAATTACTTAAATTCTACTTGAGACCAAATTAATGCAAATTTGTCTCAAGTAATATTAAAGAAGACACATCTTGGATGAATGTTTAAACGTTCAAAAACTTTCTTTGCAAGAAGCTTTCTTGGTGTTTTTAACAATAAATCTAAACTAAATCAACTCTCAACTAAAACAAACTGTAATTTGACAAATTTTAAAGACTAAATTGGTTTTAAACCCAATTTGTGATGAAGGATTTGTTGCGAGAATTAGGAACATTTTATGGGTAAATAAATAGGTTCTGCACGAGTTTCTTTGTAAATTTCTGTTTACTGATTCACTTTACAAAATTTTACTTGTACTCTCAGTGGCGGAGCTATTTTTGGGCCCTACCGCAAAATATTAAAAAGGGCCTCTTGGGAGACGGTTTTGAAAAAAAAAAGTACAATTTTGTCATTTATTTGACCTTTCTTTTGTAAATTCTGGGTGGACTCAGGTTTTAAAATAAAAGTCAGACCCTTGCTTACAGATAGCTCCGCCCCTGTACCCTGCATTACACACTGTAAACGTAAGCTCTTCTAGTTCATGTTCTTTTGCATTTACTTTGGGTGAACCACTGACAGATCTTTGATTTTTAGATACCTTCACACTTTACACAAGAATTGCGTTTATTTTTAAGACCGAATTATACGTAAATGGGTTAATTCAAAATTCCTTCCAGAATGGACTCCGAAAGAAACACGACGGACCGTAAAATCCTGGAAATAATGTAAGATCAGCACAAAAAGAATGAAAATTGAAAGTCAATGGCATGCGGATGTAAAACGCAATGGGAAACCACGGCATTAAAGATCCAAAAAAGAAATTTTGTTTCAGGGTAAACACTTATCAGCCGGAGAAGGTGTAACCCCTCAGCGGGTCGTCTCCAAACTGGAAACACAGTCACAAATGCTGCCCAACGTGGGGCAAACAGAAGCATAGTGCCTCTACAACCACAAACACTACTCTTAGAGAACAAGAGGACACCGAGAAAAAGATTCACGACGCTAACAAAACTAACAAAAAAGAAAAACAAGAAATAAAAATTAACTAAGAGGAAAAGATGGGTAAAAAGATGAGAATAAAAAAATAGAAAATAATAGATAAAAACGAAAAAATGTACAAAGAGAAGAAAAATTAAAGAAAGAGTATGGACAAAGAGAAGAAGAGAAACAATAATATTGGAGTATGCGTATACTGGTGAAGGTTGCAAGTTCATTGTAAGTCATATTCATACACCAAAAAAACCTTAGATACCCGTCCAAACCACCAAGCTTCAGCGGAGAGTCCTACGAAAATCAAGAATTACTCTTCAAGGTTATCTATTAATATTTCCAAGAACAAGAAATTCACTTACCAATTAACAGTGATGCCATTTGTTCTCAATAATGAGGCCGCCTTTTTCCTAAAGTATATGTTAAATATCTGGGACAACAAGTTAGTGCCGAAAGTAACTAACTACTACCAAATCATCTAATTTTTTTTTTTTTTAGTTTAATACATTTATTTATACATAATATACATACATTTATACATTCATTTTATTTTATTAAAGAAAAAAAAATTTTTTTTTGTAATATTCCAGCAGTACCGCCATCTATCCGTGAGGATTCCCGGGGCCTGGTATTGGAAATTTATTTAATTATCCTGTAATGTTGTGATGTGCATTAGTTTTATATTTTAATTTTTATATTTGTTTTTTCATTAAATATTGTTTTAATTTAATTTTAAAATTGTTTATTGTGCATATACTTTTGATTTCTTCCGGTATATTGTTAAATTCTTTAATGCCTTTGACAGTTAAACTTTGATTTTTTGAAGTTGTTCGGTTAACTTCCATGTTAAGGTGTCCTTTTTTTCGTGTGTTATGTGTATGAATTTCTTTTCTAGTTGTTAATTTGTTCTGTTTTAGTTAGCCCAAGTTGTATTTTTTTTATTAAAATAATACATTGTTGTAAAATTTTGTTTTTTATTGTTAGTTGGATTGTTTTTTCATGAACTTCGATCGTAGGTGTTAATTTATCCATTTGATATAGTGTTTTTATTGCCTTATTTTGTTGTCGTTGTAATTTTTTTATGTTTCTTATATTGGTTTGTGACCATATGGTCATCATGTAGTTGGTTTGCGAGCTAAAAATTGCATTATAAATAATGTTTCTTGTTTTTTGTGTAGTTAAGTTGGTAAGTTTGTATAGGGCTCCTATAGCTATTGTGTTTTTTTTCATAAGGTTCTGTACGTGTTTATCCCATTTTAGATTATTTGTAATTGTAATTCCAAGATAGTTATTATGTGAAACTTCACTTAATTGTTTTTTATTTATATATAGCGTAATGTTGTTGATTCTTTTTTTTTGTGATATTAGCGTAAAGTTTGTTTTGTTTTCATTAATCGTTAATTATTAATAGCAATTAAAGACTGCAAAAAGCAATTCCGCCTCTTCATGAGAATCTTTACCTAGCTCCGGGAATACGTCCCTAAATTTTATATCATAACCGGCCCCCTCACAAAACTGCAAAGTACCAAAAAGCAAAAAGTTTGTGTAGACCGACGCTAAACAACAAGCGTTCAAAGCCGTAAATACTTTCCAACTACTTCAACTGTCCAGAACCCAACCATGAATACCATTCATGTTTCAAACGGACGCATGGACCAAAAACATATGATGTCGTATGCCAGTGCCAAACTCCCAAAACCTTAAAAAAATTCTACTCAAATGAATTAAAATACATGGCAATTGTGTGGGCTGTACAAAAATTCCGATTTTATCTAAAAGATAAACCTTTTAAATTAAGAACTGACAACAGAACCTTGATCTGACTGAACAGTTCCATAGACACCAAATCCAAATTGACTCAATGGTTACTAATCCTGCAGGAATTCATATTCACCATTGACAAAATAGTTGACTCCGCCATCAAAACCCGTTGGTTAGCACCACGCACTTAGTCTTTTGTCAACCCAGCGGTTGGAATGGTCTTATTTTTTTAACCACTATTTCAATTTGTAGTATTATAACAAAAACAGCAACTTTAACGACATTGCAAGTTCTACAAATAATATAATAATTAATTTATTCTTTAACGGGTGTATTTAGAAAAGACCAAACTTGATTTTGTCACAGCAATTTAGTCTAACTACAATTGCTTAAATTTGCAAATAGCATTAAAATGTTTTCAAATGAACTTAAAAACACATTTATTTCTATATTTGAATATTTTTTTCGGCAATTTCCAACAATAATTTGACTAAAATACTTTAAGTAAAAATAGTTTGATTTTTTCTGAATATACTGATTAAAGAATAAATTGATTATCAATTTATTAATTTCAGGTTAGGATACTGAAAATCAAGGTAGCGATCAAGATACTCTTAAGTAAAGTGGCTGAAACTTGTGATCTTAGATAGAATCTAATACATTTCAAAGCACTAGCAAGTCACCACGCTAAAGCTTTAAGCAGCTTGTAAGGCATTTGAACCTGGCTAGGTACTAGAGAATTAAAATCAACTAATTTCATAAAAGCTCATCTTGAAAATTCTTTTCTCCAGCAAAAAAAAAAAAAAATCAAGAAAAAAGCGGAAAGCAAACGAGCAGCTAACTCAGAAGATCGTCTACTCCACCAACTACCATTGCAGTCAAACAATGCCCAAAAAAAAAAAAAATAATTTTCTAAAAGTAACTGTCACTTTCATTTATTATTCACAAAACCATTTTGAGATGTGAATGAAGCGCTTCTCTGTACGCTTTTTTTAAAGACCACATATTGGAAAAATATACAGGAAAATAGTGTTAGTAAAACTATTTTTTTACAAATCCTCAATAGTACCAATGGAACGGACTCAACACAAAATACCAGTAAATTACAAGTTTAAAAAATGCAGTTTATTATTGTGTAATACTAATTTGTAGCAGACCAACATACACCACACATATACATAAATGCAAAAAAATTGTACTTGCGTCTTGTCGTAGCTGCGCTAATAATGCTAAGTTAAACTTAATTGACAGTTAACTTAAAACACCAAAGATAACTGATAAGGAAAATGAAGTAGCAGCAAAACATGCTTCTTGTATAAAAATTCTACGGAAAACCAATTTCATTACTTTCCCTAAAAAATTACATGAGGACATTATTCAATTGAAAGATACCAAAAAAATAAATCATTTTCCGATAAAATCTCCGGAAGAGCTGGTTTTGAATAAAACAAAAAAAAAAAACAAACAACACAAAATCCTAAAATAAGAACATGAAATACCAGAAGGTTATTCGAAACAAAAAAACTTGACAACACCATCCGAGAGATTACCAGACTCAATGTCTTGCAGAAACAAGATGGAAAAGATTTGTAAATTCCGCTAAACCAAATGAACAATATACTACTCTAGAAACAAATCAAGAGAACACCGAAACAAAGTTGGCATTATCGTAAACAAAACTGTCGCAAAGTGCATTTGCGCTTTAGTACTACAGTCCGACAAAATATTGCTGCTAACGATCTACGCTACTGCAATAAACTTTAACGTCATACAAACCAAAAAACCAAAAATTTGAAAACATTGTTGACCCACATGGATCAGGTACTAAAAACAAAAGAGAAAACCTTCTCATCCAATTAAACTAAAAGAAAAAACATGCAAATTACAAACACTAAAAATCTCTATCCTAATAAAGAGACGTTTCTGCCTATTAACAAAAAAAAAGTGTGAATATCTAAGGGCAAATATTCCCCAGATCACATCCTTCTTGTAGCAATAATTAATTTCATACTGGTTAAAATTTGCAAAAATCCGATACAACAAAACATAAATCTTAACAAGCTAAAACTTTTAGGTACTTCTAAGTCAATTTTCAGAAGATTTGGGTTTACTTTAAAAATCATATCGAGAGTTCAGGAACCTGAAAAAGCAAGCAAGCCAATAAACGAGGCCAACCAGATCTACATCCGTGCTGATAACGCAAAGCAAGGCTGCTGGGATCTCAAGGAAACCCTCCTTAAACTCTGCAAAAACATCTCTAATAAGATCAGGAGCAGCAAAACTACCTAAAACGCGGCAATAATTAGCTTCATTACCAAGAAACTTTGGCTCTGACCTCCACTATCAATTTTTTTAGATTTTTGGCGTAACTCCACTATCAAGACCAAAAAGATTCTTGCATATTACCACGCTGCTGCCCACCAAAACCTCAGACTCCTCGGGCCTGACCTTCTTGAAGAGACTAGCTAAGAACCCGGTCGATTTCAGCGCTTCCAAAAACAAAACTTCGATAGAAATCCAGCAGAAAAACAACGTTGACGTCAAAAACAAAACCACGCCCTAGGGGATAGATTTACCTTAAAAAGTACTCCAAGACTAAGTTGAAGAAACGGAAAATGGATTTGGGTGAATTTATTTCAGTAAATACTAGGCCATCAGTCGGCCCCTTAAATCAAGTGCACTCAGCGCCAAAAAGGTAACCAGCCATCAAGTCTAAAGAATCCTTGACCTGACCAGTCCCTAAAGCACAGTTGGTCAACTTTGGTACGACTAGCTCCCTAGGCTTACAAGTCAAATTAACACGCCAGCACCTAAAAAGGGCGCTAGATCACGTCGCCCTTCGCCCATTACTATACTGGATAAATCCAAACATCAAATGTTACCGTCAAACGCGCAGTAAACGTGTTTTGACGGCATCCGCATGCACTTCCTCACGTATGCGGATTTTTGTACAGTGAACAAAATCTATTACTACCCTATCAATTAAAGGGTTTAAAACCCTACAATATGTTATTTGGAACGTGCCATACTGTATCACGGTTGATGTAGTACAGGCTAAGCTTATCGCTCAGAGGTTCACTCCAACCACCACGATACGCATAAGAAAAAACAAAAAACCTTCAAAACGCTATACGTGCAACTTCTACAGAAAGCAAAAAATCAAAAGATCTTGTCTCTTATCGAGTTGTACGGATTTTGCGTTACCGCCAAGTATAATCAAAAGACCGCTGACAGAACACTGCTCCAGCGTTGCTAACGTTACGGCTTCTTGGTTCAACGCACTATATAATTGCGTCAAATGCCCGAGAGCTCATCTAAGCTCACGTGTAATTTTACTAAAGAGTTCTGGCATGTAGTAGCTACATGCGACGCGTACGGTAGGCCGTTAACTACTAGTAACAAGAACCTCTGCTCTTTAACAGAAAACTCACGCTTCTCCCAAGAGCACACCCAATGCACGTAAAGACCAATTTTATGCGCAAGCAGCGGGATCACTTCAACATGCTAAAAATCAACTATTGCTCCGTTTATCCTAAGCAAACAACGCTTTTAGTCTAAATGGCTAAACATATCAGACAAGTGCTCTATAGTCTAAATCTCGTACATCCGGTACAAGTGGTACAAGTTCACCACAAATCCTATGTCTAACCCGTAATAAAAATATCAGTTAGACAGGAAAGTCTATGTTACAAATTTGTGACAAACTTCCAGCACTTATTAGACATTTTGTAAGTCTTTAGAAAGATTTTCCTCCTCCTTAAAAAAAAAGTTTGCGTAAATTGAGAAGCAAAAGAAAAATAAATGACAAAAAAAAAATAATGAAACAATTACGCTTTCTCAAGAATACAGCAAAAAAAACATACTAAGACTGCAGTTCTAACCCAGGTATAAAATAAAAATAGTAAAAAACAATAAACAACAGAGCAACAAAATGGAAAAACTTTAAACCATACACAATAACTTCAATCTATATAAAAAACTAAAAAAAAACAGCTAGAATACAGCACAAATACTGACAAACAACCAAAGCAAGCTAACAGCGGGACCATCAGAAAAAAACCTATATGAAAAAAAACATAGAAAAGCTATTTAAAGATAATAGCTCAACTTATAACATAAAATCTAATAACTGTTTTGCTGTTCCTGAAATCACATAAGAAAAGATTAACAAGCCATAAAATGCATCAAAAACAGAGTGCTTAAACCAGATGAGATACCAGTAGAGATAATCAAGCTCCTAAACAATAAAAACAAATAGAAACTAGAAATAATATTGAAAAAAAATTACGATACTGACATATAACCGGCTGGTTACCACACTATTTTTTTTTTTCTAAAAATACTGCACTCAAGACTATTTGAAAAGTGCAAAGCTGGTATTTGGAAGCCATACATTGGTTTTAAGGAAGGATTAAAAACCAGAAAAGCACTAACCGCAACAAAGGTACGTATCCGCTTTATATTCTATAAAAATACGTTTGACAAGATACAATACAATAAACTAGTCAAGATTTTGAAAAGCATAAAACTAAATCAAAAAGATATAAATTAATCAAATCAAATAGCTAAAGTAAAAAAAATATGAAACCGACCGGGCATATAAAAACGTTTAGAAAAGTACACTAAAAGTTGCATACTACCTCTGCGCTACATCAAAGACCTCCAGTACTTAGTTAACAACGTAAACATACATAGTAAGAAGGTGAGGTAACAGGTAAACATAGATAAAACCAATATTATAATGGTAACAAAAAAATTCATGGAATAACAATCATAAATTCTTCTATTGAGCGCAAATTTGTACATTGCGTCGTATGGTCAATACTGTACAAAATCATAGCATGGACAATAAAAGTTATCATCATAAATAAACTAAAAGGTGACTTTTTCCGCATACTAAAAATGTCATAGACGGACAGAACCATAAACAAAGAGGTATTGGCTCAAATACATAGAGATCGAGAGTTACTGTCCAACATTAAACAAAAAAAGATTAAGTACTTCATCCACATAACGCCCAACCACAAATACAACTCAGGGTAAGATTAAAGACAAAACTGGAGTCAGACGGAAGCAAATGTCATAGCTGCCAAATATAAAAGAATGGACTAGCCTGAACCCCCTTAATTAGTAACCGCTAAATAAAACAAGCGATAAAAACTGATAAAGAATAAAACTTTTATTTGCCACATAAAATATTTGATTTTTGTGCTACAGTAGTTTGTATTCAACGGTTTTAGTTGTGTTTCAATATATAATAAAGTTTAAAAAAGTTCACCTCACTTAATAAGACTTTTCGAACACGTGCTAATATTTTTTTGTTATTTGAACATGTTAATCACTATTAATTTTTTTAATAATCTAAAAACCTTCTACGTTTGGATAGGTGGAAATTAGACAAAAATTGTGATATAGACCACATCTTAAAGGTCACCCAATGTTATATGATTTGTTGCAAATATGTTTATTTATATAATTTTTATTTAAAAATAGTGATTTTGCAATAAGTATTATTAATTTATAATAAGATAATTGAATGCTTATAACTGTAATTTTTATATCTTTGCTAAAGCTGATCTACGGTGCAGCATATTATAAAAAATGACTAATTATTATAAGTAATAGGATTTTTTTCTAAGCAAACTATATTACAAAAAAACATTTCTCATAAATTAATGAATCCTGAGGAGGTATAAGTATAATGTTAACTATTTATTATAAAAACAAATAAAGCTTAAAGCATTTAAAAAAATATAAACTATAAGTGGTTGTACTTAAAAGAAGATAAATTAACTCTAAACAAAAGCTTAAACAAATCGCCTTGAACACTTTCAAAATATTTAGTTTATCTTAATTTGAGCACAAAACAATTTGTTTGTTTTCCCACGTGCCCACAACAACACAAATCCTCAAGTAAAAAAATCGATGATTATAATCCACCCAAATCCTGTTACAAACATTAGCATTATTAATAAATATGACTCTCTCGTTTCCTTTCCACTGTCCGTGTGTTGTAATGAATGTGGGTTCGTTAAAGTAACGCTCAACGGTTACAGGAACACAAGGCGATTTTGTACTCGGTACTGGAAGAGTCGTGTTATTGTAAAACGAAATTCAATGTATGTGCTCTCCGCGCGCGGCCCCAGAGAAATTAATTAATCTTTGTTTCTACCGTAGATATAATCCGTCTTGGTCAGTTGCATGTGTATGTATAGGTAGATATAATACGAAAAATAACCGTGAGATAACCAGTAGCGAGCCACAATCGAAACTAGTCATCGGAATCATTAGTAGGGGAGAGCTCACTTACAATCGCCTATCTACAACTGATCCTATCGCTAGCGAGATGCTATGATATTAATTATTTTACATTCGCTCGATTTATTTTGTGATTTTATAAATTTCTCCATTTATACTATGTACTATTTTACTGCAAGATTTACTCATTAAAAAATTAATTCTGCTTTAATGCAAATAAAGTTTTAAACGATTTTAACAATTGAAAGTATGTGTTTGTTCAGTCCATTAACGTCTATAAACCCACATCAATTATAATGTCCACTATTTTTAACGGCAGGAACATTCCAGCCCTGAAATTTCACCGAAACAACAAAAAAAAAATTGGCAGCAGATTTTCAAATTGATTTAATACAAAAAAGTCAATAATTTGGCCGGCGACTTTTAACTGACTGCATAAAGGGTCCCCGAATCGAACCTTCGATATATATTATTTCGGAATTTATTCTCCCATTCGCTCTATTCAATGTAAAACAAGATAAAATGTTAAAATTGCACGGACCCGTGGTAACAACCCCCTTTGAGTTATTAATTGCTTAGTAAACGCGCGCGCGAGTCTAAAAAAATGCATTTTTTGTTGTTGCTGTTCAGAAGAGCTCAGACATTAGAAGCGGAAATCTTCAATCGTTACCCGGAGCGGCAAACGGGGAAATAATAATGGCATGCCAGCCGGAGGAGAATAATAAATATTTAATAGGGTTATCTCAGACTTGGGCACGTTTTAACATTTCTTTTTTTATATTTATTTTGTTATTTTCCTCGTTGTTGTCGAGATGCCCCTTGGTAAATATACCGTTTTGTAGTGCCAAAGACACACTTCTTCGTGTCGTTCGTATTATTATTTTTCATACCAGTATCGAGTTACGATTAATCTTTTTTAATAAACAAAAAGTCGTATTTAATAAGAAGCGATTACATAGAGCGGCCCGGACCGCGTGATTAATGGTCAATTTAGAATTCTCCGCGCTGTCATCACGTTAGAACTATATATTCATATAATTTAATGCCGGATTATAATGTGTTTTATATTGCTTTAACTATGCAATTCGTTTAACTGCCCGCACGGAGCACTAAATAAATGTGAAAGCTCTCCGACCGCACGGACACAATCGATTCAGTATTAATATTTAGACACTCGTAAAGATGCGTACAATGTAATCAATTCAGGTTTGATCATGAAATAACTGTTTAAGAATAAAAACAATTTTAACTATAAAAGTTTTGCACAATTTGTTGCAAAAATATTAAGAATTCTGTACAATAAATTATATACATAATTTTTTTTAATAACATTTTTAATAAAAGAAAAAATATTTTAAACCGTCTTGCAAATGAACCTCTTAGTTAGAATAAAAACCAATAGTTTGTACTAAACCTCTGTAAATTACACCTCTATTGAAAGATGAGATCTAGAATAAAAGTACAAATAAGTTCCGTCAAAGCATCTCAGTATTACTATCAAAGCACAAACAACGTACATAAATAACGGCCTAACTATTTGCCAAGTTTTGGAGTATATGTATATATATGTATCTTAGGTAATAATATAATAATCGATTATTTCTTGCCTTTCGGCCTTGAAAATTCTAGATTTTCCACACATTTTTCACTTTTGTTTTTCTTGTCCACGTAAAATTTGCACATTTTTTCTTCATTTTCACATCTTAATCTTGCAATCATTTTTTTTCAATTTTTCTATAATTTACACTAGGTACTTTGGTAGTGCATCCGTTATGATATGTATCTAATTTAAATTGTATCTAGATTCATTTATCCGTGTTCTGTGCTCTTGCACTTGTATATCTCAATCTCTCATCATAATTTTCTTCCACATACTTCTATTTTTTTTTAATCTTTCTAATTCCTCAATAGTATATCCATTTTTTTTAAATATTTTTTCTGCATGATTCCATTTTTCCCCATTTTTCATCTTCTCCTTTAAGGACTCTTGTAATATTTTACATTTATTTCTTCCTATCACTCATTCTTCATATGCCTCATTGCACAGTTTCTTGATACTACTCTAATTTATCTTTTTAACTTCTTCCATTACAAAGTATGCTGGGGTTTCCTTGTTTACCATAATACCCATCTCCAGTAATTTGTTTGAATATCCTCTAATTTTTGTTGCTCTTTTCATTCCCAAATTTCTGCTCCGTATAATAACATACATTTTACTATCAAACATCATTCATTTTATTGTCATGCATTCAAATTTTCTTTCACCAATTCCTCTCCCCATACTTGTCCTACCGCCTTTGCCTTTTTTGTCATAGTTTTTATGTGTTCATTTTTTTTGTTATTCAGGCATCTAATCATTTTGTTCATTTCATTTTCTTGTTTTGTACAATCACTATGTTGTCTGCATAAACCAATGACCAGACGTTCTTTCTGCCCACCACCACCCACCCGTCTGCGCCTTACATAGCATCTGCACACGGCGGCCAAATGAATAAAACGGCTAAAAATGTATTTAAATTGATTAATAAAATGCCTCCATGCGTCTACAAAAATTAGCCCCAAAACACCAAATAATCATAGACAAACTAAAACATTTTTAGACAAGAAAAGACATCACTCGCATACATACGAATTAGCGGAAGACAAAACCTTCAAAATAATTATCCGATACATCCCAGAAGATGTCTTACCAGAAGAAATTGCTGCTGCCCTAGAAGAATTAGGCTACAAAGTTAATGCAGTCAGCAGACTACACAACAAAGAAAGATACTACTCAATTATGTATGTACAACTAGAACAAGACCCAAAAAAATACAGAAATTATGCAAATGACACACGTACTAGGACTGAAAGTAAAAGTTAAAGAAAAGCTTAAGTCTAGAGACCCAGCACACTGTCATAGATGTCAAGCGTACGGACATTCGCAAAAAATGTGTACCAAAAAATTTGTATGCGTCAGATGTGCACAAAATCACGCATCTGCAAACTGCAAACTAACATCAGCCGATCGAGACCAAACGGTATGTGCTAACTACAAAGGGAATCATCCAGCTAGCTACAAAAGATGCCCCAAGTACCAGAGGCAAATAGCCAAAATGGATAAATCACAAAAAATTACAAGACCACAAATGACAGAATCGCCAAAGCCACGAGCACAAACAGTAACCTACGCTGAAGCCGTACAACCAATAACAGAAAAAGAACCAGTAACAACTTTAGATATTTCTATAAAAGACAAACTATTAAAGGCAATCAACACCTCCAAAAATGATAGGGAGTTATTAAAACAAATACTCATGATCGCGCTAATGAACATGAGCTAATAATGGCAGCACACCAAAACATACTAAACATAAACTTCTGGAACTGCAACAGTCTCCCAAACAAAACAGAAGAACTGAAAGACTACTTATTCAAACATCAAACAGACATAAAACAGGTCTCAAAACCAAAAACAAAATAAAATTCCCAAACTATCATATTTACAGAAATGACAGAGTGAACCAAAAAGGAAGAGGCATTGCCATGCTAATTAAAAGATCGATCTAACATGCAGTAATCAAACTACTTAAAATGACAAACCTAGAAGCAACCGGGGCAGTTGTCAAAGTTGAACCCATAAGAAAAATCAAAATCATAGCAGCATATCAATCACCATCTAAACCACTCCTACACTCAGATCTAAACTCAGCACTGCAAGAAAACATCCCAACAATTCTAGCCGGCAACATAAAAGCCAAACATCGGGCTTGGAACTGCAACACCAACAATGTCAGAGGAAAGTCACTACTAAAATACTTCAAAAAAAAGCAAATAATCGTTCACAGTCCAGATGCACTAACATTCTTCAGCACTCAAAGCCATACCCCAAACATCCTAGACATAGCTATAACTAAGCACATCAACAACAACATTACATTAACAGATATCGATGAGCTAGAATCGGACCACCTACCAGTTCAACTACAATTAGCAAACGTCCATAATCCAAAAAACCTCAACAATCAAAAACAAACAAACTAGAACAACTTTAACAAACACATTCTAGAAGAACTTGGCCCCTTTCCAAAACTAAGAACAAACCAAGACATCGATAATGCAGTACAAACACTAACATCAAAAATACAATCTGCAATGCATAAATCGACTACAACATTCAAACTCACAAAAAAAGATTTGCTAGGTCTACCATCATACCTAAAAGATCTAATAAAAAAAACAAAAAAAAAACGCAGAAGACAAAAAAGAAGCCAACCACCTCCAACAAAATGTAAAAGAACAAATCAAAATGTTCAAAAATCAACAATAGCATCAAACGTTTGAAGGAAGCTACAACGACATTCCCAAAATCTGGGAAATATCAAAAAAAGTTAGAAACAACTACACTCCAATTCCTGCCCTTCATGGCCGCAACGGCATGGCACACACCGACATGAAAAAAACAGAAGCCATTGCCCTAACAATGGAAGATTAATTCAGCCCGGCGTACGACATTCTAGACACAAATATAATGAAAACAATAGAAGATAAACTTGAACATCACTTACAGTCAATCGATCAACCACTACAACACACAACACCAAAAAAAGTGGCAAAAATAATAAAACAAGTCATTGCCAAAAAAGCTCCTGGACTAGACAACATATCCTACAGAGCATTAAAAAGTCTTCCCAAAAAAGCCATCGTATGCCTTACCAACATCATCAATGCAATGCTTAGAAATGGACACTTCCCTGAAGCATGGAAGACCGCAATAATAATAGTCTTCCCAAAACCAATAAAATCTACAACATTCCCGCAAAATTACAGACTAATAAGTCTGCTCAGCTCACTCAGCAAAATAGCCGAAAGAGTTATACTATCTATAATAAATCAACACAACGAATGACAACATAATCCCAAAACATCAGTATGGATTCCGAAAAGGCCACTCAACCACTCACCAACTGGCAAGAGTAACCGACTATATAAGCAGAAGATACTGCGTGAAGAAGTCGACAGGTGCCATATTCTTCGACATTGAAAAAGCGTTTAATAAGGTATAGCACAAGGAACTTATTGTCAAACTCTTCAAAATAGGCTATAACAAACACCTTTGCAAATTAATAAATTCCTTCCTAAACGAAAGACATTTTCAAATAAAAATAAACAAAACACTATCAAACAGAAGAACCATAACAGCTGGGGTCCCATAAAGATCAACCCTCTCCCCCATCCTATACAACATATACGTAAGAGATATGCCAACCGCCAACAACGGAACAATAACCGCACAATATGCAGATGACACAGCCATCCTACACAAATCGTCAACAAAACTAATAACAAGCAAACTACAACACGCTGCAGACTTCATTGCAGAATGGATAACAAAATGGGACATAAAAATTAATCCCAACAAAAACCAAGCAATCCTCTTCACCAAAAGAAGAAAGACCCCATATGGCAACATCAAAATTGACGATATTCCCATACCATAGACCAAAAAAGCAAAACATCTTGGAATCACCATGGACCGACTACTGAGCTGGAAAGCCCACACACAAAATATATGAAACATAAGCATCGGAACAACAATGAAACTTTACCCATTGCTAACCAACAAAAGCATGACCTTAAAAAACAAAATGTTGCTCTATAAGAGCACTATACGACCACAATTAACATAAGCGGCATCAGTATGGGGAACAACTACAAAAAGCTACATGAAAACACTAGAATCAAGACAGTCTTGCTGCCTGAGACTCATCACCAACGCTCCATGGTACATCAGAAACGTAGACCTAAGAAAAGATGTAAAAATAACAACACTGATAGATCACATCAAAACGACTGCCAAAGCATTCTTCGAGAAGGCAAAAGTACACAGCAACGACAAAATAAAAAATACCACCAAAAAACAAATCTACATGAGAAAACACTACAAACGAACAATAGATGTAATAACTACATAAAAAAAATGACAAAAGCAGTAGGAAGCTACTTGCACTAAATCCATGCATCGTGACCTAACAAACAAAGGAGGTAAGTCACACACAGATGCAAACAGCCCGATGGGCAACCAAAAGCCAGCAAGGCACAATAGAAGAATTCCGAGAACTTGCGACATTAAGAGATAAAGCAGGGTTGAATTGATTATTGACTGAATTTGATGAGATAGTTGCTTCATCAAAAAACTATGTCTGCCATTTTAGACTTGTTTTGTCGTATACAGCTCTCTGGCTCAATAATGGTTAGACTTTGTTGTTAGTTTTTTGTTTGTTGTTTTAAAGTCGAACGTTAGGAACACATTTGGTTATCTGTATTCCAAACATTTAAAACTAAAAAAACTAATGAGGAGCACAGAAACAAAAAGTCTCTAGATATTACAAAAATAGTTAGACGTACCACTTCAAGAAAAAAAAACAATTTTAAAAATTTCCAAAAAATTACATTTTTGACTAAAAACCTTATACAACATGCTTTTTAGACCAATAATTTATGAAATAATGTGATTTTGTGCAAGAAAGTTAAAGAAAACTTAACAGAAAATACTGTTTTCAAATCAAAATTAAACAAAAGAAGCAATTTTGGACTAAAGTGTGAAGAAAACGTTGTTTTTGACTAAAAGCTAAATATAATATGCTTTTTAGACAAAAAATTAATGAAATAATGTGCTAGAAAGTTAAAAAAAAACTTAGCAAAAAGATTGCTTTAAACTAAAAATTACACAAAAAAATCAATTTTGAACTAAATTGTTTAGAAAGAGTTGTTTTTGACTAAAAATTTAACAAAAAATAGTTTTTAGACCAAAAAATAATTAAAAATGTGATTTTTGTACAAAAGAACTCATATAAATACTGTTTTAAATTATAAAGTAAAAAAGCAAAAAAAATTGGATTAAAGTGTTCAAAACATGCTGTTTCTGACTAAAAACTTAATAACAAATTCTTTTTAGACC
Source organism: Tachinus rufipes (assembly GCA_963932245.1). Lineage (NCBI taxonomy): Eukaryota > Metazoa > Arthropoda > Insecta > Coleoptera > Staphylinidae > Tachinus > Tachinus rufipes. Next base: position 24,019,656 of record OZ010745.1, on the reverse strand, counting down.
AACAAGTAATAATAAAATGAGATTTTGTGCAAAAAAGTTATAGAAAACTCATAAAAATATTGTATTCAACTAAAAATAAAACAAAACAAGCAATTTTGGACTAAAATGTTTTCAGAAAATGCGGTTTTTGAGTAAAACTTTCTTCTTAGACTAGAAAGTGATTTTTAGACCGAAAAGTGATAATAACTGTAATTTTGTGGAAAAACAGTTACACAAAACTTATTGAAAAGACTGTTTTTGAACTAAAAATTAAACTAAAAACGCAATCTTTTACTAAAACGTGTTCAAAAAATGCTGTTTTTGAATAAAAACTTAATAAAAATTGCATTTAAAAACATAAAGTAATCAAAAAATGTGATTTTGTGCAAAAAAGTTACAGTAAACTCATAAAATTACTGTTTCAGCTTAAAAATTAAACAAATAATAATTTTAGACTAAAAAGTGTTAAAATGGTTTTTTTGACAAAACACCTAATAGAAAATGGTTAAAAAAAAATACATTAAAAGATACATTAAAAGATACTGTTTTAGACTAACATTTAAACAAAAAAAGCAATTTTGGAATAAAGTTTGCTGGTTTTTAGACTAAAAAGTAATAAAAATGTGATTTTGTGCAAAAAAGATAAAGCACTGATGCAATTGCAGTAGAATATTTTGCAGTGAGTCTTAAAAATTCCAATTCTTGCGACGGTCCTAATCTCTTCTACATTTGCATCTTAACTAATAACCTATTCTAACTGTTTTCTCACTAACATTTTGCATCTGCTCTTGGGTCTGAGTGATTAAAGTACAAAACCTTTACTTTCTTAAACTACAACTCCAAAATATTGCATGGTGCCCCTTTCCTAATTATCTAGTAAGTTTCATTCTTTTTCTTTACCTGTTATGCTTACCAGATCAATTATTTAGTGCTAATATTAAAAAAATCCAAAGTCAGAATCTTTGCACATTATGTGTGTTATTAATACCGAATGGTTTGCAAAAAAATGTTAAATCGCAACGTTAATTAATACTTTTATATCTTTTTCAGTTCCTAATTAATAACAAGTCTATAAAATTTTATGTAAAATATTCTCCTTTAACTGTCAACTTATAGATAGAAAAATTGTTTCTTTATATTTTTACAAAGCGTGCCCAAACTCCCGTGTACGAAGTGTAAAATACCTTATTCCTACCTAGTCTAAACGGAAAAAAGCTAAATCTAGCTTTCAAGAGTTAGTAACCTTGCGTATCCAAATTTCCTGCGCTGGGACGTCAAACAGTCTCTCATTCGGATGTGCTAAAGCCGTAAGTTTGAATCAAATCATCAAAAATACTACTAAAGCAAGAATTTCATTAGATGCTTGGACTGAGTTTAATAAGCATAAAGCTTTGTCTGCCATGGGAATTAGTACTACCAGCTCAAAGCATATTCTGTTCCAATAACCAATTATTATTAACTAACTTAGTTTGTAGCTTAAAAGTTAATTTCTTAAACATTTGGTTTCAAAAAAAGAATTTATATTTTGTTCATCAGCATCATGAACATTAAAAAAAAAATTTTTTACTGAAATCATAGTAAACAATAAAGATCCACATCGCTTTAATCTAGTAAATTCCAATTATCATCTCAAACATTCATTTGCTAACCAATAGGGTGTTTGTCTAACATTTACAAACAAAAAACATTCTAGATTTTGGTTATGATAGCATATTTCTCAATCTAAATTTTTCCGATAAGACTATTTTTGTAATAAGCATATACCTTTGTCCAAATAAAAAAATCTACAAACTTGTTTAAGAAACTTTTTCATGGTGATCATAAAAAAAATTAACTTAAAAACTTCAAGAAGCTTTATGTAATTTTGTTGATATGGTCTTTTGAAAGTATAAAGTATTAAGGGTGCTAACATCTTCAAAACTTCAAACAAAACTTTTAGTTATTTGAAGAAGTTCATTAATCTAAATAAAAAATTAGATCAACAAAAAAGCAGAACGTACAAGAATACCAGCAATTATAGTTTTGGTGTTCAAGTGAAAAACATTAATTTTAACTATATTTTGTACACTTACAGATTTGTAATCAAGAAATATACAATACAATTTGTTGATAAGATTAGGATGTTTGGAAATGCTTTCTAAATTGAAGAATCAGACCTTTGTACCTTTAAGTTAAACATTTGCAATGTCCCAATAATTCAGAATGGCATGTTTTTTATGTCGGTGATTTGAAGGCCTAGTTCATTATTTTATGTCATTTTCTTGTAAGCTGTATAACAAGCACGCTGTACATAAGTATTTGAAAGTAAAAAGCTAGAAAAGCTTTTCAAACTTCTTTAACCCAAATGTTTAATCTTAAACTGCTATGATCTTCCCTCCAGCGCGGCAAATGCAGTAAGGTGTTTGATCATTTCCTTTACGGAAATCTGCAAGTATTCAAAGTGCAGAATCCTTTTTGTTAATATATTTTATGCAATTTTTTTTAAAATTCATATACTCTTCTTTCTAGTGAAAAGTAATAGCTCGTGCTGGGTTTAATTATTCTAGTCGCTAGCAGTTTTTCCACCTGCTCAAATGTCATTGCTTTCTTCTTGTAAGTATAGCGTTGAATTACAGTATTGTCGTGGCTAGAGTTCTAAGACTTTAGAATAAGTTTTGTTAGGTTAGGTTAGGTTAGGTTAGGTTAAATCTAAACTGTTATTGTTTTCTAACAGTCAAAAATTGCTCTATATGAGGTCTTTGTCCAGCTGAGACGTATTTAACACGTGTTGGTTTTTGTTCAATTTCTAAGTAGCAAATTATTAGTGGCTTCTTTAGTAATTCTTATTTTGCAGCGTGGTCCGTATTGAAAATGTATTGAAGTTTTGAGATCAGACAGAAGGAGGGTGTTTTTATCTGATTTCTGAAGCGTTTTCACAACAGGGGGCCTTGTTACTAGTGCTCAATTTTCTTTCAATATTCCTCTTGATCTTAATGGTTTGTTAGAGTAAATTGTCGTTGGGCTTTAAGAATGCAGCATTTTAATTTTATCATTGTTTGCAGAAAAAAAAATCATATAGTCTCAGATTGCCTTTCCAGTGCCATTTTTGAAACTAATTCCATTCAAACACCACCAGACTTCTTGAACACAATTGCGGCCAAGCCAAACAACCAGTTAGTCAGCAAACGCGAGAACACTATCTAATGAAAAGAAATTGCTATGAGTGCTTTTTTGGAGGGGGCATTTGACAATACTACCTTCAAATCCATAGCAAATGCAATAGAAAGACGAGAAATAGAACCTTTTGTCCAACAATAAGTCAACTCCATGATCAAGAACCTGACTGTAATTTTAACACTATATAGAAAAACTGTAGGAACCAAAGTCGCTGGAAGATGCCCACAGGGGAGCGTCCTTTTACCACTAGTGTGGTGCCTAGTCATGGATGACTTACTACAGATACTCATTGACATAGGCATTTTTGCCTTAGTGTGCGGACACAACGGCAATCCTAGCTCCGATCATCGAACGCGCTGTTTGAGCATAAAACACTAAAATTTGTTCTAAGCTCGGACACTTGCTCACCGCTTGATCTTCGTATTTATATTAAACTAAAACTTTTTTAGCGGCGTAAACGTAAAATTATAATTACTTATAAAATAATCGCTGTTGTGTTTGCACCATAAGATTACGCAGACAATTTTACTATCCTTGCATGCAAGAAGTTTGGAGCAACCGTGTCCAACATGATACAGAGTGCACTAAATACCATAGAAAGGTTGTGTCAAAAATAGGTATTCAGTGAACCTAAACAAAATGACAATTGTACCGTTTAGAAATCGGCAAAAGACCACAGACCTAAAAAACCTGAGAATGTATGTAGCCACGCTCCCGATGTCAAAGATGGTAAAATATTTAAGATTCACGCTTACTAGGCTAAACTTCAACACACATCTGACAAATATAACAGCAAAAGCCATTTGGGTGCTGTAGTCTTAATAAAACTAGACAAAGTTCAGAAACCAGCATATCTGCTAATAACGAGGGCAATGAGAAAATTGCCCACGGCAGCTATGGAAGTACTACTATCGTTACCGCCACTTCACCTAATATTAAAAACGGAAGCTACACAAGCAGCATACAGGTTGCAGATAATTAAACACTATGTAAACCTTGGGACCCACAGACCCAACATAACAAATGTGTTGCATAAAGAAAAAACTCTAATGATAAGGTCGGACTTCATAAAGGGCCACTGCATCAGTAAGAAATTTGATGTAAAAATACTACATCAAAACGAATGGATAAAGAACAGATAGCTGAGAACAGTCAAAGAAACTATTTGGTACACAGATGGTTCAAAGACTAAATGGGTGCGGAGGTTGAAATCTACAAGAACAAACACCAAGAAAAGCAAACTTTGCTACCTCTGGGTAAACATGCCTCAAACAAAAAAAACCTCATGGCAAATTAGCATGACAAATAAAAAGCAAAGGGGAGATTCACTGGACAAGAGCCCGTTTTTGAAATCTTATACGAGACCGGTAAAGAAATAATTTGCAGCAAACTTGAGGCAAACACAGCAACCTGTGAAAAAGCTGTAAGAGATTGACACATTTAAGAATATTCCTAACAGGACCATCCCATGTTATTAAAGCAGTGGTAACACAAATGAGTCGCATCAGACTGCAAAAACTCACAGGACTGATAACCGGACATTGTGGACTCAACAAACACTTGCATAAAATGGAAATAGAAAAGGACCTTCTATGCCGCGGATCTATGGAAGAAGACGAGATTCCAATACACTCACTGTTTGAATGCAAAGCTTTCACACAGCAACGCACAACCATCGTTGGCAAACACATCCCAACCAAAGATATGTTAAAAACAACCCATTGGCTAAAAATACTAGATTTTATAAAAAAAACAAAGTAAAAGAGTAGAACAGCAGAGACGCACAACAGGCCCAATAAGACCGCAGTGCAAGGGGCGCCAGTCAAACCACCTCAAGGTAATGAAAAGATGAGTTTTTTAGTCAGTAAAAACTTAAAACTACTGGAAAGTAGCCCAGTGTCTTTTAAAGATTTTTTCTTTTCCTACGCAAAAAAAAACAAAAACTGTTGAATTTTATTAATTGAACGGTTGTAAATAAGATTTTTTATTATTTTTGTAAAAAATTTATTGCATGCAGATCCAAACGGTGTTAAAAAAAAAAACTACTGACTAAGTGCCATAATGACCCAACTACGGAGCATCTTAGAATTTACTAGTAATTTAAACGTATCTTTTTTTGATATTTTTGGCTCAAAATAAAAACCACTGTGCAATGAAAACTTTCAAAGTTAATAGATTCTCGTTTAAAAATGTCACAAATTTTCATTGATGTATCTTAGTCGCCACCACTAAAATTGTTTGTAAACTTATTAGATTAAATAATAATAATAATAATTTATTAACGCAACTGCATTTACATGTTAAATTACATAAAAAATGTTTACAAACAGTGATTACAAGTATGACAAACAAACAAATAGATACATACATACATTACTACATATTAGCTAAGGTTACAATAATCTCCTTTAGTTGGTTTTGAACGTTTCGTATGAAATACCAACAAAGTCAACGTTATTTGATACACAGTTAGCGTGTCGTGCAATACGAGACAGTGAGCTGTGCCGACCATAGTTAGTCCTACTATAGGACATATACAAAAGAGGGCAATTCCTAACCGCACGTTGAGGAACTTGAATATCTATCATATCCAAGATCTGCTGACAGCAGGTTAGCCTGCTCAGTATTTTGAACAAAAATTTCATGTCCATCTCATTTCCTTGTTTTTCCAACGCAGACAATCCTAAATAAATCTCGATATTTTCAAATGATAAATACACACCAGTAAGGCTGAGTGTAAATGATACCAGTTTGTAAAATTTATTTTGAACTGACTCCAATCTGTCAATAGAAGTTTGGTAGGATGACGACCATATTACGCTACAGTACTCTAGATGTGATCTCACTAGAGAATTGTACAAGATAAGAAGAGCCCGTATGTTACTAAAATTAGCCGTAGATCTTTTAAGAAAGCCTAGCATCTTGATAGCTTTATTAATAACAAAATTTAAGGTATCTAGGTAGTGACAGTTTAAAATATCTAATATGTCATTAATAAAATTTTAAAATAAAACGGGACCCGTGGGACCCTTGGGGTACACCTGATGTCGCCTTAATAGAATGAGATAGATAATTTTTAATTTTAACTTGCTGGACACGTTCACTTAAATACGACGTTAACCTATTAAGCAATGGACTACCGACACCATATGCACTCAATTTGTTAATTAGCAGGTCATGGTTAACAGAATCAAATCAAATCAAAAATGCTTTACTAAAGTCCATGTAGATTGCATGGACCACCATCACCACTTTCCAATGCTTTGATTATAAAATAATTAGTAAATACAAACAAGTTTGTTTGAGTTGATCTTTTCGGGAAAAAACTGTGCTGTTGATAAATAATTATATTTTTAAAAGCACCAAAGAAGCGTTAATATATAAATTTTTCAAAAAAATTTGGCAGTACCGGACAAGATTGTTATTGGCCTATAATTAGTTACATTTGATTTGGAACCAGATTTAAAGATTGATACAATATAAGATTGTTTCCTCAAATTGAGAAAGATTCCTGATAACAATGAATCTTTCCTAATTTGTTAAAGGAGAAACATACTTGTAATGTTTTGAGTGCTCAAATTGCATCTTACCGACGATGCGCTATAGTTTTGTAATAAAAAGTTGTATCTACTAATGAGTGATTATAAAATCATTAATTTTTATCATGTTTACCATCCTCAAAAAAATCCTTGTGAGTAAAAAAAAAATATGATTCTACAGGATTTACAACACGGAATTAAAAACCGAAGCTGCATCAATGACAAATTAAATGTTTAACATTTTTCAACTCAGTCAAAAACGCTTTGATTAAACTGAGATCCTACCAAAAATTTATTATACAATTCAAAATATATCTAACCACCATGCCAGGAATAAAACTTGCAACATCGTGGATCAAATTTTATGACTGTTTGGTGCATTCAAACATCATAATCATTTCTAGACATTTAAGCAATAGTCAAATTTTTTGGTGCATCGGAATAAGCATACGATGCGTGTGTTTACTGGAGCTGCAAGAATTCTTTTACATGTTTTCAAACTACATTAATTTTAGCAATATCTAGAGTAGCTCCATTGAAAACCATAATCTTAGCTCAATTGTAATTATGTGGAATCTTTCTGTAAGCATAACTAATGAAAAAGATAATTAAATTATTAAATCAAAATATTGACAATATTTATTACTGGTGCATCTTAGATCAGTTAAAAATATTTGTCTAAAATTATTTATCAGAGATTCAAGATTTGACAAAGGCTACAAACTAGCAATATGTTTCTAACCATAAATGCCCAGTTGATACCATTTAAAAAAGTTTAAATAATTTCTACCAAGTTCTAGTTCAAAACGTGCCTGTAGATGATATTACAATAAAAAAATTATATTTATTAATATACCTCGACCGTACAATTAAAATAGGTAAGAAAAACCAAACGGCCAAAATAAAATGCAGAGTCCAACTACCATAAGCTGCTTTTGATAAGTTAAGCGTCATCCTAAAAAACTATACTTAAAACAAAAGTTTTACTCTAAGAGACAAAATGCTCTACGGCAACACCTAGGCTAAAACAAAGATATAAAACATCATACAGCATATAGCGAGTCTCAAGTGAACATGTGGTACGACAAAACAAAAAAACGGTGGTCACATAGGATGACCTAGAGACCTAGAAAAACTAAAAAAAAGTTTGAAAAGAACACAAACAAGATGGATCGATGACCTCAAGACAATAGCGGAAAAAAAGGAATGAGTACTTCAAAGTACAAACAAACATGGAAGAGACCTATATCCAACACTAAAGTAACTAAAACCTAAAAAACAAACAAAAAATAAGCCCCGGTACAATAATCCAAATTGGCTATTTTCACCAGAATCAAATTAGCCAACCAGCACTATAAACTTCAACTAGTCTTATAATGTCTTATTAACATGAACGCTTACCTTTCTCTACTATAATCTTCAATTATAGTCAAATTTTGGCCGCTATCTGGTTTAAATTTGACTAAACTTTGTCACACAACTCACCAACTATTGAAAACATCATAGCTGAACAGCATCTAGAATCAACCATACTTGGTGATTTTCTAACTTTAGTGTAGATTATGCTAGAACGTTTAATAACCGAGAAAGTAAAGTACGAAAACAAAAACAAATTCTCAAGTCATTTTATTGCATTTTCCTGTATTTTACAACAAAGCTACCAATATTGAACTGTCCTCAAACCTAAAGACACATGCCTTCTTAAATGTACTTAAGAGATTTGTGTCCAGAAAGGACAAATGTGTTCAATTATATTCCGATAACGATACTAATTTTGTCGGTACTAAAAATGAATTGAAAATTTAATTACTTTCAAAAATTATAAAACCACCATGTTCCAATATTGTTCTAATAAATTTATTAAATAAAAATTTATTCCACGACAAGCTCGCAAATTCGGTGGATCTAAAAAGCTGCATTTAAATCTGCTAAAAATTTTATTGAGAAAATCATTGAATGCAAATTACTTACTTGAAAAATGAAAATTTTTATACAATAGTAGTTTAAATTGAAGCAAGCTTAACTCAAGGCCGTTGATCTAAACTATCAACGTTGCCAGCAACTAGTTCAACATCGAAACCAGAAATATTTCTGCTAACTCTAACATCGCTATAAATGGCATAGAGACTAAACAACTTGTCCAGCGTACGGAAACCTAGTAGTCTTAGATAGCATCTTGGGCATATTGATGAAAACTGTCAATCGATATTTTATATGGGCAGTGTGCAAAATCCAAAATTTACTATTTAGAATAGAATAGAGAATAGAATAGAATAGAATATTGTTCGTAAGCCATATAAAACGGATGTATAAGTCATAAGATCATCGCTTATTCTTTTAACGGAGGCGGCATGTCTAAAACAGTCACACCTTTTTTGAGAGCAGAATAAAGTAAGAACAACATTAGTTAACGTGATAATGTGACGTTTAATCATGCTTTTAATTACTGTTTATATATACTTGTAACTTTGACTGAACAAAAATAGTACAAACAATAATCATAGTATGCAGATCAAATAAATTTTAAAACGTAATATTAAAAAAAAAATGTTTCAATAAATTTATACTGTGAATTGTATTAATAATAAATATCCAGCAACAAATAAACAAAGGCGTATGTTATTTCCTTGAAATTTATTTGAAAAGTTTATGTATTCCTTTATTTCCTAACATAATGAAGACAAAAATAAGATTCCAAATATGTTATAGCACAATAAAACAATCTATTCCTACAAGTGTTGTGGGTGTAGTATGGATATAAAATGTTAATTTTACGACGACTTTATTCCACAAAACAGTAGCCTCTCCTTATACAACAAAAACACACACATACACAGGGATGCAGCAACAAACCAACCGGGAGCAACAAACACAATCTTTTAAACACACACATTTCTATAAGAAGGAGCGCCCCTATACAATGGGTTTAATAAAATTCCGCGACGCAAATCCCCTTTAATAACTTCTGATAAAGCGGCATAAATAAATAAATTATCAATTGTGTGCACTTCTCATTCGACAGCGTACGCTATAAGATTATCTAGATAATCCCTCCCTATACATATATAATTTTTATTCCGTCTAATTTAGTTCGTTTTAATTGTCCATATATTTAACGCCGCCGTTTCATAAAAGCTCGTTCTAATCCTGTTTAAGGACATTTGCATAAATAGTCGAGCCTAGGAGTCTGTAAATCGGATTTCTGCAGCCGATGCCTATCAGTGATACGCCTTAATTTCATCTAATAAATTGCACAAACGCACCGTTTAATTCGCGGATAATTAAATAGATAAATAAATGGTGCTTAATGTGCTATGTTGATATTCAAACACTTACGAGTGGTCGCCTTGTAATTATATTATTTCATTCCAGTTTATATTCACGCCACGTATTTTTATTGCCATAATTTAAATAAATTATAGATGCATTGGATAAATTAGTAAAAATATGCTGCGCTTTTAATTAATTAGAAATTATTTAATATTTCCTCAAATTCAATTTCATTATAAATAAAACATTTTTTATATCCGTCGGAATCGCTCTACTGGCGCCGTAAAGTTGTTTTTGTTACATTTTCCAGCTGCAAACGAGGAAAAAATTAAATATTAATAAATATTATTGCAGGCCTGCACGTATATTTTTTATCGCTCCATTTAGAGATCATTCCAGTGAAATTAGATCGTTTAAATTGTCCTCGCATCTGAGTCACAATCGATGCTCTATGAATGTGACATGATTTAATAGCAGCGATAAAAATAATTGCTGATTCAAAAGTGTTAAGTTCAAGAATTAATTAGTACATTTGCAGTTATTTTTATTGGATAGTATTGAAAGAAGCAAAAAATATTAACAGTTGTAACAGTTCACTGCAAATGTGGATATTAAAAAAAATATATAGCATTGAGACGTAATTTCAAGTACTATCAGTTATAATAAATTTTAAATTATCATCATCTATATTATTTTTGTATAATTAATGTTTGAATTCTTTCCGTTTTAACTAAGTATGTCAAGATTGTTATAGGTTTCAAAATTGATAAATATTTTATAAATTGAATTGATGAATAATTAAAACACAGGTGGTTTTTTCTAAACTATTGAATTAAATATACCGTTTGTTATACGATTTATTAAGATATTTATATGTAACCTATTGCATTTAGAAAAGATAATTGTTATTGAGAACAAATTAGTTATTATTGCGAGCTAAAAAAAATCTAACTTTGTCTTTAATGACACAAAAGTTAAGACAGTTGAAAGACTATAGATATGAAAAAACTGTAAAATTCCGTTCAAGTGCTTTAACAAAAAATTGTTAGTTAATAATCTATATTGCAGTTTGAGTATAAAATAATATTATGTTTTTTTGGATAAATTTTTGGTACTTTCAGTAAATAGGTTTTTTGTAGGATTTTTCTAATTTTTGTTATTTGATTAGGTAATATTTTTAAAGTTTGAATTACGATGTTATTTAATTAAAGCTGTTAACCTATACTATTTAATTTAATTTATCCCACATTTTGGGGGCTCGACCAGAATATAAGCAACGTCGAAGTAAAATTAGCAATAATTAAAAAAAGTGGTATATTAACAAACGCAGAAATTGCACGTTTGTAAGTGAAATTAAAAACCCGGCAAAGAAGTTAAAGAAATTCAAGACAAAAGTAAATAACCGGAAACAGCCGACAAAATAAAAATGACAAAAAAGAAGAAAATTTAACAACACATGACATTGTACAAAAAAGTTGAGAATAACGTGTGGCTGCTAACTATAAGACGTAATAAGAATTATACAAGTTAGACAAAATATAATTCAAAATGAAAACATTAACAGACCTATCATCAATAATAAAATTAATAAGTCGTCAGCTAAGGCGTTGCACAAAGCAATTTTCAGGGAGAACTAGAATTGCAAAAATTGCCGGGTTAGAATAAATGGATCAAGATGAGGATTTAGATAACCTCAATATAAATGAATTGGCATTTAAAAGTTAAAGATAAACGTAGTGAAGTGTTCGCTTCAGCAAATGGCCGTTCAGAATGACTAGCGCATGGCATTACCTTTCGGTTTTCTTATCTGCGTTTGTTCTTGTTATTGTCACTCATGTGGTACTAGTTTGAGGTGGGCTACTGTCCTATTTCCTACACTGACTCCATCTTTCCTCTCTCCCATTCTTGTATTATCAATCTAATTATATGCATTGTATATTCTTAGTTTCTCTATAACTTTATTAACTTCTTCCTCGTCTTATCCTCTTTCTTTCATAAATATTTTGTCCAGCTCCATTAAGTGTATTCTCTTTGATAGTTCTAGAATCATACTGTGCGCTGCTCCAATATGGGGACATGGGCTAAGGTACAAAAAGTACAAGGAAATGATAATATCACAACAGAGAAGAATTTTGTTAAAAATAGCAAGTGCATACAGAACCGTCTCAACATATGCAATCTTAGTTATAGCGGCAATAATGTCAATCAAACACATGGTAGAATACAGGAAGCAATCCCAAAATAAACCAAAAATAAATTTAAAAAAAATCTTTGAAAAAACAATTAAGAGGTGGCAGGAGAATTGGCAAATGGATACTGGCAAATCCATTTGGACTAAGACGCTAATAATAGAAGTAAAACCATGGGTCAAACAAAAACATGAAAAAGTAGACTACTTCTTAACACAATTTTTAAGTAAGCACTGGTGCTTCAATGACTACCTAGTAAGATTTAATCGTACAGATAACAACAAGTGCAGACGATAGAATAGTGCAAAAATAAAACTGGAAATAGAACTGAGTGAGAAAATTACATAAGAAAGCACAGTTGGAATAATAATAGAAAATGAAAAAAAAAGTGTCTGGGCAAACTTATTCTGATAAAAAGCTTAGAGCTAATACTAGAATAAACACTAGTAAAAAATAGAGTTTAAGTGGGTAAAAACTTTACACACAAGCTGATAGAGCTTTTCCAAAACTACATACAAAATTTAAAAAAAAAATTGTTAATTTTTTGCATGTATTTTTGCTTCTTGCTTCTCCTTACTTTGTGTATTGTGGCTTTTAATTTGTGTGTTTTCATTATTTTTGGTTTATCTAAATCTTGAAGCTTCCATCATCTAACATTTCCTTAGTGCTGTCGTTACATAGTTTCTTAGTGCTTTTCATTTATTTTTGCCATTCAGGCATATATTATTAATTTGTCAATTTTGTTTTTTTAACTTTTCCTTATCTTCCTCCCTCGTTTCGCACTCTACTAGCGTATATTCTGCATCGGCATGCGTGTTTTCTGGAAAAAATATATACATCTTTCTTATTTCTGGGTGTCCGGTAAGTAGTATAGTATAGTAACACGTATTTATGGTATAAGTTCTTTTGCCAACTCTTACTTTTCTCTTATTTTGCACTGTTTTTGCCATTTTTCTATCGTATTATCTCTTACCCGCAGATTCTTAATGATTTTGCTCTCGTGGCTCCACTTATTTCCTGTTTTGCTTTTTATGTCTTCAAGGTGTCTCCTCGTGTTTCTCCGGTGTACAGCAGTTTACTTTTAGCAGCCGTTCCTATTAGCCTCTTTACCCTTTCTCCTATACCTCCCTTATTTGGCATAAGTCTACTAAGCATTCTTTCCATTTCTTTTGTTCTTCTTACCGCTTCCTCAACCTGTTTGTTCCATCCCTTTGCTTCAAGCGTAACTCCGAGTTATTTATTGTATTGCTTATGATTATTGTTTGTTTTTATACCTGAATTTTTCCATTTCCGCTATTAGTCTTTTTTGTCAATAGCCATTGCCTCAGTATTCTACGCAACCAAATTTAACCGTATATTTCTCATTCATCTCTTTATTACTTTTATTGCCAATTCTAACCTTTCCTTTAATACTGTTATGTCTATTTTACCTACCAGAGTCACGTCATCTGTAAATGCCGTTATTGTCACTTATTCCGGCAGCTGCATCCTGAGTATCATTATAAACTAGATTCTACAGTTTAGGTCCTAATGCAAAACAATGTAGTCCATTTCTGGTCTAACTAAATTTTCCATTTTTATCAGTAGATTTGTTTTCTAAAAGTAACTCCATATTATCTTTATATATAATTATGTTTTGTTGGTTCTCTGTATTATGCTGCTTTTATAATTGCTTTCCATAGTATGTTATTAAAAGTATTTTGTATATTTTTTTGTGTGGTCCATTTTTTGCATCTATTTTATCTTTGCAATGGCTCCTAGAGTCGATCTTCTCTTTGTAAATCTATATTGCTCTTGTTTCTATCTTCCTTTTTCTATTTTCTGATTAATTCTCCTCACGATCACTTTTTCCATAAGAAAATTAAATTCAACGCCCTGACAGCCGTACAGAGCACACGAGAAAAGATTGGAGTCGACTGCCAGCAGCCGACAGAGAAGCTTCAATCCGTTACGCCAGCTACCAGCCAGCCACAACGATTTTCTACATAACAGCAATTATTATTGCAATTCAATTATATTTTAATTTTTTGTTTGTTAAGAGCAATCTTGCCATACAAAAACATTTCTGTTCTAGATCGTCAGTACCTTCCAACCCTCTGCAATGGCGGGGGGTGGTAATGCGAAGAACATCCTGGAGGAGTAACAATCCAGGGACCGCCATCGCAAGAATGAGCGGTCTCAATCTTATGAGAGGGATAGATCCGACGACCGCTCAATCTCTACATCCAGTGCATACAAACTCCTGGAATCGCAGCTGATGGAGAACCAACAGCTGCTAGCCGCGATGTCTGGGAAGTTAGAGTCCCTCCAGACTACTATCAATCAGATGGCCGCCACAATAGCGTCACAGGCCGTCACAACCAACAAGTACGCTGCTGCCGCTCTAGCCAGCAGCAATTCCCCCGCTAACAACGCCGTTTCCACATCCGAGGATGAGGAGATGGTTGTATCCGCTTCCGACAAGGATCCAGGAAGCGGCTCCGACGCCCCAAAGAGAAGGAGACGTCGCAGGAGGGGTAAGATAAATAATTTTTCTGTTTCAGGTGCTGCGGCTAATACCGCCCCTGCTACCGCCTCCGGGGTACCTGCCGCCCCCAAAAAATCTGCCGCCTCCGGAGCCACCCCCAGGGTTGAAGCCACCCCCGGAAAAATTGCCGCCCCCGGAAAAATTGCCGCCCCCGGAAAAATTGCAGCCCCGGAAATGTCGCCGCTGACGGCCCCGGTAATTCTGCCGCCCCCGGTGCCGCCCCTGGGCTGACATCAAATTCAGGATCCGCCACCGGTCCACATCTAGAGGATGTAGAATCTGAGATGTCCGTGGAGGCCGATGTCCCGGTGATCAACTCATCCCAGTCCGCCAGCGGAGTCCAGGTGGACCAGGATGGCTACATCGTGGTTTCGCATAAGAAACGCAAGATCTCAAGGGGTGAGTCATCCCATTCCAATATACATAAAGGGCCATCAGCCAATCCCCAACTGCCATCAGCGGTTGCAAATCGCCAGCCGTCAAAGGCTCCCACTGCCGGCCCATCTGGCCAAAAGGCAAAGAGGAATTCTGCCCCCAAAGGCGCCGCCCCCGCTCTAAAGGGGAATGCCAGACAAGGCCACATCGAGGTGAGGTTCAAGCCTGCTGCTATGAATCTCAACCACGTCGATGACGACATCGAACCTACTATTCCCGCGACTACACTCGCGAATTCTAAAGCGCGCCCGCCGGCGATAGTTCTGGATAATAAAAGTTCATACCCAGAACTATATAAAGTCTTCCGCGAAAAGAAAATAAATATTTTAACCGCGCGTAATACCCGAGATGGTATTCGTATTTCGCCTGCCACGGGCGCCGATCACAGAGGGGCAACCGACGTCCTAAACGCGAATCTTAAAGGCTTCCACACTTGGAAAACTGCCGGTGAGAAATGCTTGGAATTTGTCATCAAGCATGTTCCGGAGTTCCTCACTGAGGAAGACGTGGGACGGGCCCTGGAATCCGCAGGATATTGCCCGTCAAACGTACATCGTATGGGGAACGAATTTATTCGTTTTCATATGGTTTCGGTTCAGTTACCGAAAACATCAAAAAGCGCTGAGATTATGGATCTCGACGTATTGTGCGGTTTTAAGGTCGACGTCGAGCGCAAAAAGCGCAGTGGCGGCATTCCCCAATGCCACAAGTGCCAGAAGCACGGCCACACAGCAAATTGCTGTTTTGTTAGGACACTTGTGTGTCGTATTTGCGCAGGGCCCCACCAGTCGGCGGCCTGCCCAGTGGCTCTACAGCCAGATGCGCCAATTGTAATGGCCCGCATCCCGCTAATTATAAGGGTTGCAAAGCCTACATTAAATTTATGGCCTCGAACGGCAAGAAACTAGGTCCGGCAGCCGGCTCAAGTTCCCTTAAGGGCTCAAGCGTCCGCTCAGCCAGCAGGTCCTCGCAATCCTGCTATCGTAACTGCGAACAAATCGTTCGCTTCTGCTGTGGCTCCTCCAGCACAGCAAGCTGTCGCAGATCAGGTTGCCGCTTTCTTAGAGGCGCAAGGCAAGCTGATGGCTTCCTTTTTGTCTAGTTTAGCTAAACAATAATGGATGATACGCCCGATGTATTACTCCGTATTTGTTTTTGGAATGCTAATTCCATTCAAAATAAAATGGGCGAGGTGGAAGAGTTCTTCTTCGACGAGAACATTGATATCATGTTGATATCAGAGTCGGTTCACCGGCCCAATCAAGCGCTGAGAATCCCGAATACTTTCACGTACTTGAGATCGTCACCGGTGCCGCTGGGGAGGGGTACAATGATCTTAGCTAAAAAATCGTTGGACCTCTCCGAGGTGGTAACCCCAGACACTCTCTCGCTAGAATCAAACGCGATCGTGGTGACTGTGCCTGGGTTAGGCACACTCAAAATTGCGTCTGCCTACATCAGGCCATAAAATCGCATTGAAATAGAAGATTTTGATGCGATTCTCGACAGTCCTCACCCCACAATTATCGCTGGGGATTTTAATTCTAAGCACCCGGCGTGGAATAGCTTGAGGACAAACTGCAAAAGTCAAAAGTTGTTCGATTACGCGCAGGAAAATCATTTACAAGTGGTGGGTCCAGATAATCCCACCTTCTACAGCGGTGCTGGTCACATGGGGGACGTTCTTGACATAGCAATATTCAAGAACGTCAACCTAACATACAATATACGCGTTGTCGATGCATTGAGCTCCGACCACGTCCCTGTAATATTGGAGCTCTACGGATTGGGGACAGGTGAGAGAGGAAGATTCGTAACTCGTACGGATTGGCCTCTTTTTTCTCGTCTTCTAGAAGTGAGCATAAGCAGGCTTGCACCAATACATTCAGTCGATGATCTGGAAAGAGCCGTCAAAACTTTTACATCTCAAATTCGCGCTTCGGAAAAGGCCTCTAAGACCCATCAGGTTCGCGTCGATAATCCTCTAGGACTATCCCGAGACGCTAAAGCATTGAAGACGCAAAAATGCCGCCAAACGTCAATGGCAGAGGCATCGCGACCCCAGAGATCGCAAAATTATGAACGCGCTCCACAGCGAGGTGAGAACAGCGATAAGGTTGCACAAAAATTTGTGCTGGCAAAATACCATGGAATCTTTCACAGAGGTTGATCATCCAATGTGGAGGATCTTCAAGGCCTTACGCAACAGGCGAGTCCCCATTCCAGCTATTCTTGGCGAAAATGGGGTTCAATTTTCTAAAGAGGGTAAAGCTGAGGCATTCGCCGACTGCTTCGAACTCCAATGTTCCGAGGTATTCACAAGGGACACTGATTTGGATCATATCGATCGGGTCCACAGGGCTGTCAGAAACTTCCTGAACGCCGAGGACGACGACGAACTGCTGGAAAGCGTTCGCCCGTCACGAATCCGAGAAATTATCAAAAAATTTAAAGCTCGAACCGCCCCTGGTTCCGATAAGATAACGAACAGAGCTTTGAAATCGTTCTCGCACAAAGCAATAATGGCTCTCATCAATATTGCAAATGCGACTCTTCGAACAGGGCACTTTCCTTCAGATTGAAAAAGCTCTCTGGTGGTAACTATCCCCAAACTAAGGAAAGACCGGAAATTTTCACAAAACTACCGGCCTATCAGTTTACTATGCACCTTAAGTAAGATCATAGAAAGGGTGATCTTGGACAGATTACAGGATCACACGGAAGTTAACAATCAACTGTCCATCAATTAAACCGCGTGACAGACTAAATTATCGAAGGTTTTAGACTGAAAAAGATCACAGGAGTGGTCTTTTTCGACGTCAAAAAAGCCTTCGATAAGGTTTGACACAAGGGCCTTCTTTTTAAATTGTACAGGGATAAATTCCCTCTGCGTCTTGTGAGGCTGATTGCTTCATATCTAAACCGCAGAACACTGGCAGTCAGAATTTCTGGCCATATATCTACTTCTCGAAATATAGAGGCAGGGGTGCCTCAGGGGTCAGCCAAAATGGCAAAAAATCTTCTTGTTCCGATGTTGCGTCAAAACAGCGGCATGTCGATTCGGAACAAAACCCGGCTCTACACTTCTACCATCAGGCCTATGCTGACATACGCATCCCCGATCTGGGGCACGGCCTCGCGCTATCATCTCGATCGTCTTGAGGCATTCCAAAGTGTCACTTTGAGGAGCCTCCTCGATGCTCCATGGTACTGTCGGAATAGAGAAATTTGGGCGGACCTAGGGTTGCCTCTTCTGCGCCACCAAATCGAAACTTTTGCCGTAAAGTACTTCGATAATCTCGCGTTTCATCCGAACCTCGATTTGGCCCGACTCGCCGAGCCAGACAGGGAGACTTTCTTTTACAAACGCCCGGTTAACCAAATAGCCGCACTCTAATTTCTTCTTAACATTACCAACAGGTTCAGGTATACCCACCATCTATTGCAGCATATAGGGCTAATGCTATTTATATTAACTATCTAATTAAAGAAAGGTACATAAGCCGTAAGGTCTCGAACTTCCATTTGGCATTCATTATTGGGCGGTTTTTAGTCGGTAGGCTTTTCAACCTTATAGAAGATTTTACCGCCTAGCCCCAAAAAAAAAAAAAAAAACTTTTTTCATAATGTTTGCTAATGTATTGATCAGACATATTGAATTTTACGTAGTTCTTTTGCCTGCTTCCTACTTTTTCTCAATTAACATTAGGTTTGCCTCCTTTCAGTTAGTCGAAAATGTTTCTTCCTTCAGACATCTATTTATTATTTTTGTTATCTCTTTCTCATTTCCTCTTAACGTTGCTATCTCCGTTTGTTATCTTGTCCTAACCTAACCTATGGCTTGTTATTAGATAGTTTTTTTTTTAATCTGTTTTATCTCCTGCACTGTTGCAGAGACTGCTCTGTTTTGACAGCTATTTCTGCTAGTTTTTCTACAATTCCACCAGTATAAAATAATTTTTTAATTATTACTTCTTCATTCTCTTGTTCCTCTTATGTAATCTAACATTTCTTTCCAGCATCTTTTTTTACTGTTCTTGATTGCTTGTTTCTTCAGCTTCGTCAGAATCGTCTCCCCTTCTTCTTTATTTTTTAACCTTTCTTGCTGTTCGTATAGCTTTCATCCTGATTTCCTTGACTTCTTTGCAACACTAGTACAGCAGTCTTCTTTTTCCTTCTTCTCCGTACTTGGGGACTGAGCAGATGACGTTATATAACAATTATAAAAATAATGTGCAATGTAGCAAACTCCAGCGTTATTAAAATAAAAGAAAAGGTTCGTAAATTTCAAGATAACAACAAACAAAAAAAAGCTGGCAGCAATACAACAAACGACAATAAAGTGCTATTAGGGAATAACCTAGCAACGCAGAACTACCCAGTGGCATTTAAATTTTCGTTCAGGACATAGAAAATATAAAGGGATTGCAGATTTCAAAAACACAGCTTTGTTACTAATTTATATTTGCAAAGAAACGTTGATCAGGACTAGCAAAGCTGTGATCAGCAAAAGATCAATAAATTCATTATCAAGAACGCTAAAGTACAACACTGCATTTACACGCAGAAAGATGGGAACGAAAAATTAGTTTAAGAGTTTTTTTTTATTAATAAAAGAATTAACAGTATAAAAAGTGTCAATGCAGTACGTAGTAGCTAGATTATATGACGATGTAAGTACAAAAACAGTACTTTTCGTCTAAAAGGTTTTAAAAGTTAAGCTAAACATATACAAAAAAGGAGATCAAAAAATAAAAGCACATAACAAAGTACGTCTGAAGCTAATATCTCAAAAAACAAAAAAACAGGGAGGCAACCAGAACAAATAAATAGGCCATCACCTAAATGTTTTAATTATGAAACTGGAAAAAACTGCAAGTTTAAAAGAACAAAATGTTTTTGATGTAACAGTTTTGAACATAATAAAAAATATAAAAAAAAAGTACAGAAAAAGTACGTTTATTAAACATCGCTAAGAATATGATAAAAAAAATAAAAATAGTTAACGGAAATTAGTAGGTTTTAGGAAGAATACGGTAAAACCACCCGGCTACACAGAATTAAAATTTAAGATAAACGATCAAACTTTCAAGACTATAGCTTATGTCGTATCTGACAATATCTCTGAGATAATCATAGAAAACAAACAATTAAAGCAGACAGAGGTGAAAACCAGCAAAGATAAAGTAACCATTAAGAAGATAGCAAGTGACAAAAGCACGACTGATGATGATTGACGTGGCAGACAAAACAAAGCTATACATTAGCCAAAAAATAAGACAAGATAAAAAGACACAGATTAAAAAATTAATACAATACTATAATGTTAATAGTAATATTACTAATAATAATAATAAGTTTATTGCCCAACAATAGAAACTATACACTAAAGACAACCAATACAGTAGATTTATCAATGTAACAAATAGTATAACGTAAGAAATAAGTTTATTTTAAACCCAAAAGTTTGATATATGCACATAATGAAATAACAGAACTACAAAGTCCAGTAGTGTTAATAAAAAAAAATAATAATACCTTAAGAATTAGTGTGGACTACAAAAAAGTATACAAGGTAGTAGTCTAAGATTGACACGTACTGCCACCAATTGAAGATGTGTTAGACACATTACAGGATGCTGTACAGTTGAGTGTGCTAGACTTAAAAAACGGATTTTTCTATGCTACAGCTGACACAGAAAACCAAAGGTACACAGTGATTGTTTAAAACAATAGTAAATGTTGGTTTTAAAAAATTCCATTTGGCTTCTGTGATTCACCTGCAGTGTTTTAGCGTTACGTAAGAAAGACTCTTTCAATATACATAGACGACTTTGTCATAACAGCAAATATAGTAGTCAAAAGTTAGACAAAAAACGACTACTAAACAAATAGCATGCCTTTAGTAGGTGAAAGCAACGTCGCCTAGATATGGTTGTTAAAAAAACACCTCTATTAAGAGCGCAAATAGATAACATGTCACCTTTCTTTTTATGTTTTCGCAAGACCTGGATCTCAAAATATTTTTTAACTAAGAACGCACACAACTATCTTTCAAGAGTAGTTGAGATATAGAGTTATAAAAATAATGAACCGCAACATATCTGGCAAGAATGTTCAAATTCTAGACAGTAGAGCGGTCCTAATTGCTATAAACAAGTCTAAAATAACATGAAAGCTAATTTTTGAATGTGCCCTTACTTTAGCAGCCTGTTTAAATAACATTCCAATAAAGTAGGTAACATTGAGACAGACGGGCAGGCGCTAAAAAAGTCATTCCTCAAAAGATTAAATAACTGAGAAAGCATAGGGTTAACACTCTAAGCTGCAAGCAAAAAAAGCAATGTCTGCCTCAAACGTTAAAACAACTTAATACTACTTGCAACTGTCCAGAAAAAACTTGCAAATTATGACAAAAATCTTAAAAGAACACTGCCAACTAAAAAAACACATGCACACAATTAGTATTTGAGACAATCCAACGTAAAAGATGTGAAGATGTGAAATTGATAACAAGACAATCGAGCACATGCTATGTACATGCCTAGCCCTCTCATTCAATAGAGAGTCCATGTTGGAAAACTGCTGGTTTGACATAGCCATTATAAAACAGATTCTTAAGAACGCTGTACTTGCATACATAAGATAGTGTGCCCAAACAACAGAGTAAAGTTACCACTGAAAAAGGTACAAAAAGCATAATGAAGCTTACGTGAAGTAGACCTTAGTTTACCCTCTTTAAATTTTAAATTCAAAAATCCAGAAACAGCAAAGAACAAGCTAAAAGCACTGGAGCGATTACAAATAATGTCAAATGCCCAGTGAGTGTGAGCATGAAATCAATTCATAAAAAAGAATACACTTCTTGTACAACGACTCTAATTGTTAAGGCATGCGATCAGAAATAGATAAAATTTTCCAACAAAAACTACAGACAGTAAAGCAAGTTTAAAGTTTCTTTGAACTGGTTGGGTATTTTAAAAACTTAATTCCGCATTATGCCAGAATATCAAAAGATATTTATTGAACAAAATTGCAACCTTCAAAGCATTGAAAAAAGCTTTTACAGAAAGTCTAATCTTTCATTTATATAAGCCTGGTTTGGAAACTAAACTCCCCGCAGAAGCAAGTAAAGAAGGTTATAAAACAATATTATTTCAAAGAAGTCCCATTGACAACCAATTCCATCCCATTCAATAAATAAGTAAGAAAACAACAAAAACTAAAACAAAACACTCTAAATAATTAGAAGTTATGTCAAAAATAGGTCAAAAAATTTATAGTCTATCTGCTAAGACAAAAATTCAAGATAGTAACAAAAATGCATTCACAAAGACAATCTACAAGAAGAACCTAAGCACAAAGGTAGCCTAATGAGTAATGCTGATAGAAAAATATAAATACAAGATTAAGCACCAGAATAAAACATGTCGATGTTTTAAGTCAATATCCCATTATGAAGATTTTTGGGCGGCCAAACAATGCAAAATAAAAAAGCTCAAGATGATGACAACTCCTTAATGATATTAAAAGAAGTGTTGCAAGAAAAGAAAAAACATAGAAACTACAAGATCACTTACGACGTACTATGCAGGGTGCAGAGATATTATTAGAACAATTCACAAACAAGGACATTATGCAGTGAAAAAAAAACAAAAAACGTAATTGATTATTTTATTAATTTACATCCCAAATCTATAAAACAAGATAGAAAGTTTATATCAGATAAAAAAGCGGGATTTGCAAGCAATGATTAAGTAGTAATGTAAAAAAAAATGAGAACCGTATCACAACCAGGCTCCTTAAAGCAAATGGACAAATAGAAAAGCAAAACCACACCATTATAACAATCCTAAATAAGATTGCAGTCAACAATGCAACAAAAAAAAGAAGTCAAAATTTATGAAATAAGCTTTTTAAGTAGAAAAGTTCAAATACACGGTGAAACACGTTCCCAATATCATTAACTTATAATGTATAACAATAATATTATAATTAATATTACCGATCACCAGCAAAAGATCCAAGTAAACAACTTTAAACCGCCAATAACTTCTGATGATACCATCATCAACTAGGCGTTGCCAAACAAAAATACATCCGAGCAATCTATCATAACCCAACCAACATCCCAAACAGTAATAAACAGCTAACTTATAAAAGCCAATTTTTTTTAACCCAGTGAGAACTCCAATTTTATAGCAAACCAAAATTTATTAACACTGCCCAAACAGCTATCAACCAAAATTAAGAAAAAACAGTAAAAGTAGTGCATTAAGTGCAAGCTGTTAACGCACAGTTAGGGTGCGGACACAACGACAATTCTCGTTCCAATCATAGCATCGTACCCTCGCACAAACAGCGCTCTGACCCTAGAACTCTAGAGTTTGTTCTAAGCTCAAAGTCTCGCTCATTGCTTCAATCCAGGTATTTATATTAAAGTAAAATTTTTTTAACAACGTTTGGGTAAAATCATTAATATACACTAATCTTGTCACAAATTTATCTTGTATTCTTTACTTCTAAAATAATTTTATTCTCACAACGCTAAAAAATCAAATCAATATATAAACACAAAAACTAGAGCAAAAAACAAGAGTCCAAGCTTAGAACAAATTGTAGTATTCTATGGTCGGAGCGCTGTTTGATGTGCGAGGGTACACTTGAACATTTTTACGTTTCATTATTATCATCAGATAGCTTGGGTAAAGAAACATCTTTTTTGTATCGTTGTTTGTGTTTGCACTTTACTTTAATAAATCTTTTATGGATTGTCCCAATGCTTTTGGTGTTGCACTAAGTCCCGCACCAGACCCTAAAAATAATAAATAAATCACTTAGATTTTCCATCAACCTCTATCGACACGCAATGTAACTCCTACAGCAAAAGTTTTTATTAAGCATTCCAACCCTTAAGCCGTAAACTGAAGATTATTGTTTGATCTGCAATACATCATACTTACCACACTACACCAAACGTCTAAACTATTAGACCCCGATACACCCATAGCCCATACCAGAAATGCACCTTGTTCTACCAACTCTAGGACTACTCCAAAGAAACCCTAGAAAGTTTTACTTGTACCTCTTTAATATGACCTTTGCTTCAACAATATAATTCTCTAAATAAAACTTAACTCCCAAAACAATGCACTTGCTTGTAGCACTGAGGCACTGAACCTCACCCCGAAGAACTACAAAATTAATGTATCCTCAAAGAAAATATTACGCACGATCCACCTCCTTAATATTTAGAGTCTACGCTAAGACAGAAAACGCCTAAACTTAGAAAACAGCACTCACGGCCCTGTACCAAACCCAAGCGCTCACACTTATTCGGCTTATGTTTGGTGGTTCACATATTCAAATGCCATATTTTACGGAATAGTTTAAAAAAAATTTCACCTACAAAGCAATACTGTTAAACTTTTCAATAAGCGTCTCAGTAAAAATGCAAGCAACTCTTCCTTGTCTATCAAAACAACCCCTTGCGCCCGGAAACTTGAACAACTAGAAACCATGTCGGGTATTCTGTTATGAAATAAATCTGAATAGACCGTTCCAGGTAAAATTAAACTCTTAGTCAATCAACCCCATCAGTAAGGTAACATTTTTAAGAAAAATATACAAATCTTAATAGACTTGTAAATTCCATAAAAAAATAAAACAGGACAACCACGACGCCTTAAAACACTTGCAGACACTCTACCATTGTGCAAATGGATAAATTCTTTGAACTTTTTACAACTAGTTTGTTTAAGCTCTGGAGACTTCCAACAATAACCATAAACATTACTAGGCTTTGAATTACTAAACCCAGGGCAAAAAGCCAGTGTCA
Organism: Tachinus rufipes; assembly: GCA_963932245.1. Lineage (NCBI taxonomy): Eukaryota > Metazoa > Arthropoda > Insecta > Coleoptera > Staphylinidae > Tachinus > Tachinus rufipes. The sequence continues at coordinate 23,994,723 of OZ010745.1, read as the reverse complement.
TCTAACATTCTGTCTCTAATATAATAACATTGAGATTTATTCGTACTTGTTGCAAAATCACAAACAAAGAAACCTTTCAAAAGTCTTTTAAGCCGTCAATACAATTTGAAGCATACAATAATTTTTAAAGTGTAGTTAAAAAAAAAAATTGATATTGCAAACCTGATCTGGTGGTATTAAAGATCTTTTTGTAAGTTAAGAACATAACATTTTAAAATGATTTGGCTTAATTTGTCAAATACTTTTAGAACCCTCTGAATGCTAAATATTTCTTTTTAATTTTCTTAATCTGATTGATGTAAAAACTGTTTTGACTGAATTGGCTGTATACAATAAATGACAAATAAACAAACAAAATTAAAATAGGCAATTCCAATAAAATCTGAAAAAAATTAATTTAATTTACGATATATAATAAATTTTATTTTCTGATAAAAAAGTATTCATTGTACAAAAAGTATTAAAATATCATTTCATATACGTTTTAAAATTTGTTCTCAAACTTTAATATTACTTATCTTCAAACGATGGTAGAAGAGAGAAAGATAAATATCCGGATTGTGTGTAATCGCCGGGGCAAAAATCTCAGCGAAATCCGCGAACTTGCCGCGATTTATCTCTGCCTACTTATGTGTGCCGTTTTTATTTATAATCGGTGTTCCCGGCGGAACATTCGCACCGAAGTGAGTTATTCGTGTACTGGCTGTACCACACAGCTCCGTGTTGATCATAAAATAATTTATCGATAAAACATAAGTCGCTTGTAGCCAATGTTTCACTGGATGTGTCAGTGCAAAACAACACCTCCGGGAGACTTTATTAATAGGCGTACACCACTTTTACTATAACACGCGCCACACATACACCATATTGCACAATACAAATGACATCGATTTCAGTACTGCTGACTACAATATACGTCTTTGTATTCATCAATGTAAGAAATTCTGAAAAAAAGCTCTCTAAGAATAAACATTTATCATCAGTTTGATTCTTTTGAAGTTCAGATTCATTTAAGTTAAATAAAAATATCAAGATTTGTAGTTAAAAAAAAATAAGTGAAGCATATAAGATTTCTAGGTGGGAAGCTAGTGTGATTTTAGACATATCCATTCCTTTCAGTATATGTGAATAACATTTTGTAACAAAACACATTCTCGCTAATATACATAGCTCACATCAAACAGTTTAATTACTTAAAGCGGCGTATCCACTTAACACGTTTCTAGTTCTTATTACCTTTTTTTGAGGATGGAGATTTATCACATCAATGTCTCCTTCCTCCTATTCATTTAAGCCCCGTCTCGCCTTTGTGTGGAACATTGCATTGTTTCATTTTATAATTCCCCTTGTGCCATGTCTGAACTAGTGTGATGGAATTATCGTGTTCAAACAATCAAAAAAATTTAACGAGACTTTTCTAGGCCGCTGCCTTTTTTACGGGTAAAATGCAGATTAGTGGGTGTGAATACGTCAGTCGGAGGTGTTGAAGCAACCCACCGACTTAATGTAAAGGCGTTTTAAATAACACATATATGAAATTATGTATACAATATATAAACATGGGAAATATTAGAGTTCAAGGAATGATTTATATTTTTATAGTCCTGTGTTTCATAACACATTTTATTAATAAATTATTTAATGGATTTAATGCGCTTATAACTTTCATAAACAGCTATTAATAAAATTATATTTCCATAAATGTCATTTTTTATATGCATGCAAGAAATAAAACCAATTCGTAAGAAAAAAATCATTAACTTACTGTGTATTCAGCATGAAAGTAATTTATTCCGTCAGGTAGAAATACTAAATAGTCTTCTAAGTTCTTTACAATTTCTGATAAATGCGGGTCCGGTTGATAAGTCATGAATAGAACTAGTGCTATATAATGTAATGATGACAGATTACTTTTGCAGTAAACTGTAAAACAGTGCAGAATCTATTATTGACAGATCATATGAATGAATAAAACATATTTAAAATAAGTACCCGAACGGGACATTGTGCAGGAAACTTATACGGCTTTTACCACTTACTTTTTTTGTTTGTGTAGGATTTTTTTTTATGAAAGTTTTGTTTGTAGATTATAATACAAATGTTTCTTATTAAACTTTTTTTATTTTTTTAATGCAGTATGAAACATACACAAAATGGGAAATAAATTCCAAGAAAAATCTATTTAATTAATTTTATATTTATTTCTTCTTTATTGCGCGTTTTATAGCTATTTAACATTGCTCCAAAAGTCTTACGACTTGTTTGAAAGGGGTTGATGGGACCAACGGCTTATTAGGTGACTTCCAAATCACCACAGTGGATAAAGAGCAAGTTATTATTTTAGTCATATTTGGTGATCAAACCTCGGACTGTTAGCGTGCTACGCTAACGCTCTATAACAGAGCAAACTCACCGTATTTAAACTTAAATTTATAGTCAACATTTTAAAATATCAAAATAAGTTTTGATGTAGTTTACAATGTTTTTGACCAACTTTCTTCTTCTTCTTCTTCTTTAGCCTAATTTTGTGCACTCCTGAACATAAGCCTTTTCCATACGCTTCCATGTCGATAGTTCTTGCGCAGTCCGTATCCAGTCCTTGCCCGCGTGCCTCTGTATATCGTCCTTCGATAGATACTCGAGGTCTCCACTGTAATATTGTCTTAGACCATTTGCCATTTTCTCTTGCCACGTGTCCCGCTCATTGCCATTTAAGATGTGCCATTTGTTCTATCATACCTGTGATTCCAGTTCTTTGCCTTATTTCCATGTTCGGGATTTTATCTCGTAAACTTAATCCTAACATTGCGCGCTCCACATTGCTCGTTGCCAGACTAAAAGTTTATTTGTGCTGTTTCTTGTGATGGCCATAGTTTCTAGCCCGTATGTAGTAACAAGTAAGATACATGTATCATAAACTTTCCTTTTTAGGTTAGTTGGAATTTTAGGTTTTTGTAAGATGTATCCTAATTTGCCAAAAACTGTCCTTGTCAATCCGATGCGCCTGATAATCTTTGTTGTTTGATTGGTCTTTTCTAATTTGATGCTATGCCCCAAGTATATATACTCTTCGACTTTTTCTAGAGTGTGATTGTTGATGGTGACCATTTTGTAACTCGGTCTTATGATTTTAATTTTGTGCATGTTCATTTGCAGACCCACAGTTTGTGAGACTTCATCGAGTCCGTGTAGCATTTCTTACAGTTTTTCTGAGTCATTGCTAATAAGCAAAGGTAATTTATGCGGTTACTATCGATGCTTACTCTCTTTCTATCCCACGATAGTTTTCTGATCACGTCTTCCAGCGCTAAAGTGAATAATTTTGGCGAGATGGTGTCGCCTTACCGGCCGCTTTTTTTTATGGGTTTTTTTTTCGTCATTCAATCATCTTCCATTTTGACGTGTAGGGGGTATGTATTTAAGCAAGTTTGTGTGCCTGGAGTCAATTTGAGCATTGCACATTGACTGGAGTACTGTCCATGTTTCGATAAAGTCAAAGTCCTTCTGATAGTCCACAAATGCCACGTAGAAGTGGATATTGTACTCTGTACACTACTCGATCAGTATACGCAATATTTGAATGTGGTCGGTCGTGCTGTAGCCTCGCCTAAAACCTGCTTGTTCAGCCGGTTGATAAAAGTAAAGTTTTTGAGTTAGTCAATTTGTTATTACTTTGGTTAGTAACTTAAAAAGGTAAACAGTAAATTAATTGGTCTGTGGTTCTCCAAACTTGTATTATCTCCTTTCTTAAAAGAAAAGATTTACATTGACCAACAAAAGTTTATAACTCTTACAGTAACTTTTAAAAGAAATGTATCTATGGTAGAAAAAGCATAAACTTATTTCATTGCAATCAGTTTGGATCAATTCGGACTATTTGGAGTACTTTGTGTCACTATAAATCACTCCGGATCACTTTAACAGATCAGTTTGAATCAAATACGCAATCAGATATGTCTGCATTACTTTTCTTAACTTCACATTACTTGATCATTTTAAAAAAGTTTAGAACAGTCTGGATTACTTTGAATCAATTCTTATTATTTTAAATTATTCCATACCTAATTCGGATAATTTCAGACCACTTCTGTACTTCAGTCTGAATCAGTTTATTAAATCAGTTTTAACTACACAACAGTTGAATCACTTTGAATCAGTTTAATTATACTGCATTAGTTGTTTCGGATCTGCACAAATTAACTTAGATAATTTCAAATTACTTTGGATTACTTTAGTAAATAATTTTTGATTACATTTGAATAGGTTGGTTTGTTTTAAAATAATATATTATAGTATTATAAAAATTGTTTGGTTCACTTTAGCATATTAGTTCAGAACACATTAGACAAGTTTGTTTTATTTTGGAACCAATCAAATCAATTAGTCTTGTTACTTTATATCAGTTCAAGCAGTTTAAAACATTTTAGTTCACTTTGAAAAAAGCTGCCCTAGCACTGTCAAACACACCTCCAACAAGATAACTTAGTTGGAAAGACTTGACAGAGTAATGACAAACACTAATAAGCTGTGCAACAATACCAAAAAAAAAAAACGATGACTTAGCTACAAATAGAACTAGTCTATAAGAATTTAAATATAAAAAAACCATAAAGAAAATTAAAAAAAGAATTGTAGAGGAGATACTGTAAGGACGTTCAAAACGGTCTCACATAACTCCGCAATATTGAATACGTGCAGACAAACAACAAAAACACAGAGTCGGCCAAAAGCATTCTGCAAAAGCTGTTGCACATTCCAGGCCCTATGCTGGCAAAAGCTTTTTATCAAGAAGACCCGAATTTGCCAAGGGTTACCATAGTTAAATTCTACAATCTAATCAGGTTGACATCCTTTATATAACAAGTATTGAAAAAAAAATTTGACAGGTGCATACGGGACAAAGCGCTAAAAGCCTGCAATCTAGCTATACACCAGCTATCTGGGAATGCAAATATATTATCCAATACAAATAAACAGCATTTATGAGTATTGGAGAGGCATTCAACAATACTACATTTAAATCTATTAGAATAGCTTTAAAGAACCAAGGAATTGACTCTATCGTTCAACAATGGATCAACTCTATGCTTAAGAACCGGACTGTAACCATGACGTAATATTATATATATATAACTGTAGGAGCCAAAATCGACGGCGGGTTCCCACAAAAGTGTACTTTCGGCCTTACTGGACGATTTACTATAGATTCTCACTTAAATGAGTATTTTTGCCTAAAAATACGTAGATGATTCCACTATCCTTGCATACGGAAAGTTTAGAGCAACAGTGTCAAAAATGCACAAAATATAACAAACACATTCGATTCAATAGAGTTATGAACAATATTTACAGCAATAAAAAAAGCCTGAAAAGATTCAAAGTACACAAACCTCCTTAAATACATTTACCAAAATGCCACATTCCAGGTAAAAACAGATGCAAACACCTATATACTATATCACCCAAGCTATTCACTCTAGAAAATGTTTATAAAAACATGAAATGGGAAGGCAAAAGCATAAACATAGATGAAAAGTACCTAAGCCATTTAATATTTGCAGACTACATAATCCTAATCAGCCAAGACCCAGAAAAACTAATACGTGTGCTTCAACAGCTAAATATAGCTTTTCTAGCAATGTGGGCTTAAAAATGAATCTATCAAAGAATCAGATAGAACTAGGCAAAGCAAACCAAACTGCTGAAATAACGAGATGGATCAGTGCTGGGCAGCGTTTGGCAGACTCGGGCACATACTCAAAAACACCGATATACCAAATAGCCTTAAACAAAATGCATACGATATATGCATATTACCTGTCACAACTTATAGCCTCAAAACTATAGCGCTAGCCGCAAAAAGTGCCAACAGACTGCGAGTCTGTAAACGCGCGATGAAAAGCGGTATGTTAAGCGTAAGTCTTAAAAAAAAAAGAAACAAGAATATCCAAAAAAGTTCCGAAGTAAAGGATGTAATTTATCAAATATTCTAACTAAGTGGAACTTGATAGGCAAAAATAAACCCACAGACTTTCACAATAGATACCAAGAAGAACCACCCGTAACAGAGGAAGACCACAGAAAAGGTAGATTGACGACATAAAAAAGACCGCAGGAAGGAGGTGGTACCAAGGAGGCCTAAGACAGCATTGGATAAACACAGGCTCATATTAATGTATGGCATGGAAACATGGAAACATGGACACTAAACCAAAAACTCACCAACAAACTCCAGGCTTTTGAAATGTGGATGTATAGGAGAATCTTAAAAAATTCATGAAAGGACAAAATCACAAATGTCGAGGTGTTAAAAAGATGAAAAAGGAAATAAAAGTAATCCATACCATCAAATCTAGTAAACTAAAGTATTTGGGTCACACTATGCAAGGTGACAAATATAAGATACTAAAGCTAATAATGCAAGGAAAGTCCGCAGGCAGTAGAAGTACGGGAAGGCGCAGAATTTCCTGGCTGAAAAACCTTAGAGACTGGTTTCGATGTACATCAAACAATTTGTTCAGAGCTGCAGTATCAAAAATAAAGATTGTCATGTTGATTGCCAACCTCCAAGTAGGAGACGGCATATAAAGAAGAAGAAGAAAGAAAAATAGAAGAAAAAAAATTATCAATATTTTGTCCAGTAACGTCACCAATACATTTTAATTTATTTAACCTTTAGATTTTTGTACAAATAAACTAGAGTAAAAGGTAAAAAAGCAATTTTTAGCAAATAGTAGTGTTACGCCTACTCCTACAGTTTTTGACATAAATATTTGAGCTTAGTCTCATTGAATTTTTAAAATTGACGTATTTTTTAAAATACAAAACTAGTAATAACATTTTTTCTGATTTTTAAATGTCAGATTTGTGTTTCTGATACCGAAATTATTCAAAATGTGATTTTCATAACATCGGTGAAGTCAAAAATACTCCCGCAAACAACGTTCAAAAAATGAATTGTTTTTTAATATTTTTTATAAAAAATACACATTTTTTTAAATTTAGTAAGAATAAACATAATTAATGCTTGGGATCACTAAAACACGTAAATCTGCTTTATACAACAAAATTTCATTATTTTAAAGTATGCAACCCTATATTGACAAATAATGTAAATACCGTCTTAACTATTGACATAATGATCAACGGGACACAACTTAAACTATCAATTATCATTCCTCACTCCCACCGTGACTATGAGTCGCTGTGAGGTGTATGTGAGTAGCTATGTGTGGCTTGTAACAATAGACCTTTAATCAACGCATCTTGTTTAGCGCTTAGATTCAAAAAAACTAGATATAAAGCAAACAATTTCTTCAAGCTTATACCAAAAGAAAGCGAAAGTTTTGACAAATTTCTAAATATACTCAAAACTCAAGCAAAAATTTGTGAATTTGGAACGCTTGACAATGCTTACTAAAAGACAAAATAGTAAAGTAAAAATGTCAAGCATAAAAACAAAAATTTAAAAAATGCAACAAGACTAAGCATTTTGAAACTAAATGCTGGTCTAAAACAAACAATTAGACCAAAGAAGTCAGTAAAATAATAGACAAATTTAGTAACAAAAAAGTAAAATTCATAAATAAAGTATTTATTGTTAAATTATTTACATATATCAAAAATACATAAACCAACTACAAAAAAGTTAATTAGCTTTACAGAGGACAAAATACAAGTTTTAGAAGAGACTACATTAAACTGACAAAAATACTGTTCAAAGTAATAGCCAAAAAAAAACTTATAATTAAGTAATAAATTGAAATTAATAAAAAAAATCAATGAAACATTGTATCTAAAAATAGAGACATATTTGAAAGGTCATAATGTCAAAAAAACTATAAATATGACATATAAAGTTTCAAAATTAGGCCTGCAAAAAGGTTACCACACTCAATAAAAGAACAACGAACAAGAAGAAAAATAACATTCTTACATCACATTTTGTCAGACAGGACTATAACTGAATCTAAAAAAGTAATAATTCAGCCATAAAAACCCCAAAAACACCGTCAAATAAAAAGAAACTACAAAGACTGCAAGGCATGGTTAGCAATTTAAACAAATTTATTTTAAACATGTCAAAGCTGACAAAACTATTAAGACGTTTACTGAAAATAGAAACAGAGTAATACTGAAGTGTGAATCAAAACTTGGCATTCAAAAAATAAAAGAATCACCGTCACCACCAACAATATTATAAACTAGTTAAATCTATATTAAAAAGATCCACTCAATGTGCACCGTCAAAACTACAAAAAAAAATTGTTTGAACAAAAATTCCAATAGCAGATATTCTAAGTAGAGATAGCAACTAAACAAACATAGAGAATTCTAGCACAAGTGGATTGGAATAAAATGTTTGTGACCAATAATTATAACGTCAACATTAATGAATTGGTTGATAAATTTTACAATGTGTTATTTGAAGCTTTGAATCTATTTGTACCTGTAATATTGTTTAAAACGTCTACATACCCTAAGTGGTTTAATGGTGAACTTATTAAACTTGTTAAAACCAAGAAAATTGTTCATTCAACGTACAAAAATTCAGGTTATCAACGTGATTACGATCAGTTTAAATACTTACGTGATAGGTGCAAATTCATTGGAAAGTCTTTATATTCGGATTTTGTTCAACGTGCTAATAATAACATCTGCGTTGATCCAAAATTGTTTTAGAAGTTTATAAATGAAAAAAGAAAAACTGATGGATACCCAAAACTACTACGATTCTGTGATAGCGAACAAGATAGTGTTAATTTATTTGCCAATTTTTTTTCGTCGGTATCTATAAGTGATATTTGATCAGTCCCAAATTATGATTTTAAATGTGATGTGAATAACTCTAAGTTCTTGATAAATGTTGAAGATGTTTTTAATGGTATTTCTAATTTAAAAGAATCTGTGATATGTGGCCCTGATGGCATTCCCACTTTGTTTTTAAAAAACTGTGTATGCACTTCAGCTAAACCTTTATGTTATTTATTTACTATGTCAGTGAATACTGGTATATTTCCCAACTTTTGAAAACAAAGCTATATAGTACCAATTTTTAAATCAGGTAGCAGAAATGAAATTAGTAATTACAGAGGAATTTGTAATCAATCAGCCATTCCCAAAGGGTTTGATGCATTGATAGCTGAGCAGTTAAAATGAATGAGTAAACACGCAATTACAAACTATCAGCATGATTTTTTAAAAGGAAGATCAACAGGTACGAATCTTATGAGTTATCAATCGATGATTATTAACGCGTTTGAACAGAGAATGCAAGTTGATGCAATTTATACGACTTTGCAAAAGCGTTCGATCGAGTTGACCATGGTACGTTGATTGCAAAACTAGTAGCAATGGGATTTCATGAACAAGTAGTGAATTGGTTGAGTAGTTTTTTAACTGACAGGACTCAATGCGTCAAAATTAATAACCATTTATCAAGAATAGTTAATGTATCGTCAGGTGTACCGCAAGGATCACATTGTGGACCAGTTTTATTTCAGTTATTTATAAATGATTTGTGCAATGTAATTGTTAACTGTAATTGTCTATTGTATGCTGATGATTTAAAAAAATTTAAAAATGTTATATAAATATCAGATTGCCATGATATTCAAATTGACCTAGACAATATTGGCATTTGGTGTTAAAAAAACAACTTGTTTTTAAATCAGACTAAATGTTATTTAATTACCTTCAGCAGATTAAACAATAACATTCAATATGTTTATTGCATTAACAATGCGCCTTTAAATGCTGTCGATAAAATAGCAGATTTAGGTGTTATTTTTGATGCAAAGCTAAACTTTAATTTGCATATTGATAACATTTGTTCTAAAGCAAGAAAGTTATTAGGTTTTGTATCAAGAAATTCAAATGAATTAAGTGCAGCAGCAACTTTAACTATGTACAGATCGTTAGTACAATCAATATTAGAATATAATTCAGTAATTTGGTGGAAATGTATCTAAAATTGAAAAAATTCAACAAAGATTTTTGAAAATATTTTCGTACAAATTAGGATTCTAAAACAACAACAATATTAATAATGTAGCAATTATTAACTTGCACAGTTTACAAATATTGCATCACCGTAGGATTATTGCAGACCTAAATTTTGCTCAAAAACTCTTAAATGTATTTATAGACTGCTCAGATCTACTGTGCAGAATCAACTTCAATTTAGGTCAACAACGATACATGCGTCACACTTCTCTTTTCAGATCAAACAGCATAAAACTAATTATGGATATTTTAACCTAGTATCCCGTTTAATGCGAGAATGTAATATTCTTCAAAATGATATTAATTTTGATTTGTTTCAACCTCAAAATTATGTTTAAATGTAACTGTCGAAAGATTAATTTAGTTTTATATTTTTAATTGTTTGTAATAGAATACGATGTACACTATATATATATATATATATATATATATATATATATTTCTATAAGTATTATTATTATTATTATTATTAAGAAGAAATGTACAAATAATACTAGCAATGACAAAAAAAAAACAGAAAAGTGTTAATAGATGATAAATTACAAACATTTATAAAGTGCAAACGTGATGGTTTTCCCAATGAGTGCGGTAAATTACCAAAATCTATCAAACATTACTTTAACTTTTGCAATGAACTTTCATACTATAAAAGACTATTTAAAAGTAATAAAATAACAGTCTCCAGACCACAAATACAAAAATTGTTGAACTAAATACATGCAGGACACTTAAAATTACAAAGTTGCATAAAAACAAACTCTAAAAACTCCATAGCAAATATTGGCAACAGATTTGTTTAAGTTTCAAGGACAAGATATATGATATGATAGTTATTTGGGATTTGTAGTGCTAAAAAATCAAACGTCAAAACCATAAAATACTTAAAAACTAATTAACTGATATTAGTGTACATGGGGTACTAAAAGTTATCAAACCAAATAACAACCCACAATATTTTTATAACATATTTAAGAAATTTAAAGATACTTAGTGTTTTAAACACAGAACTTCAAACCCATACAACTAAAAAAAAACGGGTACAAAACGCAAAAACATTAAAAAAAGAAATATCAAAAACGGAACAGATATTCAACTCCCTCTACTAAATTTTAGAGACACTCCAAGAAATAAATTCAGTGAGTCCCCAAACTAACGTTTAATGAGCAGTATGACTAAACCAACTGTGAAAAAAAAAATCAAATGCAAGTAGACAATCAAAACCACTCCAGATGTTAGAAAAATGTGACAAAATAAGTTTGGACATAGAAACTGAAAAAAAAAAAAGAAGTGATAGAAACCACAAATAATCAGTAATAGTTAAAGTTAAGAAGAAACTCTTTACTATTCTACAAAATGAAAACAGACATAGAGATGTTACATTAAATAGTCGCAGTTCCCAATAAAAAAACACCAAGCAAAGTTTCTTGAATTTCAAACAAAGTCAAAGCCCAAGCTAACCCAGAAATAGACATTAAACAACAGCTATGACAACTAGATCTGTCCAAATTGTCAAACCGTTAATAAGAATGAACTTATATTGTTGATGTAACAACTGATCTTTGTACAATGCATCTTTGTTGATGCTTAAATTTACCTTTGTTTTATCTATTTGGTTATATAACAATGAACCACGCGTTAATAGTTATGTGTTTAAATTAAACCCAAACACAAACATTACATGCCTACACGTCTGTGGTTGTTTGTATAGTGTCTGTGAGTGTTGGTATGTGTCTGTGGTTGTCTGTGAGGTGTGTGTTAGTATTTGTGTAAGTGTTTAGAAATGTCTGTGGGTGTCTTTTTCAGTCTCTATGGATGTCTCTAAGACTAAGTCCTGATATGGATCTGAAGGTTGGTCTTTATTTCAGTTGCCTGCAAGCTCTGCTTTGTCTTACTCGTATCTGCTCTGGTTTTTACCGCATATGTTAAGATAGGTCTTACGCAAGTTTTATATATGCGCATAAATTTGTTTTTCCAGATTACATCTCGCGTACAACTAACAATTGTTGACGCTTTTGCTATTTGATTTTTGGCTAGGTTTCTTTTGCTGGATACTTTAACCCCTAGATATTTAAACCGCATAACCTATTCTATTCGTTTATTATCAATCATTAGTTTGCATCTGATCGGGTTCTTTGCTATAGCCATTGATTAGGTTTTCTTTATAGAAACCTGCATATTGAAATGTTTCGATGTCATATTAAACTTAAGAAGGAATCGCTACAAGTAGTCTTCGTTTTCTGCGATTATTATTGCGTCGTCCGCTTTACATAATATGTTGAATTTTTCGGTACCTATTCTATATCCAATATTCATATTTTTTTATAGTTTTTATGATTTTGTTCATGATTGTGTTGAACAGTAATGAGCTCAAGCTATCCCTTTGTCTAATACCATCTTAGATTGGTTGTTTTGTTATCCGTGTTCTGAACTTTAATGATGTTTATAACCTTATTGTGGACTTTCAGAATTTTCACAACATCTGGTAGCTTTATTCTGTCAAAAGCTTGTGTGAGATCTATGAAACACACAAAAACTGGCTTGTTGTATTCTATTGCTTTTTAGGTCAGTTGTCGTAAAATAAATACTGCGTCTATGATGGATCCATTCTATCTAAAGCCAGTTGTTCTTCGTTTATTCCAACTTGGTTTGATATTTCACGGCAATAATCTTTGTAAAGAGTTTCATCATTATGTAATTGTAAAAATCTAAAAACATTTTCAACTACAATTTTTTTGTGTTCCTAATTTTTCTACAATAAACTAAAATTATTGTCACTCAGTAAACGCAATTATGAGCATTAGGATAACGCTAGCGGTAAGAGAATAAAGTTCTCTAGAACTATGTATTTTAATTTAATAATGAACAAAAATTTAATATAGTTTCTAAAACGAGGTAATACTTGGCTTACATAAAGCTGGGTTAACCCTAAACCGGTCTAAATGTCAGTTTGCTAGACCTGAATTGCGCTACTTGGGTTATCTAGTCAATATATTAGGCCTTTTAGTAGATCCCGAAAAGGTATCTGCTATTTTAAACTTTTCGAAGCCAAAATGCCAACGCAAAGTTAGACGATTTTTGGGTTTAGCCGGTTGATAACGGAGATTTATCGATAATTATGCAACTCGCGCGTCGGCGCTGCACAAATTATTGCGCAAAAACGTTAGATGGAAGTGGACAGATAAACAAGATAGTGCTATTCAAGAATTAAAAGAATGTCTAGTAGAAGCACCAGTCCTAGCTGTACCGGATTGGAAAAAAAAACGTTTTATTTAGAATGCGACAGTAGCAAGGTCGGTATAGGTTGCATACTAATACAGAAATCTTTTAAAAAAAAATATAAAAATAAGATTTTAATTTAAAGTCAATTGCTTTATTTTCAAATTTATTGCTATACCAAATCTATAAAAATTCTTCAATTCAGTATAGGCTTTATAATCCAAATCCTCAATAACAAGTTTTTTGTATATAATTTTGTGTTTATTTATTAATTTCTTATGTATTATTCTTGATAAGATAATATAATACAGCATAGATATCTTAAATTCGTCGAATACAACCTTATTGAAAATGGTTAATATACGTCAGGATTATTTCAAAGAATCGAAATTCCGACGCGGCGCTCGTTTACTTATTTTTAAATAAACAAACCGTCGAGTTTAGATGTGATCTCTCGTCCCTTACGCATGTATGCGAGAATCTTGGCGGAATCGCAAATTTTACATTGAATGGATTATTTAAATGGTGTCGCTCTTCGTAAGAAATGCGCGCCGAAATTTATCGGGCTCGTTAGTTATTTCGCATGTTTTCTTGTCCGCGCTTTTTGAGCGTGTGTGTGTTTGGTATAAGTACGCGCATTCCGAATTTGTAAGCGAGCGACAGGCTTATCGCAGCGGAATATCACCGATAAAAAAAATGTGTTTTCAGTAATCGAAACATTTGTAGTCACACTTGATGTGTGAAAACGGCAAAAAATTCTCTTGTCGCCGTATAAATAAATGTGATGGGCCCGTGTACCTTTGTGCCCCGGACAGTATTAATACTAACAAGTTTCTTGCACGTCCCGACCATTTTTTTTTTTCGATTCCCTACGAGAGTTATTAGTTGTAATAAATATGTATGTGTGGAATATAAGTGCGAGCAGTTGGAAACCGGAGATAAGAAATTAGAATCTTGATTTATTGGCCTGAGCGCATCTCGAAAAGTAAATGGGTTTTCGTATGTGTGTTGTGACTGCTGGGAATTGTAGAAATCTAATAATAGGGTTGGCAATAAAAATCCAATATAGTCCGTACAGAAGAGGCCTTACATCGACACCTGTGTCGGCTGCGACTCCAGAACATTACTCACATCGGACAGGACAATACCGAAAGTTAATTTGCTTCTGCAGTTAACAACTACACCGCATAACCTGGAGATATCTCCTCAAATAAACATACAATACTGGACTAGTTGTAAGAGGTCAGAACCTGGGCGTAAATACTCATTGTCTTCTCTTCCCCGGCGGAAATTATCGCTCGCACAGGAGAAATTAAACACTTCTTTTGCGAAGCGAACAAGGCGAAGCGTACACCCATTTGTTTCCGCCGTAGAGTAAATAACAATGTCAACATCCCGTAGCTATTAATCTGCCCGATAATAAGTTATGCCGGTCCATATTTCAAACGTTCTAAAAATTTCCACAAGCCATCGGCTACCAATTCCTCATTTTCAACATAGAACTTGTTAACTCTGGGACGTGCGGAATGCGCGAGTGGATTTTCATTTTACAACGGCCATAAATTTCCACTGCCATTTACACAAATCTCCATTATTAACAAACAAATAATTATAAATACAAATCGCAATAATACTAACTTTAACAATTTGCAGCACCAACATAATAACCATTGTTTTAATCGAATGAAAACTATTATACATTTTGTTTTAAATGATTCGACATATAAATTGATGTTAGATATTTACTACAAAGTCTTCGTTGAATGAACTAAATTTATTTTTGAACATGAAAAAAAAAATTGTAAATAAAAGTTCTAATATTTTTTTTATTACTAATTATATAAATATTTAAAATAATTTATTAATTTGTCAAAATTGGACATATTGACTTTGTTTAATAAGGATTTTTAGTTACATATTTCATACAGCTTAAGTTATGCGCATAAATATAAATAAAATAATTAAAAAAAAACCATATAATTTTATGGAATATTATATATTTAAATACAAATTGTAAATATGTAAATAATTATAATAAATAAATAAATAAAAAAAAAAAAAAAAATAGATAGTT
The DNA here is from genome assembly GCA_963932245.1 of Tachinus rufipes. Lineage (NCBI taxonomy): Eukaryota > Metazoa > Arthropoda > Insecta > Coleoptera > Staphylinidae > Tachinus > Tachinus rufipes. The sequence goes on along the minus strand of OZ010745.1, from coordinate 23,979,425 downwards.
GACGCCTAGGTTTGCGAAAAAGTTATCGTTATCACTAAACTGATTAATTTTGGCTCACAATCAATTAAGCAGCGAAAGCTTGTCAATGTATTATCATTGGAATAGCCATATTTGTACAAAATTACAAAGCAATACATCACTAAGCCAAGTTATTCATATTCCAATGATTAATTGCAATACAACAAACTCTCATTAAAAGTCATACAAATACAACACAATAAATTATAAAACAACGTTTGCAATATGATATAACTCTAATTTTATCATATCCTTATTATCGATTTTGGTTTAATTTACTTTGGAAGTATCTTACTTCATTAGTTAAATAGTTATAGTATAAATTTCATATTTACTGAAATGGCGTATACATTAATTACGGAAAACGATAATGTAATGTAGTTCTGCGACATCGGCTGTTCAAAAGTAAATAAGAGGCTATTTTATACCGTATTTCTCAATCGAGGAAGAAGCAAACAAATATAAGTTATTATAGAAGATCAACCGAGCTCAACCTTATGTTGCTTTTCTAAGAAATAATAAAAGCAAAAAAAACAGAAAAAAAAACAAGATCAACAGTTCAAACTCGACAAAATATTATGCCACTGAAAAACAAATAACTTGTCAACAACGAAGAACTTCCGTTCCTTGTCCAGGGCCAAAGTCGCTGACCTAGAGTGTCGTCCCCGCTCAAAGCTAATTTTTAGAGCTAGTCACAACACTTTTACGGTAACAACATTGCAATCGTATCATCTCAAAACACTCACAAGGGGATTCAAATGATACCGGCTACCCAATCCGATAATCGGAATGCTACCGCATTCCTAAATACTGAAGGGGCAAACATTCACACCTAGTCGACTCCTAAAAAACGCTTCCTAGAAGTGCTAATTTGTAACGTCCCTTAAAACTACACTGAGGCAGACATAGGTCAGGCGCTCAAATAGCTTAAATTTGCGCGTTTGAATATACATTAAATTTCCCAGGAGTCGTATGTCCAACTCCCAAAATGAGCAAAAAGTGCGGAGATTAAAAATCTCTCAACACTTCTTCATTTTACAGTCTTAGTGTAACTAAAAGAGATGGGTGACGGAATGTCAAAGGTGCCAGTGACAAGGACACACAGCCAAAAGATGCTTCAACGCGTCGTTTGAATGCAGAATATGCTTAAGACATCACTAGTCAAGGGATTGCCCAAAAGGCAGTACACCAAAGTGCGCTATTTGTTTTGGCCTCTCTCGGCTGCAAAAATTATGAAAGGATGTTGACATCGATTAATACAGATATCTTCTGAAAGTTTTGGACTTTGAAAGTCCGCAGCCGTATCAGCAAGCTTGGTCACGTAACCAGCTCTACGGGCTCTACCTCAGAATGCAATAAACTTCAATCCAGAATGCTTTTAAGAGTATGCTTCTGCCAACAGCATTTTAGAAAAAAAATGGTCAAAGTGGAAAAGTTTTTCTTTGACCAAAAATCGATGCCATGCTTGTGTGTGAGTCGAACCACCGCCCTTGGCACTTATTGAAAATCTAGAAGCGTAGCTGAGTGATCTTTGCAAGAATGTCGCTGGACTACTCTGAAGTGAACAGCCCAGACACCTTGACTTTGAAAACAAATCAGTTGTAGTGAGGGTGCCAAGGTTGGGCACACTCAAACTAGTATGTTAACCCAACCAACCTACTCAAAATAACAAATTTTTAAGAGTTTATCTTGTCTCACTTCCCCAATAATTGCTAGAGACTTCAACTCTAAACACCCGGCGTGAAACAGTTTGACAACCAACTTAAAAGGTCTTCGACTACGTTGAAAAAAAAGTTCATTGAGTCATGGAAAAAACCCACTAACTACAGCCATGCTGGCTATAAAGGGGACGTCCTGAATGTAGCAATACTAAAGGACGTCAACTTGCAAATCACAATTAGGACAGCTCTGATCACATCTCGGTAATACTGGATATCTATAAAAGAAAATCTGACAAGGGGGAAAGACAATTCATTACTCTCATAAATTAGACTATTTTTTGAGATACCAGGAAGAAATCATAGACAGGCTAACCTCAGTAAGAACAATTCCAGATAGTAAGGAACCATTGAACAGTTAACAGAACTGATTTATAAAGCTACGGTAAAAATTTCTAAAAATTTTAAAAAATAAATGCTGCCAAACATCAATGACAACAAACTGAACAGAGAATATAGATCTACTATAAGGCTGCGCAAAAATCTGTGCTGGCAAAAAACCATGAAATCAATCACAAAGAACTTAAATCTAATGTAGAAGATCTCCATACCAGTCATCCATAGTGAGAACGGGCTCTAATTTTCTATCGAGAAAAAGGAAGAACAACTTGCCGACAGCTTCAAGCTCTAATGTTCCCCGTCTATGACAAAGGACATTGATCTAGAGCACATTGAAAAGGTCGAACAAGAGGTCGAGAACCTCTTGAAGGTTACTGAAGACGACACGGCGCTTAACAGCGTTCGGCCGTCCCGCATCAAAGGAATTATATCTAATCTCAAATCTTGAACCTTTCAAATAAAGCATTAATAATATTTATAATTATAATTAATAACGACTGTAACCAAAACTGCTAATGCAATCTTACGTACAAGGCATGTTACAACCAAAACCTGGGAAGACCAAAAGTTTCTCCAAAACTATCGGCAAATTAGTCGCCTAAACACCTTAAAGAAAGTCATAGAAAAAGTTATCTTGGATAACATCCAAAAACACGATAAAGCTATCTATTTTCTACCCGCTCACCAACAAGGATTCGGGCGTAAATACTCTGTCATCCATCAGCTAAATTGAGTGACAGATCATATAATCAAAAGTTTTAGATTAAATAAATCTACAGGGGTAGTCTTTTTCAACGTCAAAATAACTTTTGTTAAAGTCTGCCACAAAGATTTACTACTAAAACTGCATAGGTACAAATTCTTACTGCGTCTCATAAAACTGCTAGCTTCATACTTAAAATTCTAATCACTATCTGTAAAACTCTAAAACCATGTCTCTTCCTTACGGCAGAAGTACCTCAAACTCTTTTTTATTGCCTTTGCTATTATTCAATCTTTACATCGCTAACATACTGCTGGAAGCACGGGTCAATATGGCACAATATGCCGAAGATACTTATGTACAACTCAAGGTCACTAAAGGTAGTCACTATGAGACTTCAAAAAGCTGCTTCCAGTGATTTTCAAGACTGGCTTATTAACCAACAAGTCAAAATAAAAAAATGTAAAGCTGTCCTCTTCACTCTACGACGCACCACACTTCACAAAAACGTTCATCTCCAAAGTATCTCGAAATCACATTTAACAAATAAGTGACGTATAAGTTGCACGTCCAGGCCACTGTAGACAAAGCCAAATTGGTAAAAAATCTGCATTAGCAGGTACTAAATAATATTACGTTGGAATAGCGGGTTGTCGATCCAAAATATACTTCGGGTATACACAAACATCATCAAACCTCAAATCACGTTTGCACCTCCACCAGTCAACAGTAAACTATAGGACAACAGTAAACTATAACCTCAATCATCTCGAGGCATTTCAAAGTCTAACCTTGCGTTGGTTGTCAAAGCCTCATGGTACGTCAGAAACAACTTAATCATCCCGCCATTAAAACAGCATTTAGAAGCTTTGATTAAAAAATAGTTTGTTAATTTCAACTCGCACTTAATTTCTGATCTAGCCAGGTTGGCTGAACCAGACAAAAAAGTACACTCCTATAAGACACCAGTAATCCAAATCTCTTAAAAGTGAGTCATTCTGCAGCCTACAAGGCGTCCTAACCTCTTTCTTCCTAACTCTCTTAACGGAAAGCCATAAGTTTAACGGCTCAAGATTCCAGGTATTGAAACCATACGACGGGGCTTAGTCGGAAGACGCTCTCCTTAGAAGGAGTGACGCCAACACTTTTTTTAGCAGATTCCCCTCCTTAACCTACAAAAAAACAGGATTCAATCCAGCAATAATAGCGCAACAATTTTTCCTTGTGTGTGAATAAAACCACCGCCTCTGGTTTTTATTGAAAATCCCAAATACCTTTAAGTAATTGGAAACGTCGGTAGTAAACCGAAAGCGTAGCACAGTGATCTTTGCAAGAAGATCATATATAGAATGCAGAACACTATCTGTAAAACTCTAAAACCATTTCACGGCAGTACCTCAAGGCTCTCTTTTATTTCCTATGCTATTCAACCTTTACTTTGCCAACATGCCATCGGGCTGGAAGTAAATGCGCCAATGATACGGCACTTATGTACAGCTTAAGGTTACCAAAGATAGTTACCATAAGATTTCAAAAAGCTACCAGTAATCTTCAAAACTGGTTTAAAGACTGACAAGTTAAAGTCAACCTGGAGAAGAGTAAAACTGTCTTCTTCACTTGGCAGCGCACCACACCTCACGAGAACGTTCATATCAATAACATTCCTTTTCTGTAGTCGGACTCTGCAAAGTATCTAGAAATCAAATTTGACAAAAAGCTGACAAAGTTGAACGACTAGGCCATTCTAGATTAAGCCAAATTGACAAAAACCTGATAGTACCAATGTTACGCGAGAACAGCTGGTTGTCTATCCAAAATAAACTTTAAGTATACACGAGCATTATTTGACCTCAAGTCAAGTTTGCATCTCCAGTCTGGGGAAAAACGGTAAACTATAATCTCAATCATTTCAAGGCATTTCAAAGTCTAACCTTTTGTTGGGTTGTCGGAGCCTTATAGTACGTAAGATATATGGATTTTGTTATCTTATAAAAAACCAGTAAAACAAATCTCATCGTAAAAGTGACTCATCCCATCGCCTATAAAGCGTCCCAACCTCCTTTTTCCCTATCTATCTCCTAAGAAAAGGTCATAAGTCTAACAACTCAAACTTCTTCTCAAATAAAGGGAAGGGGGGCGGAGTTTAGTCAGTAAGAGCTCTCCTTTGGGGAGTAAATCCGACAGTTTAAATCTTCTAAAGCAAAGATTCCCCTCAGCCTACAATTAAAAAAAATTAAATTCAGCAATACAATCAAAAGTGCCCCGCTCTTACCCTCCGCGCTTTCCGGACATGACTCTTTTAGATTTTTTTGTACAACATCCAAAACAAGTTTTCGTAAATCTCGTCAAAGACAAAGCTGCTCGTCGAACTAAATACCGTGCAACTGCCAGTTTGTCAACCGTAGGTATGAGCTTTGCATTGAAAATAATAGCAGTTATTTTGAGCAGTTTCTGTAAACTTTCAATACAATCCGTTTTGTAAAAATGTAATAAACCAAAACTTATTTCTCTCAATGTTTCTTTTTTTGCTCTAGCTAGAAGACGGTACTTATCATACTTATCATATTTATTTAAATCATTGACTTCAGTCGTGGGCATAAAATATTTATGTTGGATTCACCATGCAACAACAAAATATAGCACACGCCACTTTTATAAGTGTATATAATCTTATGTTACAAATTATTAGCCACGTCAGTCAACATTTACTACCGCACCTGAAAAAATATAAATTTTAGTGTTTCCAAATGAGTTTACTGATTATAAGGCGTTTAGAAACTAAGACACAGAACACATATGGGTTTTTAAAACTGCCAGGCCAACAACTACTAAGTGGTATAAAGCAACCACTAGGGTAGCTTGCGCTTACCAAACCGTGTCTACAAGCTCTACAGGTGATGGAGTCATTCCGATACATTTCCTCGCTAAGGTAAGGTCTCGCTAGATACCCGGCATTACTGTGTAACATTGACTACCAGTGTTTTAGCTAAATACTTCCACTCCTTCAATTAATCAAAATACTTCAAAGAATCGAAAAACATTGTTTAACCAAGAAATTATATTACCCTGCAACCAACAAAATTATAATTGTCATGTAGATCGCCAAAATCTGATAACAGATAAGCACAAAAATAGTTATTTATGTTCCCCAAAGATTGGTGTAAAATTGAATCATTTAGGTTTAGTTAGAAATACTGTACTTGCGGCTTATACATATGATAACGCAAGTTAAAACAGTTCAGTTTCTATATAGCATTTCAAATTCCCATCTTAGAACGTCGTGGATTAAAGGGCCACTCAAAGATAATTATGACTAGCACCTCAAACTTCGGTTTTTGGTAAAGCAAGTACTCTTAAATTTTACAAGATATGATTTTAGATTTTTTTAGTTTCTGGTTGTAGATAGAACAACCTACCCGTAGGTACAAAATACTTTTTTGATCTTCTTAGATTTTTTCAAGATCAATTATTGTCGGGTTAGACTGACCTTGATACTTATTATACAATAACTATGTGCTTAATTATATAAAATATTACAAAATATAGATACAACAAATGCTTTTTGTATATAGTAAATCAATTATTTCTAAGCACAACTATTTCTTATTGTTTCCATTTTCTAATGAAATATTCAAACCACGCATGTACATACATACATTATAGAAAATAATATTTATTCATTGAATAATTTGCATAATTTTCCGATTTTTTCTAACCCGAGCGGGCATTGAAAACGCGAACCCACTTTAATTAAGGCGAAATGATTGAGTGATTTACGGCCGTGGCCATCGGGCTCGCCGTTTTGTTCCCTCAATACAAATAATATGATTTACAATATGGAAGGAACAGGTTGAAGCTTACAGCGTGAAAATTCATTTGCAGCTAATTTACCGCACATTATTTCGCCTTGTACTTGCAGTCAGTTTTAATCTACTTTAACATATTGTTAGAAAACGACCCTCCGGCAATATGCAAAAAAATATTACATCATCGATTGCCATTGTTACCATTACAAATGATTGAAATGACAATAACAAATATATTTAGCCTAGTTTATTGTTGTTAAATTGTATGGAATTAGTCTTGGTACGCGCCTATCATTATCATTACAAATGACGTTATAATTGCAAAGAAAAAATCGTAAATAAGACGTTTATTAATAATAAATGTAATCTGGGGGGCATGGCGATGCAATTTTCTCCTGCACGAACATGTCTTAATTCAAATGCTGCAAACGACATAAAATCATAATGGCAACGCGATAGTTGGAAATAAGCAATTTGTTATATTGTAAATTAAACTGTAATTGTGTTGGAGAAAAATTGTTTTATAATAAATTATTATATTTTATTGATGGCCAATTTAATTTAATTGGATGTCATAGTAGTAGCGTTATGGACTAACCCACGTAATATTATATTAAATTAAATTAACAGTACTTACATTTTATTAAATCTTATGTAAGATTTCTTCCTTGATTCTGATACAAATTGAATGTTGAATTTTGTAAAAAAGTTAAACTAGCAAAAAAATAAATCAGAACAAACTATGTTTTAATAGCTATTAGTAGCCTTTAGGTTAATTTTATCTGGTTGTTTCAGACGGCACCATGCCACAAAGTATGAAAAAATAATAAAAATCACAATTTACAAAATTGAAGTTAAAAAAAAATCATAAATATGGCCTTTTTTATGAATTGTGGAAGTAGTAAATTATTCACGGCGACCCGTTTATGCTATGCAAAGAAGTTTAAAAAGTTGGCATAACTCTGCTATTTGTTTAAAAATTAACAACTAATACAATATTTTAAAAAGAATAAAATGCTACTAGTTTAATAAAAATAAATTATTTCTTCTTAAAGCCAAATTTAAAAGTTATTTCCTGAAAATTGACCTTAACTTTTTTTTTTCTAAAATTAAAAAGTTGACATAACTTTGCTATTTACTTCTAAAAGTTAACAATTAATTTATCAAATTAAAAAAAAATCAATTAGACTCAGGCATTCACAATAAAACTAAATCACTGAAATCTACACAGCAAAAAAGCAAAAGTTTTCTTAATTCTTTCTGAATGATAAATCATATATATCATAAACTGCTGGCTTTCCAAGAAATAGAGTGATAAAGAATAATCCGTGTACAGCAACACTCATAAAATCAACGTCGTTTTTATTACAAATCAACGAAAACACAATAGTCCCAAAAAAATAACAAATTTTGTCCAACATCACATACCACTAAAACCTCCTCAAATACATATAAAAATTTCAACAAACAACAAACAATAATCTCAAAAATAACAATGCAGCTATGGCAAAAAATTGCCTAACAAGTTGATACAAAAACCAGCAAACGGACTATGACCATAAGTTTAAATAACTATGTAGACTTGCAACTACAACAAATAAATGACATTTTAGAACTGAAAACCAATTTAAAACGACTAACAATAAAACAAAAAAAGCTGCTCAAACATCAAAATCATCTAAAAAACAGCAAACAATCTACCCGGACGTTATAATGTAGCTGCAATGAAAAACCCACATCCGACCTTAATCATAGTAGATTCGTCAAAACCTTTGCCAAAAGTCACCTGACTGAGACCCAATTAACAACACAATTAGTTACAAATTGCACCTCAATTAAGCAAGCACTTTAATGTAGGACAACTCAAGTTAAAAGACAACAACGCAAACCTATGCCTACTGGGATCAACATAGTATTGGCAAACTTAATAACAATATCTTTATTACAAAACCTCAATTTTACAATAATTACAAATTTACAAATAATACAAATCATATTAATATCAATATAAAATAACTTCCCCAAGCTGAAGCAAAAATTTGTAATCTCGTTTATTGACAAACTACTGCCTTCTTCCACAAACATAATAGCTTTAAAAAAATTCATCATCAAGCTTTTTATGCACGTCTAACCGAACACTTTATCACACAGCCATGTGCAAAACATAATTTTTCTCTATTTCTTTTTATTTATGTGTTTTGGGTCTGAGCTTCATTTATCCAGTTTCCTGCAAAACGTCTGCTTCTATTTTTCCTATCTGTTCATGGTCTTTATTCCAGGAATGTTTTTGTCCAACAGCAGTTTTGGATGTTTCTGCCGATTTTAATTTTATGTCCTGTGTACTTATTCGCATCTACTTCTATCTTTGTGATTTTAATATTTTCTCTAAAATCAAAGTTTGTCAAAATTTGATTTTTGTCATATTATCTAAAGACCAACTTCTTCCAATGCCTATGATCTCGCTGAGCATGGTTTTAGTTTCATTAATGCTTTCAAATAATAGTACAATGTCGTCTGCAAATTTCTGGTAACTTAACTTTTCTTCATCTACGATGATTCCGTAGTTATGTTAAAAACAGTTTTTAAAGACGTGTTTGAGGCCAGTTATAAATAATAATAGCCATCGTATTGCCTTATTTGACGCTCTTCTCAATTATTATCTTATCCGTGTTTTTGTATAGTTTAATGCTTGCTGTAGCATTTGTGTAGATATGCTGGATTATAAGTATTGGTAGTCAATTCTGCATTGTTTCAACTGCTAGTAAGTATTGATTTTTCAAAATTGATGAACGTTATTATCTTCTTCTTTTGGTGCATCTTCATTACTGAAGGTTCGCGACCACTTCACTAAAAAAATTCTTCCTATCGGCAGCCGCGTAGAACAATTGCCCCACCTCCATGCCGGTCCAGTTGCGGATATTGCGTGACCAGGAAAGTACTTTTCGTCCTTCCATTATCAACTTTAAAATATTGTATTTTTGGTTGCACATTATGTGTCCCAAGTATGCAGTTTTACTTTGCTTGATAGTTAAGAGCAACTCTCTTTTTTACTCACTTTCTGGAGTCCCGTTTTATTTTGGACCTTTTCCGTCCAAGATATTTTCAGCAGCCTTCAATATAACCACATTTCGAAGGCCTCTAGTTTATTTAACATATTAGTTTTTAAGGTCCATGTCTCAACTCCGTATAGCAGCACTGACCAGACGTAGCATTTGACCGTTTGCCAACGTAATTTAAGGTTTAAACTTCCATCGCAAAGTAAGTTCTTCCATTTCATAAATGTATTTCTGGCCTGCTCTATTCTAGATCTTATTTCTTGTTCTGGATCCCATTTTTCATTTAACATTGTTTCCAGGTATCTGTACTTTTTGACTTGCTTGATTTTACTACTGTCGAGTTTAATGTCCATATCTCCAATACTTGTGGCGGCTCTGCTTACTTTCATTACTTTTGTTTTAGCTTTGTTTATGGATAGACCTGCTGCGGTACTTTCAAGTTCAACTCTGTCAAGCATATATTGTAAATCTACATCATTTTCAGCCATGCAGGAATCATCCGCAAAGCGTATGTTATTAATCCATCGGGCATTAATTTTCAAACCCTTGTTTTGTTTCTCTAGGGCATTTTTAAAGATTTTTCCGAGTAAGCATTAAAGAGCATAGGGGACAGTAAACACCCGTGGCGAACCCCACGTTTGATACCTATCTTTTTTGTATCTTTGCCTTTAAGCGTTATAATGGCTTTCTGATTCCAGTATAGATTCTAGATGATGCGGATGTCCTTCCCACCTAGTCCTAAATATTTAAGATCTTCTATCAACTTGTCGTGTTTTACTCTGTCGAATGCCTGTTGATAATCTATAAAGCATATATAGACCTCCTTTTGATGGTCAAGGTATTTTTGCACAAGTATTTGTAATGCAAAAAGAGCTCGTGTTCCAAGGCCGGTTCAAAATCCGAATTGCACGCCACTATTCTCGCTTTCACATTTACTAAATATTCTGTTTTTGATTATGTTTAAAAAAAAAATTAGGGTATGGCTCATTAAGCTGATGAGTCGGAAGTCTTCACATGATTTGGAATTAGCTTTTTTTGGAATGGTTATAAACACGGATTTTAACCATTCATTTGGTATTTCCCTCGTGTCATAAATTCTGTTGAAGAGGTCAAGATTGATATTTTTGCCTTTGACTAGTTTTATTGTTTCCGCATGAATTTTGTCTGGTCCGCTTGCTTTGCCTAGTTAGCAGTTCTAATTGCATATTCAACGTTATTGTGAGAAGTAATAATTTTTTTTTGAAGAAACAGCTCTTAGCAAAGGCACTAAGTAAAAAACGGCATTTCTTAGGCAAATCCACAAGATTTTAGTACCGCAAACTAAACATCAAAACTAGGTTAGCTGATACTACTTGTGCCAAAAAGCCGTTTCCTTAAGGCTTTTGTTACGCCAGACAAAGCCACTAAGTTTTAAGAAATGCTTTTTAAAATTAAAAAAAATGTTTCCTTAACCTTTTAGAAACTAATGTAGCCTCAAAAAGAACATCTTAGAACAAGCAGAGATCTTTCGTAACTAAAATGACAAAAAACAATGCTATTGCATGCTTTTTAAAACCACAAATGTTCAGCAGAATCGTGTACTTGCAAATCCTATTATTGGATAACGGTTGTCAGTATGTCAGCTGCCAAATTTAAAAGGTTGTCACTAAGTAAAAAGTAATAAATACCTTACACAATGTCTATCATTTACCAACATCTATAGACGTACTGGAATAAAGTACTATCAACTGTTAGTGTTTACCTTAACATTATAGCTAATATCGTTGCTTAAATATTTTTCTAAAAAAGATAAGCTTTTAGAGTAAAACAAACTTGCTTGCTTTTATTGAATCAAAATGTTAATGACAAAGTTAAAAAATCAAGTTGTAACTTTGGATTTTTGTGTAATTTAGCAACAATGTACCTTAGTATCATTGCTACCAACTGGGTAAACTGTATCTAATTTAATACGCTCAATTTTGACTAAAATCAATATATTTAGCTTGCTTCGGTTAAATAAAGTTGATTGTGATAAAGTTAAAAAACCAAGGCTTGATATGTATTAGAAACATTGAATTTTGATACACTTTGGCAACAACTGTGTAAATTTTACAAAAATTAATAGGTAAAATTTTAGAAAGATAACAGAACCAGTGAAAAGAAGGAGAAAAGGAAGAACAGACAAGAGAACCAGAATTAAAAAAAAAATAGTACTAATTAACAACTACTCACCAAAGCCTTTGGTAAGTATTTACAAAAAATAAATAAGATAGAAAAAACAGAAAAATGTATATTCTGTCAAGAAGACTCTCATAACGACGCAGAACATACGCTAGTAGAGTGCGTAGCATGAGAGGAAGATAAGAAAGAGTTAGAAAAGGTATTGGAAAACAAAATCTACAAATCCATAATCTTTAATATATGCCTGAATGACAAAAACAAACGTAAAGCACTAATAAACTATGCAACGACAGTACTGAAGAAAAAATAGAGAAATTTAAATAAATCAGAATAAAAAAAAAAAACACAGATCAAAAGCCATAGAAGGAGCAAGAAGCTAAATGGAAGCAAAAACACAAAACAACCAAGACAATTATGCCTACTAAAGAATAGACCGTGAAAGGATAGACAAGAAAGAACATTTACTAAAACATTAAAACCAACCGAATTGCAAAAATAATGAAAAATAAAGAACAGGTCAAGGAAAGCAAACTGAATAAATTCAATAAGCAATTTTCATACGGCAGATACGCCATCTTGAGGTTGACAGACAATGCAACTATCTAAATGGTCAGAGTATATCTGGCAACCAGGGAACACACAGAACTAATTTTGAACAAAGTTTTTAGAATCTTACTAGAAGTAAAACTGGCAAAACTATGATTACCAAAGAAGATACATTTAATAGAGTTACACAAAAAAAATATAATTAAAAAAGGATACGACGAGGAAGAAGTTAGTGAAAAATATCTAAGAAAATACATAAATACAACGCAAATATCTAAGCTGAATAAAGAAAACATGAAAGAAAGCAGAGATAGATGTCAGTGTAGGAAGTAGAATAGAAAAAAAAAGTATAGAGAGAAATAAGCTGGGAACAGCATGTGTTGCCGCAGCAAACTGTATATATTCCGCAAGGCCAAAACCTGCCTACCTCAAACTAATTCCACATTAGTGACAATGACAACGACAAAATAATAGTAGGACCAACGCAGAGAAAAAAACCGAAAAGTATTCTCAAAGACCACTTGTTGACACCTCACTACGTCCCAAAAAAAAGTCAAATTTAGACTAAAATTAAATTAAAATGCTTAGAATAATTTAAGTTGTTAGTGATAAAGTTAATAAATGAAGTCAAAACTCCTAAACCAAAGACTGGGTTTTTGCACAAGTTGGTTATAATGTTCCTGTAAAGCATTACTACCAATTATGTAAATTGCATTTGGTTTAATAAGCATATTCATTATATTTTTTAATATTTGGCAACATTTTTAAATAGCACTGCTACCAATTATGTAAAACATATCTGATTCACTACCGAAACTAAAGCTACGGACACCAACTTGCTTGACGAAGGACTTGAAAACAACTCTTCTCAACTAGCGAAAAGCAATAACTACTTCTTACTACTCACTGTAAAAGTTTGATTTGTATACAGCCCATCAAAGTTACCACAACAACTATCTTAAATCAATTAACATTGCAATACACATGGTAGACGTCTTCTCTCCCGTTACGTCACTACATCCAATTGACTGCAACATCCACGACTATATCACTACTGACCACCGGCAACAAAAAGAAATATTCGCAAACACTATTTGTTTCGTGGCCTCCGAGTAACATTCAACATCCTTTAAGCGATTCAATAGTATATAATTAATTTTTGAAAAAATAAAACGTAAAAAAAACCATACAATTTTTTTTTTTTTTTTTAAAGATTATTTGGCTTAAGTATATTTTTTTTAAGCTCATTTCAGAAGATTAGCAAAGACATTTTTTGTCGCTTGAACCAAATTTGGACAATTTTATACTTTGATAGTCTTTGCGCTTGCGGCACAAATTAAGACTTGATCTATTGGCGCAAAAATTTGAGAATATTATTATTTTTGGCATTCAAACATAAAACCGGCCGGTGCTTATTAAAATTTGAGAAAAAAAGTTTTAAACCACACCTTAGTGTGTTTATAATACTTTTTGTGAATATAAATAAATAATTAACTTTTAACGCATTTTTTGCCTAAAATTTTTTTTTTCTAGACGGACACATCTACAGCGGATTTGCACTACACTAACTTTTTTATGTAGAATTGTCCCCAGAATTAAATTTTTTAATAATATTTGGTGTATTGTTCCTTTGAGCGCGGCTAAACGTGTATTTGTAAGAGTTTATGTTGAAGAATAGACTTAACTTACATCAATATACGTCAACTTAATCGGTTAAAAAAAATCTAAAAATTGCTCAGCTTACTAAAAACAAAAAATTGATTTTATGGCTTTTGCGGCTTATAGACTAGATATAGACTTAAAATGGCGCCAGAATTAGATTTTACAAAAGAAAAACTGACAAAATAGTAAAATCAACTAGTAATTTTTATTTTTTTTAGTTAAAATTGCGATTTTTAAACAAAAAATCTAAATTGAATCCTAGAATTTTTACCCTCATAAACCAATAAAAAAACTACTAACAAGTTATAGACGGAAAAAAAAAACTAAAGCAAGTTTCTCGACCCCCCCCCCCCACTCTTCTCTGGTCCGTTTGAAATGAAATTGCCTATGTACTATATCACAAATATATTTAAAGGCCATCATCAAACGGTGATATAAACAAGTATAAATATAAAAGAAAATTTACAACGTATATATACGACAGTAAAACATAAAATGTAGAGAGAGGTGGAAAATTTACATTAAAATTATTATGATTAAAATAATTATAAATTACATACAATAATACAAAAAGGAAAAAAAACAGATTAAGCATGTAGAAAAAGGATTAATCAATGGCGGTGTTTATTTAAAGATAATTAAAACAAGAAACATCCACAGAAGAAGGGAAAAGTTTAAATTATTTCAAACAAAGGAGATGTTTAGATGTTTTTATTGGCAGTTTATAGTTTCAAACCGAATTTTGTAAAAACAAACCAATCAAATAGTGAAATCACTAGTTTGCAAATATCACAACACGGGGACTTTAACGCAAAGATAGACAAATAAAGATGCAAGATGAATATGAGTTAAAGATAAAAAATAAATGAAGCAACATACTATTAGAGTAAAAGCCAAAAAAAAGTGATAACAACAAACTCCTAAATCAAAGCCTATATACATAAAGATCCCCACAAAAGAATGACCCAAAAGTAACAAAAAATTAAATAAACTATGTCTTAATAAACGCGAGATATAGAAAATAAATCAAATCGATTAAAACTTAATCAAAGTTAGAAAAGTACAAAAATTTTCTGAAAAAGTATAAAAACTGCAGAAATATAAACAAAAAATAGTGTAACATAAAAGCAGCTCTAATAAAACCAGCCACAAACCTTCTAAGAAAAGAAAAACCCAAAGAAAAACAAAAATAATTAACTAACAAAATGAAGGTTTTTTATAAATAGAAAAAAAATTAACAAAAATACAAAGAAACTCAACAAATACTAAGCACACAGATCAAAAAGCAAAGGTTGACTACTACAAAAAAAAAGGAGTTACAAACAAAACATGGCAGCTTTAATGTTCATAAAAAAATCAATGAGCTAGCAAGCACCAGAAAGCATAAACGTCTCAATATAATGAACGACACGAATAAAAACATCTCAGAAATAAAACAAAGAATAGAAATATAAAAGAACTAGATCACGCAACTTTCAAAGATAAATGGCAAAAAACTAACCTTAAAATTATATAAAAAAAAAAAAAAAATTTTGAGATAACTAAAGACAAAGTATTATATGCACTGATTACTCTTAAAATTAGAAAAGCACAAGCAAACATTTTTAAAGTGATAAAAAAGAATTAAATACAATAATGTTCTGGTAAAATTAATTAATATTACAAATAAAACAGGAATAATACCAAATAAATAGTTAATATCAACTTTTCGCTCAATAAACATTATGACTCATACAATAAAAATCTTGCTAAAAGTAATTCCATATAGTATATAAAGGAAACTGCATACAGACACACAATTTGAATGCACTAAAAGTCTAAGAACAACCAAAAATGCACTGTTTGTTCTATCACAAAGTTGCCTAGACATAAATCAGGACGTACACGCATGTTTTATAAACTATAATAAAGCTTTTTACAAAGTTAGACATAATCAGCTCATAGAAGTACTAACCGCCACAAATTCTTGGCTTATATTTCTAAAAACATGTGAGTAAAGTGTGATATTTTATTAAAGTACATGTGCAATTTCAACCCTCTACTTTAATTAGTCTTGTAGTAATATCCAGATAGACAACGTTAGGTTTCAACTATGCCAGATTTGCAAAAAATTGAGTACCAAGCGGTCATCAAATTCTTCACAATGGAAGATCTTACCGCTTATCAAATTAAACAAAGATTCAATGGCGTATACAATAAAGATTCACCTTATTAAACCGTGCAAAAATAGGCCAAAGATGAGATATAAAAAGAAGATATAGAAAAAAACTGTAGTTGGGTTATTTTACAGTAGAGGAAAGCTATATACATTGCAGACAATTAAGTTTCTACGCCGTTTGTTTATTATTAAATTATTGCACTTAAGTTTGTCAAATTTAGCACTTTAATAATAACAATAATAATAAATAATTTGTTTGCAGCTAAGTGCTCCAATCTAACTAATTAAAATTGTACCAACTTTAGTTTTTTGACTATTTTTAATTGTTCAATTAATTTGTGTATTTGTATTTAATTATTATAATATATACAAGTTTTATAATATTTTATTATGCCTTGTAACGGGAAGGAAAACTTACCGTAGCAAATTTCTAAAACAAAGTTTAAATAAATTATTTAAAATATTTGTAAACAGTTACCTATAAACAATGCAGTGTGAATTTGTTCGGAATCGAAATAGTAGAACGCCATTTAAATTATACAATAGCTCCTGAAACATACGTATCCGCATATTTTTTCGTGTTTAGGCCGTCGCCCGCCCGTTCCGCCTTGGAGGTTTCCATGCACGATAACAACTCTTTGTTTTATTTGCAATGTCATCTCAGCGTTATATAGAGAAGTATTTCTATGTTATGTAATTCCGAGAAACATTATCGTCCCGTCTTGTATATATGTGTGTCATTGTAATGTTTTGTCGGTAGAAACAACAATAGTCGCACCGGAGACAAACCCGGAAGGCGCGTCCTACAAAAGAGACACGCGGCCAGCAACTTAAGTGATCTATTAGATACCCATCGTGTGAACCGGAGGGTTGTGATGAAACAATATCATTAAAGAATCGATCTTCTTGCAGAATAATAACGGGTGTGAAATGAAGTTATTAAGGCTTCTGACGACTTGCAGATTTTCAACGAGGGTCAGACGGGGGCTCCCCGTTATTTATTATTGTCGAGTGGACGCATTGTACCCAGGACTAAACCAACATTAACTGCTGAAAAGATGACAATCAACTGGTTTAATTACTTTTCGAGATTGTTCAATCAATGCGCCCCGATTTTTTTTCTCTGCCTCGTTTGTTGTTGTTTTCTTTGGATACATTTTTTTGCTGCCCGGTTCCTTTTTCAAGCGGCCGCACATCATCCCGATATCATTAAATCCGAAATGTATGACCCGCAGAAAGGCGCGAGCGCTCGATAATGGGGACCTGTAGAGAAGATGCCTTTCATCGCCGCAACCTCATCATCGCAACCTCAAATAATAAACATTATTAACTGGGCTTAATTGGAAGAATAACGACTGTGTGAATTTACCTTTTAATTAAATATTGAAGAAATTATAGAAAGAATCGAATTGAATTGCAGGACAAATAATAATTCATAACATTTTTGTTTGTTTTTTTAATTTTTGTAACATTTAATAATCAAATCAAAAATATCTAAATGTTACATATAAAAAAACGCAATAAAATTTCTGACAAAATATAGGTAACTAAATAATAAAGTTTTATACTAAGTACTAAATCACGAATATATTTAAAAAACCGTAGTTTCACGGTGATGCTAACAAGTGAGGGTGTGTTTTAGTGAGGGTGTGTTTTTAGATTTATGTTTTACTAACGATCGTGATATTTCTGTGATAGAAGCTGTAGATGTTTTGTTAAATTTAAGCCAACACCATACTGCGTACTTGTTAACTATAAAATGTGATACTACCTGTGATATTTTAAATTGTAATTATGTTTTTAATGATTTTAAACTTGCCGACTACAACGCAATCAATAATTATTTGTTGAATGTTGATTGGACTGCACTATTTTATAACTGTGATATTGATATGTGTCTTGATGTATTTTACTCTGTAATCGATCATGTTATTGATTGTTTTGTCCCTAAAAAACTGTGGCGTGAAAGCAATTTTCCTATTTGGTTCAACAAAGAATTGATATCACTTACTAAACTCAAGAAAACTATACACAAACGTTATAAATCTTCAAAACTATTGTCGGACTATAATGAATTCCAATCTATTCGTACTACGTGCAAAAATCTCAGTGCTCATCAGTACGAGCAATTTATTTTACAAACTGAAAGTAAAATTCAAAATAATCCAAAACATTTTTGGAGATTTGTTAATGAGAACAAAAAAACTAATGGTTTTCCAGCCACAATGCATTATAAAAATCAAACTTGTAATAATGGGAACGACTTTGTAACTAATTTTGCAGATTTTTTTTCTTCAGTCTATGATAACGAAACTCATCCAACTCCATTGTTTAATTTTAATAATAACGTAATACATTCAAATTTTTTTATTAGTTTGTGTGATGTTTTTAAGGGAATTGAAAACCTTAAATGTAATTTAAGCGTTGGACCCGACGGCATTCCCTCTTTACTGTTAAAAAAGTGCATTTATTCTATTGCAAAGCCATTGCACTTACTTTTCAATGCTTCATTGAATGAAACTAAATTTCCCCAAATATGGAAACAAAGCTATATTACGCCTTTGTTTAAATCTAGAGCCAAAGAGAATATCACTAACTATAGATGCATTTGCATTCAATCTGCTATACCTAAATTGTTTGATAAAATCTTCTTAATAGAAGAGCAGCATGGATTTCGTGAAGGGCGCTCCACACTTACTAATTTACTCTGTTATGAAAATGAAATTTTAAATGCATTTGAATCTAAAGTACAAGTTGACTCAATCTACACCGATTTTTCAAAGGCGTTTGATCGTGTGAGTCATAATATTTTGATAGCCAAGCTCAGTGCTCTGGGATTTCATCATGATGTGACTTCCTGGTTATTCAGCTTTTTGAAAAATCGCACGCAGTGTGTAAAAATTAATAACTTTTTGTCACAGCCCATTCTTGTTCCATCTGGTTTTCCTCAAGGATTTCATTGTGGACCAATCTTATTTTTGCTTTTCATTAATGATATCCCACAGTATATCAATTCATCGTCATTTCTTTTATTTGCGGATGATTTAAAAATGTATAAAAGAATATCATCTCTCAATGACTGCCATCTTTTACAACTGAACTTGGATTCTATAAATACTTGGTGTTTTATTAATAAATTATTTTTTAATGCTGATAAATGTTTTTCAATAAGTTTCCATAGAACTTTAAGTAAAATTTCTTTTAACTATATAATTGACACTAAAGTGTTAAACAAAGTCACACAAATAAAAGATTTAGGCGTTATTTTTTATCATAAACTTACATTTGTTGAACATATAAACATCATGTGCAATCGTGCCATAAAAATGTTAGGATTTGTATATAGAATGTCCGCGGATTTATCAGCCAGTACACTTAATCTTTTATATTGTGCTTTGGTGCGTTCGCATTTAGAGTGTGCTCCATCAGTTTGGAGTCCTGTTTATGAAATTCATAACCGTAGTATTGAACAAATTCAAAAAAAGTTTTGTCGTTTATTGTCTTATAAATCCGGCATATTATCTGTAAATTATGATTACTGCTACATTGCTTTATTGTACAATCTACCGCCATTGAAGATTCGCCGCAAAAGAGCTGATTTGTCGTTCTTGCATAATTTAATTATGTCTGAGATTGATTGTCCGGAGCTACTTGGTACTCATCCATTCCATGTAGCACCTAATAATAGACATAGGAAACTTTCTTCTTTATTCTTCGCGAGTCTACCCATTCTACTAATTATGGTTTCAACAATCCACTCGGTAGAATGTGTAGATTTGCAAATAATTTACCAACTGATATTAATGTATTTTGTGTCTCTAAATCTACGTTCAGAAGTCAGCTAAGTCATGCTGACTAATGTCTAACATGTGCGCTTTTATGAATGGTATATTTGTATTCTTTATTTTTGTATTGTAAAACATCATTGTTTATGTATATTTGATGTAGATGTAAATTGTAAGATTATACCGTCAATAAAGTATTATTATTATTAAGTATGATTATAAAAGAAAATTTCCAAAGCATATATACGACAGTAAATGGAAAATTAAATACAAATTATTATGTTTAAAATGATTATAAATTACATACAATAATATAAACAGTAAAAAGTCGATTTTCTTTTCAGTGCTTTCCGTTGTTGGAGCATATGCCTGAATACTGTTTAGGTTACATGGTTTTGAACTAATTATTAACATAGTAATTTGATCCAAAATGAGTATAAATCTCCATACTTTGTTGTTTGTCTCCTGAGTTGGGCCATCTCACCTCACTGCATCCTAGTATATCTATTCGCAGTCGCAAATTGACATTTGATGCTTTATCGGACTGGTACATTTTGTGCTTACTGGCCATCATAATTGTTCTTGGGAGCTACAATGTTGCTTTCCACATTGCAGTATCACCGCCAATTGAATTAATTAGCAGTAGACTAAAGTGTTAATTTTGCCTTTAATTATAAATCCAGCATTTAAAACTATAAATCTGGCTTAACTTTAATTTGGTGTCAAATTTGTCAGTAACTGTTAAAAAGTGTAAACTTTTATCATAAAAAGTCAAAATTATTCGGTTATAAAACATTAAAATACTTTTAGATAAAATCAAAATACAGCCAGAATTGATTAAAAAATCTAAAATTCTAACTACAAGCCATCAAAATATTGTTAAAAACTACCAAAATCTAGCTATAAACTTTTAAAAAAGTGTGAAAATTTCATAACATTCCTAAAATATTTAAATTTGGCTATACAAAATCAAAATACTGCCAGAAAGATTTAAAATCCAATCATAAACTGTAAAAAAGTGCAAAATTTTAAACAAAAATTTAAAAAATATCAAAATTTAGTGATAAAGTATAAAGATATTGTCAAAAAAAACCAAAGCTCACAATAAATGAATAAAAACAGCAACATTCTATTTATAAACAGTCAAAAATGGCAAGATTCTGTCATAAAATATTAAAAAACTAAACAAAATTCGGCCAAAATTGGTTGATAAGTGCAAAATTTTGTTCATAAAATGTCAAAAATAATCAAATCCGGCTTAGAAATTTTAATAAATTGAAAATTTTACCAAAATCTACTCGTAAACTGTACAGTGTACAAATTTTTATAAAATTTTTAATTAAATTCTGACTCAAAAAGTTTAAAATTTTTGACATGTATAAAATTGTAGAAAAGACCCAAAAGCGGACTTTAAAATATTGTCAGACAACACCGAAATCCAGTTATACACTGTTTTTTGCAAAATTCTTTTCATGGAATGCCAAAAATAGTCAAATCCGGCCAAAAAGTATGAAGATATTTCTAAAAAGCACCAAAATGTGGTATTAACTGTTAAAGTGCAAAACTCTATCATAAAAAGTAAAAAATAAGTAAATTCGGTCATAAAACATTAAAAAAATAGATAGAATAGCAAAATATATTGAAATATTAAAAAAAAAAATATCCTACTAAAAACGGTTGAAAAAGGCCAAATTCACATTCATAACTTAAATTAGGTATTTTTAAAGATTGATCTTTTTTTTTGTTATATTTTGACAGCAGCTAGGTCACGTATTTTTAATAGTTGATCATCTTAGATCATGTATTTGTTGACCGCTCTATTAAAGATTTCGTAATTTTTGGCATATTAGATTACTCGTGTGTCTGTTGCAAACAGACTTGGTGGTAAAAAGTTACGACCAATAACGTTTTTTTTTTATTTAGAAAATTTTATTTTTATAAGATGGTTATATGTTACGCCACTGTGTATGTGTAATGTTATTAATTTAAACTTGTGCAGTTTTGTGTGAAATTTTGTGCTTATAATTCTAGAGTTCTTGTCATTCTGTCTAGTAATTATATTAGCAACCAGTTATCTTTACAATTTTAAAACTTTTACTGGTTTAACTATTTTTATTATTGTAAACGTATTTAACCTAGAATTAAAGTTTCCCGCTTACTGTTTTGCCGTGGCGGTGTTTTTAACTATTCGTACCAGTGGCGTAACTTCTATTTTTTAACGTGTAATTTTATTATTAATTTGTATAATCCTGCTATCTCTTATGTAACCTTACCATGGTTTACCTGTATTTGTTTCAGTAATCGACCGCACCGGTGTGAATTGTGTCCTTGTATCAACCTTATCCTGTATTTATTTATGTATTGCTCTAGTCATTTTTGTTACTGCATCTGTTACTATGTCCGGCCTAAACTGTAAATGCAAAATTGTTGCACACTCCGGTAACCTGTTGCGCTATTCGTTATAAGAAATGTAATTGCGGTAGTTTATTTGAATTGGATGATTCCAAACTTCCTAAACTTTATAAAGAAAATATTACTCTTTACCAAGTTTTATGTGATGAGTTGCGGTCAAGCAATATATTACTCTTAGATAAAATTACTTATCTTAAAGAGAAGATTTCAAAAAAAATAAAACTAGTTTTCAATACAAAGCTTGCAGTGAACAACTAACTGCTACTACTGCACCGCTCACTAATGATACGGTGCAATTGATTCAACCTGCAGTTTTTCCTTCTCTGGTAAGCTCTGTTGTTTAAGGGAAAACTAATAAAAAAACTCGGCCAAAAACTCAAACTATCTTTGGTTGTTATCCAACCAATGACAAACTGCAGGCTAATGTGCCTACTTCCTACGTACACGTTTCTAAACTTAGACGTGGAACTAAAAAAACTGATATAGTAAATCATATTAAATCTACTTTTCCTTCTATATCAGTTGATGTTGTTGATTTACCTGTAAAATCTGGAAGCTACTGCATCTTTAAAATTTTTATACCAGCTAATCATGCTCGATCCATCTTTTGTAAGGATTTTTGGCCTGCAAATATAGCGGTCAAGAAATTTATTAATTATGGGCAAGTCCATAATGTTCCTGCTTCATCTTCGGTAGAATTTCAATATCTGAATTCCAGTCCAAACCCGTCACCAGAAACACCAGCGCAGTCTCTATCTATTACCAAAACGTCGAGGGTATAAAAACTATGCTCAAAGAATGTATGCTGGCTGTAGCTGTATCTAACTACTATATTATTGTTTTGACCAAAACCTGGCTTAATCAAAACATCAGCAATTCAAAGCTACAATTAATTGGTTACAGTTTATTTAGATGTGATTGTTCTACGTTAACAAGCTTTAAGCTGGACGGAAGTGGTGTTTTAATTGCTACTAAAAGTTGTTTTAATAGTACATTATTACAACCTGCTTTTCTAAGTGTTGGACATTTGTTTGTAACTATAAAGTTTAAGTCGTATATCATAACTGCAGTTTACTTTCCACCTAACTCGGCATGTGATAAATATTTAGATTATTGTTATTCCGTTGAGTCTATCGCTGACAAATATCCAAACAGTAAACTAATTTTACTGGGCGATTATAATCTACCAGCAGCGGCATGGGTAAACGATGAGTTAGGCATAAATGTTATTTGTAATGATAGTTATCCTGTTCACTTTGTTGCTAACTGTTTTAGATTCCTAAACTGTGCATAATGTATTTCTATACCTAATGATGGTGGTGTGTTCTTAGATTTATGGTTTTTTCTGTGATTAATGCTGTTGATGTTTTGTTAAAACTAAGCCAACATCACAAAACTTATGTGATTAATATAAAATGTGATACTAGCCGTGATATTTTAATGTGTAATTATGCTTTTAGTGATTTTAAATTTGCAGACTTTAACGCAATTATTATTTTTTTGTTGAATGTTGATTGGTTTGCCCTTTTTTATAATTGTGATGTTGATAATTGCGTTAATTTATTTTACTCTGTGTTGGATTTTGCTATCGACTGTTTTGTCCTCAAAAAACTGTGGCGTGAAAACAATTTTCCTGTTTGGTTCAATACAGAATTGATTTTACTTACTAGACTCAAAAAAACTGCTCATAAACGTTATAAATCTTCAAGACTTTTGTCCGATTATAATAAGTTTCAATCAATTCGTACTTCGTGTAAAAGTCTCAGTACATGCCTATACTAGCAATATATTACTCGAACAGAAATGAACATTCAAATACTTTTGGAAATTTGTTAGCGACAATAGAAAAACTAATGGTTTTCCATCTACATTGTATTATAAGCATCAAACTTGCAGTAATGGAGATGACTATGTCAATAGGTTTTCTGAATTCTTTTTTCTGTTCACAAATTCATCCAACTCCATTGTTTGAGTTTAAGGAAAATGTATTAAATACAGCATTTTTAATTAGTCTGTTGGATGTTTTTAAGGGAATTGAGAACCTTAAATGTAATTTTAGCACTGGACCGGACGGCGTTCCAGCTATTCTGTTAAAACAATGTGTTTATTTCATTTCTACGCCATTGCATTTACTGTTTGAGGCTTCTCTTAATAAAGCTAATTTTCCTCAAGTTTGGAAACAAAAAATTGTTACTGGCCAAATACAATTGATGTGCAAAAGCATTATAGTGGAACAGCAACATAGGTTTTGTTAGGGTTGTTCTACTCTTACAAACCTTTTTTGTTACGAAAATGATCTTTTAAATGCTTTTGAATGAAGAGTTTAAGTTGATTCTATTTATACAGATTTTTCGAAAGCTTTCGATTGCGTTAACCATAGAATTTTGATTGCAAAGCTTTGGGCTTTGGGTTTTGGGTTTCTTATTGTAAACTAATTCTGTTTATACTCTTTATTAACAATCTTTCTTATTCTATTAATTCTTCTTCTTTTCTTTTGTTTGCTGACGATCTAAAATTTATCGAAAAAATAATTGATATATCGATGATTGTATTAATTTGCAAAATGACTTAAATTTTGTTCATTCATGGTGTCTTATTAATAAGTTGTTGATTAATCCAAATAAATATGTTTCTATGAGCTTTAACAGAACGTTAAGTAAAGTATCGTATGATTATACTATTGACAATATAGTATTGGAACATGTTACACAAATAAAGGATTTAAGCGTAATCTTTGACCCAAAACTAACTTTGTAGAGCATATAAACTATATGTGTAACCGTGCTATAAAAATGTTAGGTTTTGTTTACAGAATGTCTACTGACCTATCTCCAAGCACACTCAAACTACTTTATTGCGCATTGGTACGCTCCCATTTGGAGTATGCTCTGTCAGTTTGGTTCCCATTCTACAGCATTCATATACGCAATATAGAACGCATTCAAAACAATTTTTTTTGTTTATTATCGTATAAATTGTGCATTTTCTATAAAAACTACAATTTCAACCACATTGCATTGCAATATAATTTTCCATCGCTAGAACTTAGGCGCAAAAGAGCCGACTTAACATTTTTACGTAGACTTATGATGTCTGAGATTGATGGCCAAGAGCTACTTGTATCTCTTCCGTTTAAGATATCCTACAATAATCGCCAAACTAGACAGTCTTTATTGTTTAGAGAATCTATACATTCTACCAACTATGGTTTCAACAATCCAATTGGCAGAATCTGTAGAATTGCGAATAGATTTTCTAATAACATTGATCAGTTTTGCAATTCTAAATATTCAATTAAAAATCGTTTAAAATGTTAATGAATAATTTTATATTTTGTCTTTATATGTATACATTTTCTGTGTTTATTTTGTATTTTTATATACTTTGTCTAGTTTTAAGTATTACACATTG
Source organism: Tachinus rufipes (assembly GCA_963932245.1). Lineage (NCBI taxonomy): Eukaryota > Metazoa > Arthropoda > Insecta > Coleoptera > Staphylinidae > Tachinus > Tachinus rufipes. Next base: position 23,953,651 of record OZ010745.1, on the reverse strand, counting down.
TTAGTATTATTCATCATTATTTATGTGCAGGATGATGTAGATGTAAATGTTTTCTTTTTATATGCCGTCAATAAAGAATTATTATTATTATTATCATATTGTTGAAAAAAATCAAAAACGGTCCATAAAATCAAAATATTGTCAGAAAATACCAAAATTTGGTTTCAAACTATTTTTTTGCAAATTTTTATTATAAAAGTGCAAAATTTTATAATAAAAAGTCAAAAATAAGTAAATTTGGTCATAAAACATTAAAAAAATGAGATGAAATGAGATGAAATGACAAAATTTATTAAAATATTTTCAAAAAGAACCATTCTACTAAAAACGGTTAAAAAGTACCAAATTCACTTTCACAACTTAGAAAAAGTATTTTTGAAAGTTGATCATTTTTTATTGGATATATTTTGACAGCACCTACGTAAAATTTTGTAATTTTAGACATCTTAGATTACTTATTTTTGATAGTTGATCATCTTAGATATTTTCACCGCTTTATTAAAGATTTGGTAATTTAACCAATTATAACCTTCTTTGGTAGTAAAAATTCAAATATAAATTCCCAAAAAAAAATACAAAATTATAAAATATTTCATTATAAAGTAAAACGTTTTATATCAGCTTTATTCTTTTTTACATTACATTACCAATTACCTGGTAATCAGTATGAACAAGTGTGTAAATTATTTTTTTCGTAAACAGTTTTTTTTCTTTCCAAATAAAATCGATTTATAATATCAGAAAACAGTCTGACAATGACTGTATAATTTAAATAAAATTGCCTTCTCCGAACACCGAACAATAATAATAAAAAAGAAAACTTGTGCAAATTATCCAAACATGCACAAACCCACCTCTTGCGTGCAATAAATTCCACATAATAAATTAGCAAAATAAATGTTTTAACGAGGGGTTATCGTTAAGTTGCGGCAAGTGTTAATTCCAATGCGCACGAAAAAATCGTGCGGGCGGAGACGGACATGAAAAATTGGGCCCCCGAGCCCCCAAACACTTTCGGCAAATCATCTCTTACTAGTTAACGCGACTGATGGAGTATACTTGTTTAAGAATTAAAAGGGTCGTGCACTTGTGTTGTAAATGGAGATGTTATAATTTGGGAAGATATATATTTTATGCTTTTTTATTACATTTAGTGCATGCTTAACAAAATCAAGTTTATAATTTTAAATATTTTAATAATAAAATGTAGTAATAATAGCTTTAAAAATTATTATACGTCCATTCAATGAGGCAAAAATGAACATTGCATCTGAATGTCAGTAGATATCAGTGTTAATTATTAATTATTAATTATTATTTTTTTAAATTTTAACTTTGATCTGAAATTTGCATTTAAAATTTAATTTACAGTCAATTTTTTATTATATTATTTTTAATTAAAATTTACAAAAGAAAAGGTAGCTTACATACCTTAAATTCATTTTAAAATATTCTATATATTTGGAAGTTTTTGTTTTTTTGAGCACCGTGTATATGAAAACTTGAAATTTATTTCGCCAAAATTTATTGAAGTATATTTTTTCTAAACTCAAAAATAAACGTTTCTTATAGTTCCGTAAACACCCTGTATATAAAATATTCTTTAAATAAAATAATTGCTCTAGATCCGGCAACACTGCATAAAAAATAATTTCACTGCTTTATGTTATCTAAAAATTGCACGTACTTTGTTTGCAGATTGAATAATCATTTATTTTAGATATTATAAAAGAACTATTATATATATTATATATTATATTTCATATTGTAACCTAAATTAAGAAAGCAAATAAAAATTTCAGTATTTGTGAATAACTAGAAATGTATAAATACAATTTATGATTTCAAGACAAGCACTTCATGAGGCACAAAGAAATATCGTAGCAGGGTTCAGAACACCAAATAAAATTAAACATTATTACAGTTTTAATGTTATATAAATAGAATTAAAGTTATAATAACAATGAATATTAATTGCAAAATCATAAGAAAACAAAGTAAATGCAGTTGTCTATTTGTAAGGGGATAAACCTGTCTTTACAAGTATTATATAAAAATGTAAACATTCCATATCTTTTTTAATCATTTATAATTATTGCTAAAATCTATGCAAACTACTGTTTTATATAAAATACTAAGCTTACCTTATGATTCTAGATCTCACTAGCCGGCATACGACGATCCATCACCATACAATTTAGTTCATAATTTCTTGTTAACACTAACTTAAACAAATCCACTGCCAAAAACAAGATAATTATCACTGATATTAAATGTTTCTATAGTTATTCACACCGCACTGTAACTATTTCCACGATTTTTATGTAAATATTAATTATCAACAATTTGGTAATACACTACACGCACGACCTGTCATTCCGCACTGATATCGCATAGTTGCCGTTACCATCATTTGATCAGTGATGCCATTTTTATAAGTTAAAAAGATCACCAGATTTAACTGTAAACAATTATATGTATATAGTTATTAACATTGACACTGATATTCATACATATCAAAACTAGTTTTTTAAAAAGCAATGAATAAAATAAATAAAAAGTAAAAATATAAATTATAAACTTACTTACATAAATGTATTTTTTTATATAATAAATATATATATATTTACTGCAATTCTTTTTAGCTTTGTTTACATGTATTTATTATTCAAAAACATTTTACTTTATAATTGCCTGTTTACTTTATATTATAATATATAAAAAATTATTACAAGTTTTCGAAAAATACGCGTACAGATAAACTTAATTTTTTCATTACTACCTTCTGGTTAATACAAAAAAGTCTTACGTTTATCTCGACTAACTTTTTCAAAGCTTCTGTTAAGATGTAAATTTTGGTTCTATACCCACATCTTTCCTTCCTTTAATAACGGAGAAAATCAATAAAATGTAAAAAAAGTAAATCTTCATTATCTCACAAAGTACATATAAGATTATTTTGATATTCTTAGTTTCACAGTTCCAGAATATTAAATTGTCGCTATTGTACAGACTAACTTTTAGTCTTCATGAAATCGGTAGTAATAATAAAACACGGTTGGGCCTATTAGTCAAGCTAGTACATTTGAAAGAACAAACTAATCTACAATTTCAGTTGCATTTACCCATTTTTTAAGTGATTTAGACAAAAAATCTTTTAATGATTTATTATTCTAGAAATGTGCGGTGTAGTTAAATTTGGATAACAGCAACAACCATTGCATAAATTTTGTTTTAAAGTTGTTAAAGCTGAAGAGATGAAACAGATCATAAGAGAACTACCTAACAATAAAGCACCAGGTCTAGACGAGATAACTGCGGAGATAGTGAAAGCAGCGTTAGAAGGAAACGAAATAGAACTAACACAAATAATAAACAGATGTCTAAATGAAAAAACATTTTCGAAATGTTGGGGAAAGAGGCAAACTTAGTGCTGATTGAGAAGAAGAAAAAAGCAGGTAAATCAAAGACGTATAGACCGATTTGTTTAATCAATACATTAGCAAAGATAATGGAAAAAGTTATTGTGAGAAGAATAGAGAAAGAAATAGAAGAAAGGGGTGAATGGAAAAGTGAACAATACGGATTTACCAAAGGGAGATCGACGCTAGGAGCTATCGAGAAGGTAAAAGCGGTAGCAAAAGAAGCAAACAGCGGCCCACATAGGAAAAGACAGCATTGCATCATAATAGCGTTTGATATACAAAACGCGTTTAATAGCGTACTATGGGAAGCAATTATAGAAGCAGCAAAAAAAGAATTGACAAAGAAAACGATCAAGATAATATGGGGTGACGATAACGGCATTTGCTGAAGACTTAGCTTTAGTAGGTAGGGATGCAGACATAGAAGTACTAAAAGGAAAAGCTAGAGTTGGCAATTAGTATGATAAAGAGATAAATAAAAAGTAAAGGGCTAGAATTAGCACCGCATAAAACGGAAGCGTACAAATAATAACCATAGGGAAGAAGATTAAATACCTTGGAGTTACACTGGAAGCAAAAGAATGAAACGAACAGATTAAGGAAGCGGTAAAAGGAACAAAGAAAATAGAAGGAATGCTTAGTAGGCTTATGCCAAACAAAGGAAGACCAGGACAAGAGGCAAGAAAGCTAATAGCAATGGCGGCCAAAAATAAACTATTGAACGCCGCAGAAACATGGAGAGATGCCTTAAAGACAAAAAAAAACAGAAAAGAAATAAGAGGAGCCACTAGAGCAAGCTCGTTAAGGATATGTAGGACTTACAGAACGGTGTCGCAAGAAGCGCTAAAGGTAATCGCGGCAACATTACCCGCTGACTTGATGGTAAAAGAAAGATTAAACATAAAGAAACTGGTAAATGAAGGAAATAGTAAACAAGAAGCAAAGAGACAAGCAAGAAATAAAATAAAGAAAAAATGGCAAATACAGTAGAAAGACGGAGAAAAAGGTGAATGGACAAGAGAGTTAATACCAGAAATAAAGGAATGGGTAGAGAATAAACCGGAGACGTGTTACTATACACAACTACTCACCGGACATGGAGCCTTTGGAAAGTATTTACAAAATATACATAAAATGGAGAAAGAAGAAAAATGTATATTCTGCCAAGAAGACATTTATGACAACGCAGAACATACGCTAATAGAGTGCAAAGCGTGGGAGAATGATAGGAAAGAGTTAGAGAATGTATTAGAAAACAAAATTGATAAATCTTCAATAATTAATATTTGCCTGAATGACGAAAACAAATGGAGAGCATTAAGAAACTATGCAACGGCAGTAATGAGAAAAAAAATAGAGGAGTTTGAAAACTCAAGATCTAGATAAACAAAAATAAAAGTAAACACACACATCAAAAGCTACAGAAGACAAAGGAAGGAAAAAAGAGAATCTAAGTAGAAACAAAAAATCATAGAAAAAAGCAACAAAGAGAAAAAATACAAAAAAGGTCAAGACAACTATGCCTATCAAGAAATAGAAGAAGAAAAAAGAGACAAGAATAGAATATACAATGAAACATTAGTACCAACCGAAATTGCAGAAATAAGGAACAAAAGAAAAGAGCTGCTCAAAGAAAGCAACCTGACGGAACTGACCAGAAAATTTCTAAATGGTAGATACGCCATTTTGAGGTTGACTGAAAATGTAACCTTTGAAATGGTCAGAGTATATTTGGCAACTAGGAGACACAAAAAAATAATTCCAAATGGAGACTTAAGAATATCCTTAGAAGTTAAATTGGCAAATCTAGGATTACCAAAGGGGGTACATCTAATGGAGCTCCACAAAATATTCATGAAAGAGAGAGGATACGCCGACAATGATGTGAATAAAGACTTAGAGAAACTAAGAAGACATCTAAGAAAAAATCAAACAACTGAGCTAAATAACAATAGAATGGCAGAAAGGAGAGATAAACGTCAGTATAGGACAGACATCAAATAGGGTATAGGGAGAGATGAGCCGGGGCAGCATGTGTTGTTGCAGCAGTCTGTGTGAATCCCACAAGGCCGAAACCAGCTCATCTCAAACGAATAATAGACTAGAGACAGACATGATAAGGACAATATGACAACAGAACTAACGTAGAGAAGAAAACCGAAAGGTATTGCTCTGCGTTATTTATTCTCAAGGGCCACTTGCTGAGGCCAAGACCTCACTACGTCCATAAAAATAAAAATAAAAAAAAAATAAAAAAATAAAAAAGACGTTATAGCTAAGTAAAACTAATGCTTAATCGTCCATCTTCAGGAGAAATACGTCGTACGGAGGAATCGGTGCTTCTTTACGGTTCAGATGATTGTTAAGAATTTTAACTTGTAGCCGTTTAACTTGCACTGAATTTTATTGAATTAGGCGCTTACATAATTAAGGATTTGTTGAATATATTTTTTTATAATAAAACGCTTATTTTTTCTGCAAGCGTCAACTTGCAGAAAAAAATAAAACTTGCGTTTAGATTAATCTGAAAATAGTGATTGATTGAGTAACTGTTCTACTGTTGTTTCACTTAGTAGCTTTCTATTTCTTTTAAAAGTTTGTGAGTAGTGCGGCGGTACTTGCAAAACTCAAGACGTCTTCTTGCCAACTGCAATCTTTTACAAAACTTTAGAATAGTTTACAAATATTTGGATTGCAACATTTGCGTACTAGTTGCAGATGGTGTTTTATTGATTGTTTTATTGGGTTTTAGCTAGTGGTCAAAAAATTTAAGTTCTTGTTTTTTGCTTATCAAAGTTGCATTTGCTAGTCTTGCAAATTTTGAGAAACGTTGTATATAATCTTCTCAGTTATTTGAATAAATTAAAATATTGTTCAAGTTTACTCTATTCTCCAAATTATTCTTTAATTCTACACTTCAATAGTCAGTTTTTGAAAAGTATCTAAAGCGTTACTTGGTTCATCTGGCCAAAATATTATAATGTTGCAGTGTTATTTACTCACTGATAAGGTTGTTCCGGCTAACTAGTACAAATGTGCCGGTACTAAACGGTAACTTTAGTAAAAAGTTAGCAGTTGCTTTTTTTGGTTTAAGCTAGATGTTTTGGTCAATTTGCTGTACACGTTTTACTTTGGTTGTGTTTTGCGTTTGCTAGTTTGCTGCTGACGTAATCTTATTAATTTAATTTTTATTGTTATTGCCGTGTTGCTGAAGTACTTTGAATTTTTAAAGTTGGTGATTCCGGTTAAGTTCCAAACTTACTATAGCTTGTTTAGACATTTTTAAAGCAATTTGTTTGTGCAATTTTACGGCAAAAAAAAGTCGCTTCCGGTTTTTGGCCGCAGTGGTGTTGTTGTTGTTGGTTCTTTGCATAAGAAGGTAAAAATCTTTTTTGTTTTCTACATACACCCGCAGAATGGAATGTCTATTTTTATTTATATTCTTCAGTTTTCTATAGAACCTTGAAAACAAGTTTGAGTCTAGTAAATATCCCTTTTTGCATCCTGTTTAGCAAGTTGATTATCCTAATTTTTTTGGTATCTACACTAAGCAAAGTACAAATTGTAGTCAATGCTTATTCAAATTATAACCAGTTTGGAGTTTATTACTGGCGATTGCAATGCTTTCAATGCTGCTTAACTAGTTGACGATCCGTTCGGGTATAATCCCGTTTCAATCATGTCTCTGGCCCACAGATTTAAAGGTGTAATGTCAAATACCCTCTCAATTTCTAAAAAAAAAACAAAGCTATTTTTTTACAATAGATGGATTTTTTGCACCTGCTGGCTAGCTGGTCTATAGTTAGTTTACATGTTTTTTGTCTAGTAGGCATATTAGTGCTAGTGAAGTGACCAAATCATTAATGCCCTGTTCTGTATATACTAATCGACTATTTTTATCAATAGCTTTTGTATAAAATATCAAACTAATTGGTATGTAAAATTTAGCCAAAGCATACGTAAGTCACTTCAGTTTTTAGTTAAATATTATTTCGTCCGCTTTCTAGCTGCTCGGTATGTGTTGTGACGCACTATATTAAGTAGCGGTTAGAAAAACTGCCGTGACTACAGAGTTTTTTGAATTGCCAAAAAGAAAAATAACTGCAAATTACATTGATTTACAACTTATCAGGTTTAATTAAATATACAGTCAAGTTTATACATAAAGAGCATCAAAACAGGTAAGAAAAAAGTAAAGTCCAATACAGTAGGTACCAGATAACCGCACAGAACAAATGCATTTTTATATATATATTTTAAAAGGCACAAGTATTATTAATTACTTGCGGTTTTATCACAATATATTAGTTGCTCGTAAAATTTGTGTTGTTTTTTTGTTAAGGAAAATTTAATTTTCTGTAATACAAAAATAATTTTCTCTAGTTCAAAAAACACATTAAAAGTCTTTTACGTTGTTAGTTGTTAGTTGTCTCCGCATAAACCAATTGTTTCATGTGTCCCCACACATAAAAGTCCAACATGGTGCGTGCTCCATCTAGCTGGTACCACATCTTGTTACGTAAGGCAAGAAAGACAATGTCATTTGAAAAATTCTGCATATAATCCAGCATTTAAACGATGTGGTAAGATTTAAATTGGTAGTTGTCTATTAAAAACCTCACATCATGTGTTAACTGAAAATCTTTATTGGCAAACTTGTACTCTAACTGCGTACGCATTTCCTAAAGAGCAGATATGCGCATTATGAATATTGTTAATGCCATCTCTCGTAAACATAGAGTCATTGCTCCACATAATTAAACTAAAATAATTATAATTGATGTCGTTCAAGAAGTTATTGAGAAAATACAAGTCAACTATTTGTTTCTTTCCTACCACGGTGTGCTGTTAATGTTGACCTCCAGTACGACAATTTTTAATTTCAAACTTACGGAGTCTTTGAAATGCGTCTGAAAATACGCGACAAAAAAGTTGCTTTCTGCAGGGAAATTTTAATTGATACTTGCAACATGCAGCTAAGCCATTTCCATTACAGAATCCGTAAACAAAAATGATATTTGCAAAATTTTTGTTGATAAACAGCATTTTTATCAAATTTTACAAACCGAACCAAGAAAATAATTTTCACAAGCATCAAAGGCTTGCATCAACGCATACTTGTTAAAATCATGTTGTTTTGTTTGTTTTTCTGCTAAATAAAAAGTTTTCTAAATAATGTGTATTTTTTTATTATCTCAAAAACGAAGCAAGATAGACAAAAAAGTTATTTAGATTTTTTGGGTGATTTAAAAAAAAGTTACCTAAAGTTTTTTTGTCTCTATTTAGAAAACACTCTGTATAATATGACATTTGATAGACAACTTTTTACTTTTCCGATGATTCTGTGCGTAATGGACAAAACTTGTAATAAACTGAATTAAATAGAATACGTATCTTTAGCAATAACATCATAATCAACACATTGAAATACAAAATAGAAAACAGTATATTGTACAATTAGCACGTAATAATCTCAATTTTTCAAGGTTCTAAACGTTGTTGCACAATCCTCTGGCAAGTGCTGCAAATGTACAGAAGCTTGCAGACAAAGATAAGGTAATACTTGAATACAAAACTTGTATTCAAGAATCTATGCCTTGTGTAGTTACACCAACTATTAATGAGGAAATTCAATTACTTTCACCTGCAATTAATTCTGTAATTAATAATTCTTCTTCTTTTACAACCCTTACTGCTCAAACAAAACCTTAACAGAAAGTTAAACCTAAAACACCAACAATTTTTGGTTGTGGTCCAAGTCACGATAAGTTGCAGGCATATGTACCAAACTCATATATACATGTCTCAAAGCTTAAACGCGGAACTAAAAAATCCGATCGACGCTGTAGATCTAGCTGTGCAATCTGGAAGCTATAGTAGCTTTAAAGTCTCGGTTCCAGCCGACCATGCTCGAGCTATTATTTGCAAAGACTTTGGCCAGCTAACATTGCTGTCAAAAAAATTGTGAGTTATGGTCGTTGACAAAATGTTCCTGCTTCATCTCCAATGGATTTTTGGAGCCTTAATCCTGTCAACAGCTTGGACTCATCTTCAGGAATGATAACGGCTTCTCCATCTACTACCAGAAAGTCGAGGGTTTAAAAACTAATCTCAGGAAACTCTTGCTAGCTGTAGCCGTATCCAACTACGATGTGATTGTTTTCACTGAAATCTGGCTTTCTCCAGACATGACCAGACAGACTCTGAATTAAATCTAATAGGGTATCATTTATTTAGGTGTGATTGCTTGTTCTTACAAGCTCTAAACCAAGCGGAGGTGGTGTTTTAATTGCTATCAATACTCACCTCAAATCTGTATTACTTTACCCCACTTTTATTAGTGTTGAACATTTGTTTGTAGTTGTTAAGTTTAATCTTGTGTCTTATATAATTTGCGCGGTATATTTACCACCTTATTCAACTAGTGACAAATATCTTGACCATTGTTATTCCGTCAAATCTATTGCCGACGAGTAAACAGTAAACTAGTTTTATTGGGCAATTACAATCTACCTGTAGCATCTTGGGTTAACGATGATTTAGGTATAGGAGTAATTTGTAATGATAGTTACCCTGCTCATTTAGCAGCTAATTCATTTGGGTTCTTAAATTGCGTACAATGCATTTCAATTCCTAATAGTGAGGGTGTGTTTTTAGATTTATGTTTTACTAACGATCGTGATATTTCTGTGATAGAAGCTGTAGATGTTTTGTTAAATTTAAGCCAACACCATACTGCGTATTTGTTAACTATAAAATGTAATACTACTTTTGATATTTTAAATTGTAATTATGTTTTTAATGATTTTGAACTTGCCGACTACAACGCAACCAATAATTATTTGTTGAATGTTGATTGGACTGCACTATTTTATAACTGTGATATTGATATGTGTCTTGATGTATTCTACTCTGTAATCGATTATGTTATTGATTGTTTTGTCGCTAAAAAACTGTGACGTGAAAGCATTTTTCATATTTGGTTCAACAAAGAATTGATATCACTTACTAAACTCAAGAAAACTGTACACAAACGTTATAAATCTTCAAAACTATTGTCGGACTATAATGAATTCTAATCTATTCGTACTACGTGCAAAAATCTCAGTGCACATTAATAGGAGCAATATATTTTACAAACTGAAAGTAAAATTCAAAATAATCCAAAACATTTTTGGAGATTTGTTAATGAGAACAAAAAACTAATGGTTTTCCAGCCACAATATAATGCAAAAATCAAACTTGTAATACTGGGAACGACTTTGTAACTAATTTTGCAGATTTTTTTTCTTTAGTCTATGATAACGAAACTCATCCAACTCCATTTTAATTTTAATAATAACGTAATACATTCAAAATTTTCTATTAGTTTGTGTGATTTTTTTAAGGGAATTGAAAACCTTAAATGTAATTTAAGCGTTGGACCCAACGGCATTTCTTCTTTACTGTTAAAAAAGTGCATATATTCTATTGCAAAGCCATTGCATTTACTTTTCAATGCTTAATTGAATGAAACTAAATTTCTTCAAATATGGAAACAAAGCTATATTACGCCTTTGTTTAAATCTGGAGCCAAAGAGAATATCACTAACTATAGAGGCATTTGCAACCAATCTGCTATACCTAAATTGTTCAATAAAAATGTAACTGGTCAGTTGCAATGAATGTGCAAAAGCATCTTAATAGAAGAGCGGCATGGATTTTGTGAAGGGCGTTCCACACTTACTAATTTACTCTGTTATGAAAATGATATTTTAAATGCATTTGAATCTAAAGTACCATTTGACTCAATTCACACCGATTTTTCATAGGCGTTTGATCGTGTGAGCCATAATATTTTGATTGCCAACTTCAGTGCTCTGGGATTTCATCATAATGTGACTTCCTGGTTATTCGGCTTTTTGAAAAATCGTACCACAGTTTCCATAGAACTTTACGTAAAATTTCTTTTAACTATATAATTGACACTAAAGTGTTAAACAAAGTCACACAAATAAATATTTAGGCGTTATTTTTGATCATAAACTTACATTTGTTGAACATATAAACATCATGTGCAATCGTGCCATAAAAATGTTAGGATTTGTATATAGAATGTCCGCGGATTTATCAGCCAGTACACTAAAACTATTATATTGTGCGTTTGCATTTAGAGTATGCTCCGTCAGTTAGGAGTCCTGTTTATGAATTTCATAACCGTAGTATTGAACAAATTCAAAAAAAGTTTTGTCGTTTATTGTCTTATAAATCCGGCATATTATCTGTAAATTATGATTACTGCTTCATTGCTTCATTGTACAACCTACCGCCATTGAAGATTTGCCGCAAAAGAGCTGATTTGTCGTTCTTGCGTAATTTAATTATGTCTGAGATTGATTGTCCGGAGCTACTTGGTACTCATCCATTCCATGTAGCACCTAATAATAGACATAGGAGACTTTCTTCTTTATTCTTCGCGAGTCTACCCATTCTACTAATTATGGTTTCAACAATCCACTCGGTAGAATGTGTAGATTTGCAAATAATTTACCAACTGATATTAATGTATTTTGTGTCTCTAAATCTACGTTCAGAAGTCAGCTATGTCATGCTAACTAATGTTTAATATGTGCGTGTTTATGTATATTTGATGTAGATGTAAATGGTAAGATTTTACCGTGAATAAAGTATTATTATTACACTATACTTTTTCTACAACTACAATAAATAAAAGAAAAAATAACAAGTTGCGGAAACTTTGAGCAAATTGTTCACTTTGTTTTTATGACTAAAATACTTATAAAGTATACAAAAGATCTAATTTATTTATTAAATGTTATGTGGCATTTCACAGGTGATTTATCAAAAAGTGATAGCTCCGTGCATAATATTCACTTTTGGAATGCAATAGGCGTGCATAATGTGAACGTATTAAATTGCATACTTTGCCATAGCATAACAGTTGCACAATGTGTCATTTCAGTATGTAGTAAAAGAGATATACAATTTAAAGTGGATTACAAACGTTTTAAGCTTTTGTATAATGAATAAACACATTATTGTAATAAACGCAAATATAAATTAATTTATAAATAATGTATAATAAAACAATGTAAAAAGTATTAAGAAAAAAGAATATACAGGGAGTTTATAAATGAATGGGATTATGTAATCACTTTAAATGTGCCGCTTTTTTTAAATTGTTTACTATACTATTTGTTTTGACAGATCAACTTTGACAGCTGTCAAGCAAACATATGAAAACATATGTAGTATAGTAAACAGTTTTAAAGAGGCGGCATATTTAAAGTGATTATATAATCCCATTCATTTATAAACTCCCTGTATTTATTATATAATTTTACTTTTATTTAATAATTAATTTTTGAAACTAACTTTTGTGTATAAATCAATTTTATTAAAGATTTTATTTAATCTTTGTATTTCTTATATATATATATAAATCATTTTATTAATGTTAAAGTTTTATAATTCTAGATTTATAATACATATGGCATCACTGATCAAATGTTGGTATTGGCAACTGTGTGATATCAGTGCGAAGTGACAGGTCCTGCGGGTAATAATGCATTGATAAATTGTCGACATAAAGCTCGTAGAAATAGTTAGTGTGCGGTGTCAAAAAATATAAAAACACTTAATATTAGTGATAATCATCATATTTATAACAATGGATATGTTCAATCAGTGAGTGTCTTCAAGATTATTATGAATTGTGTTCAGTGATGTCAAGGAACTAAGGGTATAGTAGCCGGCTGTCGTGTGCCAAACAAAGGGATCATAAGGTAAAAATTAAATAATATTTAGTAGTTGCATTAACTTTTTATTACAAGTTTTGTAATTCACAAATTGTAATGTTTACATTTTTTATAAATTCGTTGATGTGAAAAGTGCCAGATCAGAGGGATTCAAGTTTGCACTCTACAGATAGGCTATACTCTGAGTACTTGTTTGATTATTCTTATTATATACAAATTTAAATTAATAGTATTAGTTCATATTGTTTAAAATTTTATTAATATAAAATTAGACTTTTGTATCTAACAGTTTATCGTCTATAAAATATTATTCATTTGTTAAATTTAATTTATATTATACAAAAACGTTGTTCGATTTTCTACTTTATTTTAGATCAGTTTGCTGTAGACAAACAGTATTTATGATTCATCATATTAGGTTTTTTCGTTGAATTTATTTTATTTATTTATATTTAAAATAAATCTTTATAAATTTAATGCTAATGAACTAAAACTACATCAAAACATATTTCTAGCTAATCGGTTTTGTGTTTATGCTGCGTTGCCAGTTATTTTAGAATATTTGTAGCATATCCATGATGTACTATACATTAGTATATAAGCTTATAACTTACTAACAAATACATATATTTTTCTTAAATATTGGACGTTTGGTCTATTTGTCAACATATTTTACTAAATGTTATAGGTTACTTTTATAATAAAAATAGCAAACGTGTACTGGATTTGCGTAAATTAAGGTTTATTATTTTAAATACCAATTGTTGCATGATGTCCAAATTTACTTTTAAAGTTAAAAAAAAATGTTATTGGTACGTAAGTAGTATATTGTACAACTAGCACGTAATGATATTCATGTTCCAAGTTGTTGCACAACCTCGGACAAGTGCTGTAATTTATACGAGAATACGGAATGGACATTAAGTAAAATTTACTCTTGATTATGAAATTGTAGATTCAATACTAATATTTTAAAAGATCTTAAAGCTAGTCACCAAACTGGCAACAGCAAATGATCTACCAAACAAAAATTTAAGTAAAGTGTTACGATCAGTTATTTTTTTTTTGTATAAATGGCGTAACAAACATTCATCCACCGATCCACCACACCGTGCGTTTATGTAGTATATTAATTAATTGATTATTAGTTTACTATTTTAACGCCTTGATTTCAAAATCGTAGTTAAAAAAAAAACACTGTCCTTCTTCAACTTACGGCACTGCTTACCGTTTGAGTTAGTCTACCATGTTTACAATAGTCTGCATAGTGGTTTTCTTAAATGGATGTAAACTGACTAATTTGGTAAATACGTGTTTGGCTACATACAAGTGGAGATGACAGCGGTTGGAAATCTTACAATATGCAACCAAGGAGATAAACTAACGTTTGTAAGAGGAAAATCTAAATCATACATTGAGATTACTATAGCAACGTGGGAAACGGCAAAAATAGTAGGGAAAGAACATAAAGGAAAAATGCAAAAGGTACTCGGAAAAGTTGAGGAAAGCAGCCGAAGAATCAATCTTCAAGTACAGGAAAGAAAGAAAATGTGGACCTTACTGGTGGTTTGTAGAAATTAAGGAAAACAAAAAAAAGCAATACAAACATCAAAAAAGATCCGAAAACAAAGAAGAAAGGGAAAAGATTCTGACAAAGCTGAAAAAAAAATAACAGAAAGATAGAAAAACCCCGAAGGAAGCAATCAGGAACAGTAAGAAAAGATGCTAGAAAAAAATGTTAGAATCTATATATGGGGATCCCTGGAGAAAGCCTTACAAAATAATAATGAATAAATTAGGAGGAATGAAGGCAGTTTGCTTAAAAAAAGAAAAGAGTGAGAAAGTAATTGAAAAATTGTTTTCCACAGAAGGAATTGTAAAAGAACCAACTGAAATAGCTAACAAAACCGAAGCAGTCTCTGCAACAGTGGAGGAGATAAACAGATTATAAGAGAACTATCTAATAACGAGGCACCAGGATCGGACTAGATAACAACGGAGATAGTGAAAGCAGCGGTAGAAGGAAATGAGATAGAGATAACTTAGAAAAAAGAGAGAATCGACAAGAGAACTAATACGAGAATATAAAAAAATGGGTAGAAAATTAACTAGCAACGTATCACTATGCAACACAACTGTTTACCGGACATGGAGCTTTTGGGAAAAAAAAAAGATAGAAATCAACAAATTCACAATTAATAATATTTGCCTGAGTGACGAAAACAAATGGAGAGCACTAAGAAACTACGCAACGGCAGTGCTGAGGAAAAAGATAGAGGAGTTTGAAACTGTAAGATTTAGATAAACTTAAATCAAAATCCACAGAAGACAAAGAACAAAGGAGTGAAGAGCTAAAAGGAAGCAAAAAAACAAAGAAAGCAAAAAAACAAAGAAAGCTTAGATAATTATGCCTACCAAGGAATGACTGTGAAAAGATAGACAAGAGGAGAACATTTACTGAAACTCTAGTACCAACTGAAATTACAGAGATAAGGAAAAGAAGAAAAAAACTGTTCAAAGAAAGCAAACTAAATGCATTGACTATGTAATTGCCACCTCTAGGTTGACATACAATGCAACTTTTGAAATGGTCAGAGTATATCTGGCGACCAGGGGACACAAAGAATTAACTCCAAATGGAGATTCTAGAATTTTACTTAAAGTAAAACTGGCAAATCTAGCACTACCAAAAGAAGTACATTTAATAGAGCAATACAAAAAAATTTTGAAAGAAAAAAGATACGACAAAAAAAAAATTAATGAAGATATAGAAAAATTAAGAAGACGGTGTCCAAGAAAAAAACTGAAGTAGGCTTAGTGTTAGTTTTAACTGCTGCTAATCTAAAACGTCTTGTGGCGTCGTTAACCTAGAAAGTGGAAATCTAGAAATTACTTTGGGTATTAAGTTTTTTTTACTGGGAACATAGTGTAAAACAAATTGTTTTTTTGCAATGCAAAAGTCTATGTCTAAGGGAGCACACAATGCTCAGCCTTTTTTGTTGGCTACTGCATACCTACGTTCTCTTTTCAATAACAAATTTCTATAATAAACTTCCGCTGATATGATGGTGGAAGAAAGGCTAAAAATTAATTAAAAACTACTAAAAAAGGAACCAGTAAAAAGGAAGTAAAAATAAGAACAAGAGAGAAGACAATAGAAAGATGGCAGAGACAGTGAAGTAGAAAAGATTAGGGAGAGTAGACAAAAAAACTAATTTTAGAGATAAAAGAAAATAATTCCGACAATACAAATCTTGACGGAATCTTTAAAAAAAAATTGCGAATAATTTAAAAAAATCAAGAGAAAAGAAACACAATAAAGTAGAACACACTTCAGTAGAATGCAAGGCGTGGAAGAATGATTGAAAATATAATAAGTGGATAAAGTAACAATCATTATGAAATGGCAAAGAATTAAAAATAAATGAAGAGCTCTAAACAAGACTAAGACGGAAAATTGTAGACTTTGGTACCGGAAGATTATAAAAATTAACAATAGAAACAAACACAAAAAATAAAACTCACATAAAAGAAGGAAGAGACACAAGAGACAGACAATGGTAATGGTAATAAAAGTAGCTACTGAGTTAAAACTAGCTCACATTAAACTAGTGCCAAATTTAGATTAGATTGACAAAGACAGTACAACAAAAAGATTAACGAAGGGAAGAAAATCGAAAAATATATCTTTAGGGGTCTTGATAAGGCAAACATAGATTAAATTTATTCTATAGTTTAGAATAATAATAATAATTAATGTTACTAAACTTTCACAAAAAATTGAATAAAGCGCCTTGAAAATTGAATCTCGGCGCATAAATTGTCGCAGGTTTGAGCCCCAGCTCTGGCAAGAAGAAATTGTGGAATTTATTTGGAACATTAGTCTAATACATGATTAGTGATCATGTAACCATAATTACATTTATGAAAGTGTTGGTGGACTTTATATTAAGCCTTGTCCGTATCTAGAGTGCCTCCATTTTCTCAATTAGCGGGTACGATAGTATACATTAGTGATTATTTTCAGCTACATATTCAAAGGTAACTTTTGTGCCGTTTATAAAATTTAATTTGACGGCTAATGGTATTTTTATATTTTTTATTATTTTTAAGAAATAATGACATCTTGTTTTATTTGATTTTCTCTTATCAAAACTTATTAAGAGACACAAAGTTTTCAAATTAAATTTTCCACAAAGAGAAACCAAAAAAATAGATTTACTTAAAAATTTAAATGTTCTAGAAGGTTAAACATCTAAAGAACCTTAAAAAACTATCTTCCCGAAGACCTTTTTTATTCAAACTTTAACAGTTTGTGTAAGTAAGAAATAAACTGATATAAACAAAAAATGGTTACAAAATATTAAAAACTAAAGCTGATAATTAAAAAAAAATCCTTTTTTTTTGTAAACTTCAAAGAGGTCAATATTATTCAATTTACTTGTAGTTTCTGGCATTTATTTGATGACAAATTAATTCGGGACACCTTGTATATACAAATAAACTATTTAAAACCTTGAGGTAGGATACTCTATACCGATTTAAGGTCAAAGGGCAACACATCGAGATGGTACAAGTGTAGTTGACTGAAAATATGTTGAGATAAACGATTACAAAGTTTGGTTTCTACCGTTTTATTAAGTACCAAACAAAGAAATTGACAATTTAAGGAACGGAAGTGGTGCTTACTGAAGGCTTTAAAAAGATCATATTACAATTACAAATGCGTAAAAAAATTACTTTAATTCTATGGGTATTGATGTACTAGTACGACAAGAAACTCATATTTTGATTGAAATTTACTTAAAACAATTGTCAAAAGAATTTGAAGTTTTACTTTTTTTGTATAATAATAGTTTTCCGAAGTGTGTGGTTTAATTTAAGACAACATAGTTGAGTTTCCAAGCTAAATTTACTGTAGCTACATTATTTGGCTTGTTTCGGGTAGGAGAAATTGATTTTTTTGATTTAATTTAAAAAAACTTTAAAAAATAAAATAATGAAGTATTTTATATGTTTTGTAATTTATGCTTGATGTTTTCTTGTGTAAATTTTTTGGAAAACATTTTTTATTTGGTAATGTATGTTTAGAAACTTTTATCTTATTTGTATAATGGTTGGTTGTTCTCTGAACTGAAGTACTATATTTTTGCTTTTGATGTGTTCAATAATATTTCAATTTTTGTTTTATGTATTTATTAAACCATGCATGCAAATTTTATGTTGTATTCATTGTTAAGAACTAACGTTCTAGTTTTGTAGAATTATTACTAATGTCCGAGTATATAATTATTATTAGACTTTACCAATAATTAATATTATTACCTGATATTTTTATTCAGTATATTTGTTAAGCATGTTTAAATTGCATAATAAACAACAAAAATAATAAGTAGATAAACACTCTAGCTTGTGCATCTATTTAATTCTATTGTAGTCTGTTTCAAATATAGGAAAGAAAAAATATTGTGTGAGTAACTTAATTTGCAACATATCTTTAGATCAATAAATCATATATCAATGCTGCAGCTTGCCAGTTCACACAAATTAATAATTGTGCTTTATCGCCGCACGAGGAAAGTGTAATAAAAACCTGACAAAATAATTATCCACACGAATAACCACCATTACATTTTGGGTCACATACGAAATTAATCCTTTCCGACGACGTACGATCAAATATTTATCCAATGAATTTATGACTGTACCCCGATTTCGTATCGATGATGTATCGTCAGTCGATGCCGATTTAAGACCCGTCCAGAGCACGCTTTTATTTATGACATAACGATTTAAGAAGCGCGTACAATTCGGGGAACTTTCTTTCCGCTGTGGGGCAGCAATTTTGATACCTGCTACTTAAAACAAAAAAGCATTAAAAATGCAATGGTGTATAGTATGTGTAAAAGTAACAGCTGCATACAGCGCGTCGGCATTTGCGCGGAACATATACGACCCCGTCGTATCTATCTTTGGCGGATTAAATTGATCTAATTGTGTTGTTGCAGATTGATCTATCGGTTGACTCTATTTGGCTTAAAGGAGCTATAAAGCTTAATTACTAATATTGGTCATTAGAGGATTTTTTTCGACAATCAATTACTATTGCTATAAATGTTACTTGGGAATGGATTCAATTGCTCCAATCATTACACATTATTAGTTAATTAAGAATCTATTTACAATAACAAATGTGGTTGAGTCTAGTTAAAAATATTAATTTATTGGTAATAATAAAGAAAGTAATATTTAAAACGATATTTTTTCGCATTCCCCATTTAGTTATTAGCAGTTGCGCCTCAGGTGGATTCTCAGTACTTAACTTATTGTATTGTTTATGACCTGGTACGCATTATGATTCAAATGACTACCAGAGGGCAAATTTTGTACGGCGAAAACTACCTCTATCATCATTACATTTAATAATTAACGCATTTATTGCTCATTAACTGTTATTATATTAATTGTGGTAATACGATATGAGATGGTTTAGTGCTCTTTTACATGCGCATTACTATTGAGCCATGCCGGATGAATGTACATTAAAATTGAAATATATTGTTTGGAAAATGATTAAATGACCATTCAGTACAATGTAATTTATATGCGTGTGAGGAATGCTGGGACGTTGTAAAATTTTCCGTTAATTTGTAATGCAAGTGCTGCTCGCTCATGTAAGTCGCATTGATAGGTATTTAGATTGTGTAACTAATATCAGTAATAAGAATATTAATTGTTTTAACTTACTAAACACTTTAATTGCATACATATCCTTACATAAAAGTAGACATGAGCTTATATAAATAGTATTACAAAAAAGAAGGCAAAAATTAAAACAATTTATAACTATCAATACGATCTCTATCGACCTTTGTTTTTAATATACAAAATGTTTTAATATTTAAAAGTTAACTCTTTAGGAAACAGTTATTGATAAAGAGCTAAAAGTTGTAACATATTAGATACAAAATTAAAACTGGTAAATACAAACAACAAAGGTTTTGTGAGTTTTTATTGCTACACGCTCTGTTATTTAAATTTGTATTTTTTTACATCAAACGCAACAAACGTTCAATCATCAACCACCACACCGAGGGTTAATTTTTTCAATAAGTTGTAACACGGTTGTTACCGTTTTCTACAAATTTCTTCTAAACGGCAAGTAATTTGTTTACATTTCTAGATACACTATTAACATTATTAAAAAAGGTGCATCATTGGGTATAACAATTTTTGTGCACACTTCTTGTTTTTTTTAATCAGAAACGTTTGATGACGTTATGGCTACAAGGTTGTTTTAAATTAGTGATGTTTCAGAGAATGGTTTTTGAAACTTGCTATGTTTAATGCTGACATTCAGATCGTGCTCCAGATACACTAGTAATAACTTTTCTAGTAATTAATCTTTATCTTAGTCACTAGTTTTTAAATAGAACAAACTCCAAACTAAACATTTTCTGTCAAAAAAAACGGTGGGATGTTGATTTGCTTTGACCATAAAAAGTTGACATTACTTGACACGCTTACTTTTGTTAGTTTTGTAAAAATGGTTACTTCTTTAAAAAAAAATCAAAAATTTTGTAAATTGTTGAAAATGGTAGCTTTATATAGCTTTTAATAATAAGTCCGGATTGAATGGAGACCTTATGAACACAAACAAGAAAAAGAAAGACTAAATAGATGGTATGACGACTTAAAACAAGCAGCGAGGCTAACATTAAAAAAAAATAGGAAAAGCTTACGTTCAAGAATGGACGTGCCAGGCCAATGAAGAGAATATATGCTTATTCGTAGTTAAATTTTTTTTTTATAATCAATACATGTGCGCAGTATTTACTGACCACGTTTTGATTATCTACGAACGATAAAAGTTTCTCTACTTATTATTATATTTATTTATTCTAATTAAAATTAGAAGGTTACGATTATTAAGATTATACTCACTACTAATTAGGTAGTAGTTGATATCGACGACTCTACAAATGTGCCGAAATACGTTTTAACTAGTTGACAAAAAACTTTTTTGTTAGAGAAGTTGTTTGGTAGTATCGGGACGGAATTGGCGTGGTCAAACAATTCCAACACACACTAGTGCAGCGGTTTTAGTTAATAAATAAACACTGTTGGTTGTTGTGTTTTAATATGATTTGAGAAGAATTTTATATGTATTCTACTATTTCTACTTTTTATTCTTTTTTTTTTCTTTGTTGTATTATATCCGTTTATCTTTAACCATTGCAGCCGCAGTTAAGACGCCTAGCTAAATTTTTCATACTTCTACTATGAAAAACAATATGCAATTATAAATTTTGGTTTATATCAAGTTTTGGTAACATATCATCTCCAACTTTAGTACCAATCGCTTAATATTTGTCTTTTTTATGACAGTTTAAAGAAGCAAAAATGAGTGATTTGCAATTTAAACACAGAAGTGTTATAAACTTTTTATTAAAACAAGGCAGTAGCCCGAAGAATATCTATTAGAGAATAGTGACATTGTATAATATTAGTATAAACAGTTTAAACAATCAGGGAATTTATGCATAAAGCGTGAAATATTTCTGGAACAGAAACTAGCAAAAATTATCAACATAGTTGTAGATTTGGTGTTGATTAACCGCCGAGTAAAAGTTTCAGTTAGAAAAATAGAAATATCAAAAAAAAGTATTTTGAAAATTCTATATAAAGATTTGAGAATCAGCAAAGTTGGTATAATGGATTTCTAGGGTGCTCAGTCTGGAAAAATTGTGTAGACAACAAAGAAAGGAGAATTAATAAGATTTGGAAATTATATTAATCAAAACACATAAAAAGTTATATTCAAAAAAAGAGAGCTTTATTTCAAAATAAAAATCTTTTTTCCATAAAATTTTAACTTGGGATTAGATCTGGGTACACCAGTGGTACTTCTCTCAACACAAAAAACCATGCAGTGGGCTCATAAGCACTTTTCACCATCTTAGTAGACAAAGAAGCAATTTTCTGCGCTAAAAGTGTTGATGGCTACAGTTTTTTGCGGAATCTTCTTAATTAAAGAACGTCTGCAAAGACTTTATTAAAAACATGAAAACGGTTATAAACAAAAAAAGACTTTATGCTTTCAAAACTTTGCTTCTGCATGACAACAGCAAAGTGCATAAATCACAAATTGTTTATAAAGTAGCCAATAAATACGGCTTTGTCAAATTACAACATCCACTTTACAGTCCCAACTTTGCTCTGTATGACTATAATTTCTTTCTTAAAGTTTATAAACTTAAGAGGACGTCGCTTTTTATTTAATGATGACTTGGAAAACGCTATGAAGTCGTGCTTTGCAAAATTATTAAAAAAAAAAAAAATTTAAAACAATGAATTGCATGTTAGATAACTTTAATTTTTAATTTTAAGTCAAAACCAAACTTTTGCATAATTAATTTTATAATAAATTGACTGTTAGTGTTGTTTAGTGGTTTGTACGTTGAAAAATAAAGTTTTGTTTTTTCTTTAACGTCTTGTTTTCATAATTAGGTAAAACTATTTATATTTTTTACCTAATTATGTATTTGTATCATCGCTTGGTTGTAAAACAATGAAGAACGTGTTTTACATTGTACTTTGATTATGCGCACCAGCAGAGCCCGAATAGAAATGAAGCTTGATATATGACCGCTGTGGTCAAGTCAAGAATTACAAATTTTACCATATTATTTTTTTGTCTAGTTGGGCCTAAACCGTAGATAGTGTTGTTTGCTTTGGATTCGTTTTAGTAATAGGATGCACATCAACGCTGTATGGCTTTTTTATTACAAGTCAGTAATAGTAAATAGTGTGTCGCCTATAGTGCAATCTCTGTTTTTTTATGCACCAACAGCTTGTATGCAGGATTGAGCTTTTCCGTATGAAGCTGTTAGCAGCTTGTTATGCCATTTTTATTTTTCTACGTATAATCTGCAGAAAGGTTTTTTTTTAATTTAATTTTTCTTTGTCTAAAACTTGGGCATATACCGCTTAGCTTTTATCACATTTCATAATGTTTTTGTATTTTTTAAACCTTGGTAAAGTTTTTTACTTTCTACTACAGCTTATGGTTTTGCATTTTGCCAGCCGTATTGTCAAAAGGTTTGCTAAAGTTTTCTACGGTAAATATTGTTTGCTTGGTATTGGGTGCATCATCGGATGTTGCTGATCACAAAACATTTTCTTGATGAAATGTTTTATAGTATTGTATTTTTTAATTTTTAGTTTATAGAATTTTTTTTAATTTTTATTTTTTTTTAAATTGTTATTTTAAATTGTTTTGTTAAACTTGACAACAATAAAAAATGACTCCTTAATTGATCTAGTAATTGAAGCGGAGCAATAAATAATAAATATTAATAAACAAGCAATTTAAAAACGGGGTAACATTGGTTAAAACTTACACGGGCGTAGACTTAGCTTCCGACCATAACCCAGTAGTAATAAAACTAAAATTAAAACTGAAAACACAAAAAATCAATAAAAACTACAAACAAAAATATAGAGATCTATAGGCTGCAAGAACCGAAAGTACTACGAAAAGCATCAACTAAAATAAACGAAGGTTTTAGCAGGCTAAGTATCAACATTAACACAAACAACAATGCCGGGAGAGTAAACAAAGTCTGGGAGAACGTCAAAGATGTTTTTCATACAACCCAGAACAAAGTTGTTGGAACCAGAGACCGTGTAAAAAAGAAGAAATGGATGACAACTGAAATCTTTACACTAATAGAAAAACGAAGATCATATAAAAACAGAAAAGAAAAAAATATCAAGACATTCAAAAGCAAATACGTCAAGCTAAAAAAGAACAGTTGATGGAACAATGTACCAAAATCGAAGATCTACAGAATAGGCACGACAACTTAAATGTTCACAAGAAAATCCTTGAAATAATAAGTACTAATAACAAACGAAGAACGACTATACTGAAAGACACAAGTGGGAAAATAATATTAAAGCTGAAGGACAAACTACAACACTGGAAAGAATACGTAATAGATCTATTCAACAATAGCAGGACCGATGGCTACAATCTGAACCACCTTGCAGAGAATAGAAATAGTGTAAAAAGTGGATTTTGTAACTAATTTAGAACAAGGGAAGCACTCTATGCATTTGGGGTACTGGTTCAAAGCTGTAAAAAAATATTTTTTTTTGTTTTTTTTGTTTATTTTTGTTTGTTTAAGGACGTAGCAAGGAGTTGGCCTCAACAAGTGGCTATTGAGAATAACTAACGCATGGCAATACCTTTTGGTTTTTTTTTTCTGCATATGTCCTGCTGTTAATTTGTCCTAGTCATTGTTTCTAATGTGGTACTAGTTTGAGGTGAGCTGGTTTCGGTCACGCGGAGTTTACGCAGTCTGCTGCGGCAAAACATGCTGTCCCCGGCCCATCTCTCCCTATACCCTATTTTACTGTCCTACTTTCTACACCGGCATTCTCCTCTCTTTTTTCCCATTCTTGTGTTATTCAACCTAGATATTTGCATTGTCCTTAGGTATCTTCTTAGTTTTTCTATATCTTTATTAACTTTTTTCTTGTTGTATCCTCTTTCTTTAATAAATATTTTGTGCAGCTCCATTAAATGCATCCCTTTTGGTAGTCTTATATTTGCCAGTTTAACTTCTAGTAAGATTCTTGAATCTCCATTTGGGATTATTTCTTTGTGTCTCCTAGTTGCTAGATATACTCTGACCATTTTAAAAGTTGCATTTTTTGTCAACCTCGAGATGACGTATCTTCCGTTTGGAAATTGTTTAGTCAATTCTGTCAATATATTTTCCTTGAGCAGTTCTCTATTTTTCCTCTTTATTTCTGCATTTTCTGTTGGTACTAGGGTTTCAGTATATGTTCTTCTCTTGTCTTTCTGTTTATCTTCCATTGCTTGGCATGCATAGTTTTTTTGACCTTTTTCGTTTCTTTCCTCTTTATTACGTTTTTCCATATTCTTTTGCTTCTATTTAGCTTCTTGCTCCTCCTTCTTTTGTCTTCTGCGGCTTTTAATTTGGTTGTTTTCTTCAATTTTGGTTTACCTAAATCTCAAAGCTTCTAACTTTTCTGTTTTTTTTTTTCAATGCTGTCGTTGCATAGTTTTTAAGTGCTCTCCCTTTGTTTTCGTCACTCAGGCATATTTTAATAATTGTAGATTTGTCTACTTTGTTTTCTAATATCTTTTCTAGCGTTTTGCTATCTTCCTCCCACGCTTCGCACTCTACTAGCGTATGATCTGCGTCGTCATGCGTGTCTTTTAGACAAAATATACATTTTTTCTCTTTCTCCATCTTATTTATTTTTTGTAAGTACTTTCCAAACACTCCATGTTCGGTAAGTAGTTGTGTTAAATAGTAACACGTCTCCGGTTTTTTTTCTACCCATTCTTTTATTTCTGGTATTAGTTCACTTGTCCATTCCCCTTTTCCTTCTTCTTTCCACTGTCTTTGCCATCTTTCCATCATATTCTCTCTTGCTTGTCTTTTTGCTTCTTGCTTACTAGTACTTTCATTTACCATTCTTTTATACTTAATCTTTCTTCCACCATCAAATCTGCGGGTAGTGTTGCCGCTTCTAGTGTCTTTTGCGACACCGTCCTGTAAGCTCTGCATATCCTTAACGAACTTGCTCTCATAGCTCTTCTTACTTCTTTTCTGTTTTTTTTGTCTTCAAAGCTTCTCTCCATGTTTCTGCGGCATACAATAGTTTACTTCTAGCCTCAGTTGCTATTAGCCTTCTTGCTCCTTTTCCTGGTCCTCCTTTGTTCGGCATAAGCCTCTTACCGCTTCCTTAACCTGTTTTTTTTATCCTTTTTCTTCAAGTGTTACTCCAAGCTATTTAATTTTTTTGCCTATGGTTATTATTTGGTCACATACTTGTATTTTTCCATTTCCCCTGTTTGTTCTCTTTGTCGAAAGCCATGTTGCCTCGGTTTTCTGTAGAGCCAAATCTAACTTTTTGTTTCTTATCTATTTCTTGATCATCTCTATTGCCAACTCTAACCTTTCATTTAGTACTTCTATGTCTATATTCCTACCTACCAAAGTTACGTCATCCGCAAATGCCGTTATTGTCACTCCTTCCGGCAGCCGCATTCTGAATAGCTGCTTATAAACTAAATTTCATAATTTAGGACCTAGTGCAGAACTCTGTGGTACTTCTCTAGTCAGCCTAACTTTTCCATTTTTGGTCAGTAGATTTCTCTCCTGAAGGTGGCTCCATATTATCTCAGTAGTTTTATTTGTTAGTTTTCTTTTTTTTATGGTTTTATAATTGCTTCTTATAGTATGCTGGTGAACGCATTTTGTGTATCTAACGTTACTATGACACAGTGTTGTCTTTTTCTGTATGGTCCACTGTTTGCTTCTATTGCTATGGTTTTTACCTTTTCAATGGCTTCTAGAGTCAATCTTCTCTTTGCAAATCAGTATTGTTTCTGTTTCCATCCTCTTTTTTCTTCTATTTCCTGTTTAATTCTCCTCTCGATAACTTTTTTCATAGTTTTCGCTAATGTATTGATCAGGCATATTGGTCTATACGTCGTTGTTTTACCTGCTTCTTGTTCTAAATTAGTACTAGGTTTGCATCCTTCCAACAAGCCGGAAAAAATTCCTTTTTTCAGACACCTGTTTATTATTTGTGTTATCTCTATCTCATTTCCTTCTAGTGCTGCCTTCACTATCTCCGTTGTTATTTCGTCTGGACCTGGTGCTTTATTATTAGGTAGTTTCCTTATAATCTGTTTTATCTCCTTTACTGTTGCAGGGACTGCTTCTGTTTTGTCCGCTATTCCTGCTGGTTCTTCTACATTCCTCCAGTGGGAAACAATTTTTCAATAATTACTACTTCATTTTCTTTTTCTTTTAAGCACACTGCTTTCATTTCTCCTAATTTATTCATTACTATTTTGTATGGTTTGCCCCAGGGATCCCTGTCTATGGATTTTAACATTTCTTTCCAGCATCTTATCTTACTGTCCTTGATCGCTTCGTTTAAAGCTTTTTTGTCATTTTTCAGTTCTTCTTCAGTTTTATCGGAATCTTCTCCCCTTTTTCTTTGTCTTTTGACTTTTCTTGCTGTTTGTATTGTTTTCTTCCTGCTTTCATTGACTTCTTTGCACCATCAATATTGTCCTCTTCTTTCTTTTTCTCTGTATCTGGGAATTGATTCTTCCGCTTTCCTCTAAATTTTTGTTTTAAGTCACTTTCTCTGTAACTATAGCTCTATTTATCCTTTCTCTGTCCATCTTTTTTATGTTCCATTTTCTTTCTCTTTTGTCTTTCTTTTCCTCTTTTCCGTTTGTGCTGTATTGTATGTACTTATGTAAACTCAGTGATTCTTCTTCTGTCACTGTCCAGCCTCTTACTACTCCAGCCGTTTCCCAGGTTGCTATGGTAATATCAATGTATGATTTGTATATTTCTCTTACAAACGCTGGTTTATTTCCTTGACTGCATATTGTAAGATTCACTATTATCATCTCTTCAAGAATTTGGCCTCAAGAAATAAATAAGGACGTATATGCCTGCATCATTGACTACAGCAAAGCATTTGATAATGTAAAACACAAAAAGTTCATGAACATTTTAATAAGCATGGATATCGACTATCATGACATAAGAATAGTGTCAAACCTTTATTGGGGCCAGACAGCAAAAATCAAAACCAAAAACGAACTCTCAGATGACATTAACACGAACTGCCAGATGACATTAACATACAAAAGGGTGTCAGACAGGAATGTGTTCTCTCCCCAATGCTATTTAATATTTACTCCAAAGCAATATTCTGGGAAACACTCTTAGAGGACCCCGCAGGAATTGTTGTAAATGGTAGAACAATCAACAATATTCAATAAGCAAACGATACGGTTGTACTAGCAGACAATATAATAGATCTCACACGCATGATGAACAGCGTAGAGGCAAAAAGCAAAGAATTCAATCTTCAAATGAAGTTAACTAAAACAAAAATTATGTTAATTTCAAAAACCAAACACAAATTCATTTGGTTATAAACGGAGAACGCATTGAACAAGTCTCCAGATATAAATATCTTGAAACATGAATGAATGACTGACTGGACATATAAACAAAAACAAGCAAAAGTAGCATTTGTTGTAATAAAAAACATGTTAAGTTTTTGAAATCTCAGTCTAGACCTAAGGCTAAAAATAGCCCGATGCTACATTTTTCCGATACTCTTTTATGGCATGTAAATCTGGACTTCACACCAGGAAACGCAATGCATAGCCCATTAAACCCATATCATGGATCGACAAAATAACCAACGTCGAAGTGCTTTGAAGGATGAACAAAAGGACCAAAATCCTTTTCACTATAAAGAAGCGAAAGCTAGAGTATCTAGGCCACATCTCTAGAAACAAAAAATATGAGTTACTACAACTTATAATTCAGCGGAAAATCTAAAGGAAACAAATCGTAAGAAAGCGACGTATATCTTGGCTGCGTAACCTGCAGGAATAGTTTGGGGCATTGTTGGTGGACCTGTTTTGCTCGGCTATCTTTAAAATTTAAATTGCCACAATAATCAGCAATTTCCGACAGAGAAGCTAAGCCAGAAAAAAAAAAATAAATACTATTCTTATTTATCTAATAAATTCACAAAAATAACACACTTGTGTATATAATATAATAAAACGCGCCAAAAAAAAACCGTTGCATGTCCGTGTAGGATTTAACTGTATTACAGTCTCCTTCACACACAAACAGTTTAACGTTACTTTTAAAAGGAGGAATTGCATTAACACCTTCGATATTACTACTTTTATCTACTCATAGAATATTTTTTATCCGGTTTAGATTGGCTAGGTTTATCCTATCTACCTTTATAGACATACTATTATTAACAAACGCTCTGATTTTATTTATCCTTTGTCCAACAGTTCTTTTAACTGTGGGTTTTTATCCGCAATTTTGTCTAGGATCTTGTCTTCCATATTTATCCAACATTAGGATGAGGTTTTGTAATGTATAGACATTATTTTATTTTGTATTAAATATGTATATTTATTATTTATATTGTATAGATATTATTTTATGGAATGTATTTTTTGTTTAAAATATAAATGTATAAAAGAACGCGTAGCAAGGTACTCGCTCTCTTATGTTATATGTTTCACTCGCGTACATAAGTGCCGAGATTAAATAAAGAATTTTTCCGAATTCAACCAGCAGTTAAATATATATCCACGAACTTTACACTGGCGACGAGGATTATTAACAAGTGCAATTATGTTTTATTATGTGTATAATTACAAAAAAGAAGTGTTATAGTGAAAAGTGGAAGACACGTGCACAATGTCCACGTACATAGGACAATTAAGGGAATTTAATTGCAAGGATAGCAATTGGACCTTGTATAGAGACAGGTTGGAACAATATTTCATAGCCAACGAAACGAAGGACGATAATTTGAAACGTGCGTTATTAATCAATGCATGCAGCGAAGAAAGTTATCAATTATTGTGTAATTTGTGTGTCGGGGAGAAACCAGCTGATAAAGGATATAAAGAATTGGTATTCCTATTAAATAAGCACTTTTCACCGAAAAGAACCGCCATGTCACATCGTTTCACATTCTATCATGCTGTGAAATCAAAATCTGAAAACATCATGGACTGGGCGGCTAGAATTAAAAATCTAGTCATAAAATGCGAATTCGATAAAGAATTGCAAGTCATCTTGAGGGATCGTTTCATCATGGGGCTGGGAGAAGGAAAAATTTTGGATCGACTCTTGGAGGAAGAAATTACCGACAAATTTACACTGGACAGGGCAATAGAAATTGCTATTAGCAAGGAAGTGAGCAGTCGGCATTCCCCAGAAGTCAACATAAAAAAGGAGCCGCAGGAAATATTCCGAACGGGAACGAGAGAACATCAACGAGGAAGCCGTGAGGATCAGGGGAGACCGAGCCAGCATCACGGGACGACGGCGCGTCTGCAAGCGGGACCTTCCGGACGGAGCAGCGATCATAGAGCCGTATCACAACAAAAATGTACGGTATGTGGAAAATGGAATCATAAGGCAAGTGAATGTCGATATAAAAATTATCAATGTCATAAATGTAAAAAAACCAGGACATTTATCAAATGTTTGTCGAACGAATTTAAATAAAAATAATTTTATTAAAGAAAATGTAAACCTTTATAATTTAAAAACAAATAATTTTGCTGATCCAATTAAAGTCATTGTACGGATTAATGGAAATCCTTTGAGTTTTGAACTGGACACGGGTGCAAGTCTATCCGTTATTTCAAGTCAATATACGCATTTTTCAAAATATAAATTATTTAGTACAGATAAATCATTTATTAGCTATACCGGTACAGAAATTAAAACTGTAGGTTTTATATCTGTAAATATTGAGTATAAAAATGTTATCAGAGAAATAAAGTTATATGTTGTGAAAAAGGGTGGACCTCCATTATTGGGAAGGGATTATTTTTCATTGTTTAACTTAAGCATAAATAAATTAAATGTTAATGAAAATATGAATATGAATAATTTGTTAAACAAATTTCATAATGTTATTACGGATCAGCTAGGCAAATTTAATAAGGGTAAGATTGATATAAAAACAAAAGAAAATGTAGAACCAAAATATTTCAAGGCTAGACCGTTACCATTTGCAATGCGATTGAAAGTTGAGCAAGAAATCGATCGGCTTGTTAAATTAAATATATTGGAAAAAGTGGATTATAGTCAATGGGGTACACCAGTAGTACCAGTTTTAAAAAAAGATAACACAATTAGATTGTGTGGGGATTACAAAATCTCAATTAATCCAGCTATTATCACAGATTCTTATCCTATACCAAGAATAGAAGAATTATTTAGTAGATTACAAAATGGTGTTGAATTTTCTAAAATAGATCTTTCTCAAGCATATCAACAAATACCATTAAGTGAAAATTCGCAGGAACTAACAACCATAAGCACTCATAAGGGGTTATATAAATATACTAGGTTACCTTTTGGTGTAAGTTGTGCTCCTGCAAAATTTCAAAAGATAATGGAGAATGTACTTCAAGGATTAGAAGGTGTTGTTTGCTTTTATGACGACGTACTTGTAACAGGAAGTCATAAGAAAGAACATATTGAAAGACTAACTAAAACATTAGAAAGATTTCAATTATATGGACTTACAGTTAGGAAGGATAAATGTAAATTTTTTCAAGAATCAATTACCTATTTAGGTTATAAAATTGACAAGCATGGACTTCATACATGTGAAGATAAAATAGTAGCAATTAAAGAGGCACCCATTCCAAGGAATACTACACAACTTAAATCATTTTTAGGTCTCGTCAATTATTACAATAAATTTATAAAAAACTCAGCAACGCTGTTGAAACCGTTATACAATTTATTAAAGAAAAATATTAAATATGAATGGTCTGATATATGTAATGAAACATTCAAAGAAATTAAAAACGTTTTAATATTAGCAGATGTGTTAGTACATTATAATCAAGATCTTCCAATTAGATTAGCTGTGGATGCATCTCAGTATGGCGTAGGTGCAGTGATTTCACACGTTTTTGAAAATGGTGATGAAAAACCAATTGCATTTGCATCACAAACGTTAAATGAAGCTCAATGTAAGTATTCACAAATCGAAAAGGAAGCATATGCAATTGTGTTTGGTGTTCAAAAATTTTATTTTTATTTATATGGTAAGAAATTCACTTTATTAACCGATCATAAGCCACTGGTTACACTGTTTGGACCCAAGAAGGGTATACCATTAATAACAGCAAATCGTTTACAAAGATGGGCATTGATCTTGAATAACTATCAATATGGTATAATTTATGTTAAATCTAATGCAAATAATGCTGACTGTCTATCAAGACTACCATTGAATGAAGTAATGATTCACAAAGATGAAAATTCATTTATAAATTATGTTATTAATAATGAACACATTCCAATAAATTCTGAATTATTAAAGGAAAAAATTAAAGAAGACGGGATACTTCAAAAAATTATAACATATATCGAAACTAATAAGTGGCCAAATAAAGTTACGAATATTATTAAGCCATATTTCCAACAAAGGAACAATTTAACCTATGAAGAAGGGATAATTTTATTTGGCTACAGAATACCTCAGTTATACCTCAAGCGTTAATTGATACTATGTTAAATGAAGTGCATAAGGTACACATGGGCATAGTAAAAACAAAAAGCTTAGCCAGATCGTACATGTGGTGGCCAACTATGAATATAGACATTGAAAATAAAGTTAAAGCATGTGAAAATTGTCTAATGTATAAGGATTCACCAAATAAAAATGAACTGATTCCATGGGAATATCCTAAGGAAATATGGGAGCGCATACATATTGATTTCTTAGAGCCATTACATAACAAAAATATTTTGGTAATCATTGATGCACACACAAAATGGATTGAAGCATTTTGTATGCTTAGTACAAATAGTTTTCATGTTATAGAAGCTTTAAGAAGTTTGTTTGCACGATTTGGAATTCCAAAACTAGTGGTATCAGATAATGGCAGTCAATTCACATCTGAAGAATTTAAAAAGTTTTTGGATTCCAATGGCATAAAATTTAAAACTAGTTCTCCATTCCATCCGGCAACTAACGGAGCTGCCGAAAATGCCGTCAAAACAACTAAAAAGGCAATATTAAAAGCTATAGGGAAAGGTGGAGTAGAAAATATTAATTTGATAATAAATCAATTTTTGTTTGACTACCGTAATACAACACATTGTACCACTGGAAAGAGTCCAGCTGCTATAATGTTTGGTAGAAAATTGCGTACCAGATTTGACTTGTTAAAACCAGAACATAACTCAACGTACAATCAACCGTTAGTAAGCAAAGTAAAACATAAGCAAAAACAACAAATAAAAAATTATAAAGGTAAATCAAAACGAATGTTTGATGTAAATGCGCAAGTAGCTGTTAGGAATTTTAGATTTCAAAAACCGACTTGGATTAAAGCTATTGTAAATAAAATTTTAGGACCTCGAACTTATCTTGTATTTATACCTGAATTACAGAAAACGTGGAAAAGACATATTAATCAAATTGTAAGTTTTTTTCACGGTACTTGTTCTGAAGGTACGAATGGTACCGAAATTGAAGAAGTCATAGATGTTAGTAATGACAAAATGTTACGAAGAAGTAATAGAGTGAGAAAACCTCCATCAAGGTTAATTACGGAATTAGATAATTAGAATTGTTTAACAAAATTATTGGGAATATATTTTGTTAGGATAAGTGAAGGGTATTGTAATGTATGGACATTATTTTATTTTGTATTAAATATGTATATTTATTATTTATATTGTATAGATATTATTTTATGGAATGTATTTTTTGTTTAAAATATAAATGTATAAAAGAACGCGTAGCAAGGTACTCGCTCTCTTATGTTATATGTTTCACTCGCGTACATATGTGCCGAGATTAAATAAAGAATTTTTCCGAATTCAACCAGCAGTTAAATATATATCCACGAACTTTACAGGTTTTCTTCTTCTCTTACCAATAATTTGCTCATGCTATATGCCTTATTGGTAAAATCTTTTTCTTTCTTTTTAAATCTTAGGCACTCCTTTAATAATTCCTTGTCGTTACAGGTGTTCTTTAGGCACTTAATTTTAATAAAATATTAAAACAATTTACTACTTTTTTATCACAAATTTATTCTTACAAATACATTACTAATTTTGGTTTTATTCATTAACATAAATGATTACGTAGTAAAGGTTACAACCATCAATTACACTTAATTTTGTTTATGTTTTTCTTTCTCTCCTCATCTGCATTTGTGACTGCTTTACGCGCAGACGCATTTTTATTCTTCTACTTTAGTTCTTTAGCCACTTCTATGGTAAACTCTTTCATTTTATTCTTTTTAATTTTGCTGGTCTGAAAATTAGGTCTGTTAATGGCTTCTTTGATCTCGGTTTTGGTAGAAACATGTTTTTTAATTAAGTTAGTATACTACTTTTCTTTTTTATACTTGTTATGACTTCTTCTATCTTGTTTGTTTTTTTGTCATTGGCTGGATGGGGGTCCATTTTTTTTTTTGACATTCTTTCTTTTTGGTTTCTTTGTTTTTGTGGACATAAGTTTCCTTGTCCACGTTTCCAGGTCTGTAGCATTACTTGTAGAGCCAGTTCTTATTCTACTTGGGTTGCTGACGATATTTTTAGACATCAGTTCAATATTTTTATTTTCTATATTATCCTCTTTGTTTTTTCTTCAGATAATACTACCTCAGATTCAGCTACCACTTTGATTTTATTTTTATCTTTATGGGCCGGATTTAGTTTAGCTTTTCCAGATACTCAGTAATTCCCTTTCAAATTTTGAGAGTTTTGGTTTCTTGGGTGTATCTGCTGTCACATCTACCTTTCTATTATTTTCTTTAGTTTTACTTTTTGGGTCTTTATCCACTTCTATCTCTCTACTACGTGTTGCTCTTTCCAGAATCTAAGTAGTAGCCCGGGTTTTTCCAGGAGAGAGATTTTGCGTTATTAGCGCTACTCTCCTAGTGTATCTTTTTTTTTACTTTGACAGACATTTTAAATAGATTTACTGTTTAGGGTTTTGGAATAGGGATGCGGAGTTGGATTGATTGATTTTGGATTGTAGAACACTTTTTATTTAAGAGGTTTTGACCTTTTGTGCAATCTTGTTGGTTTGAAGGAGATATTTTATTTATTCCATCACTTTTTGTTACCAAAGAAAGCTTTTAGCATTAAGGTGGATATTGTTTGCCTAGAAGTTGCAGCTGCGGTGGCAGATTAGAGCAGTTGTGTCTTAAACGGCTAATAATCCTGTCTGTTGACGGTCTTGAAAATCCGAGTTTTGTTTCTGTTAGTGGCTTGTGCTTGACTAAGACAAAAACACAAAAACAAGAATTTAGAAAAAAAGTTTTACCAGTTGTAGACTTGCTACAGTTTCAGAACAAATGGGGCCAAGTTTTAATCATAGAGAAATATAAGTTTTTTTGCTGGTTGTGTTTGAGTATGGCTTGGAGAGCAATTTGCTGAACGTAACTTTAACAAATACTGCAAATAATTGCCTCTACCGAAACCATCTATTTTTGCCCTAAAACGACGATTTAGAAGTCCTTGGGTCTAAAAAACTTTTGCGGTATTTGATTAGCTGTACATCACGATTTCAAATGATGCCGTCATACATTAAAATCTGACATAAGTGACAGATTATAATAAACATGTATTTAGTTGGGACAGGCAAAAAATATTGAGTGTAACTTATGCCAAAAGGCTTTAGCAGCACTTTGCTCTTAATACTTTATACACTATATGGGTCGCTTATTTAACCACTGCCAAAAATAACAAAAACGCCAAGTTTGTTACAATTATTGAAAATTTTAATTCAAAAACTGGGTAAAACACAGACAAGGATATCCCAAACGTTGGTAAATTTGGTCTTAAGAACAATAGAGAAGAAATGCTAATCAACTACTGTAGAAATGAAAACTTTTTTTGTATGAACTCCTTCTTTCAAAAAACTCCCTAACAAAGATGTTCCTGGAAAAGTTCAAACGGTACCGTGAAAATCGAAATCGATTGCATCATTACATAACAGAATATATGCCAGAATTTTACCGTTTTAAACCGATTTGATACTAATAGCGACCATTGTTTAGTCAACCTTACAAAAAAACTCAAAATTTGAAAGAAATAAACTAATATACCAACAAAAATACCCAACTGTTAAGGTGCTGAGCAAAAACAACGACGCATTCCAACGTACTTTAAACACAAAGGGAATATGCTCAAAGCACAAAAAAAGCTCAGAAAAAATTAGCACAAACACAAGAAACCTAATGGTAGTAAGAAGACGAATAGATTGGGAAGCATAAGGCTATAAGGAAATTAATAAAGACATTAGCAAGAATATCCGAAAAAACCTAAGGAAACATAAAACAAAACTGAAATGAAATACACTTGAAGATAACAAAAGCAAGAAGGTTCTCAGATTTAAGCTATCAAATGGAATATCAAAAATGACCAAAATTAAAAACAAAGATGGCATCATAGTCAGTAAAAACTTTGTATTGTTACTAGTTTCCTGATGATTTTATAACGAAAATGTAACAGTGATGGATTTCTGAGAATTTACAGTTAAAAGATTACTGCAAAACCATCTTTTTGCCATAAGATAGAACCCCAAAAACAAATGGCAAAATGCTGAAGTTATTCTGCTATACAAAAATGGTTACAGAAACAACATCAAGAATTACCGTCCTATCAGCTTGCTGTCACATTTATACAAGCTACTAACAAAGATTGTAACAAACCGATCAACTCACAAAATGGACTAATATCATCTATGCAAACCGGCGGGAGTCCGCAAATGATTTGGGACTATAGACCACTTGCAGACACTTCGTACTCTTATCGAAAAAAGCACTGAGTATGATATAACAATGCACATAGCTTTTGTGGATTACAAGAAGGCTTTTGACTTCGTCAAAACGTGGGCAACTCTAAGATCCCTAGACAATGCAAGAATCAACTCAAGATACTCAAACCTTATTAAGCAGACTTACAAAAACGCGACTATTCAAATTAAAATTGACAAAGACTCAAAGACAGATAATATCCCAATTAAAAAAGGAATGCTGCAAGGAAATACAATTTCTCCAAGACTTTTTACGTTGGCTTCAAAACCTTAAACTGGCATAAAAATAGGAATAAATATTGACAGAGTACGCCTCAATTATTTGCGATTTGCAGACGATATTGTTGTTGCTTCAGGAACTCCATCAAGAGTCAGTAAAAATCGGACTTGAAATGAGCTTGTCAAAAGCCCAGAAAATATCCAGGTAACAATTAATAATCAATCAATTGTATCAATAAGTATCAACATACATTTATCTTGGCCAAAAAATTCAACTTGGTAAAGAAAATCGGATTTCCGAAATCTCAAGAAGAATAGGTCTTTCTTGGGCGGCTTTCAATAAATTAAGCCATATTCTCAAATCCAAGGAGTTCCCTATAAACTTTAAAAGGAAGGATATTTGAATCCTGCGTGTTGCCAGTGCTCACTTACGGCTTCGAGACGATGTCCATGACCTGAAAAACATCTAGCAGACTGCAAACCTTACAGAGAGCACTGGAGAGGTCCATGCTCGGAATTACTTTGAGGGACAGAGTTCAAAATGAGGAAATCCAAAGAAGAACCGGTGTAACAGAGAAACTTACTTATTAGGGAGGCACAGCTGATATCTAAAATATTGCAGGAAAAAACTAGATTCAAACTGCAGCAAATAGGAAGACGTGGACATTTTTGGAGAAAGCCTACATCCAGGAGTGGATAAAAGATATCTGATAAGAAGAGAAGAGATATAAAAGAGAACAATTCCAAATGCAAACAATTGAAATTACATAATAAATAATGAATGATAAAGATACAGAAAAATATGGCTGAAAAATCTTTATCGTTACCATTTAGCATTTATTAATTGAATAATATTACATACCTCCTGACATTTTCATGACATGCAAACGAAACATATCATTATCGACTTTCCTCAGATCGGAATGAATTTATTATAGCAATTAAAACAGTTCATGGCTTGGAAAATCCTTCACCTTATTCCCTATTGCAGGCGGTCGACCGACCGACTGAAACAAACGTAACAGAAATGATAAAAAACGCAAAATGAAATGAAATGAAATAGCACAATATAACATTGAAATTATTTATTACGCCGCATGTAACGTATACCCCCGCTGTAAAAAATCATCGACAATGCAGTTATGAATATCATAAATAATACTTCATTGTCGTGACTTATTGTTGTGTTGTAACCAGAGGTTGATCTATTTTAAAATTTACAACTTATCTCACATCTATATATCTATCTGGGTATATAATTCTTCGCCTGTCTTATATGGTACGTCAAAATATTTAAACGAATGTGCCAATCAAATTATTAACGAGTGCGATAAGTGGCTTGGCACCTACAAACAATACACGCTAATATATTAAAAGAAAAAATATTTTGCAAATATGTTTTTTAATTAAATAATGGTCGGCAAATAATTTTTTATCAAAAGCTAACGAGCTCCAATATATAATTGAATCACAATAACAAGAATAACGAGCTCCATAGACGTTTAATTATTGACATACTTTTTCTTTTAATTAATAGAGAAAACAATATTGCAAAATGTTATCGCATACTAAAATCTTAATTGTGTCCCAAATGTATAATTAAGCCACTTCAGTTTCACTTTTCTTAAATAAATATCTTAATTAAGTATACATTTTTTTCTGCAATTATTCAGTATTTGAATCCGTTAATTAATGGTGGGATAATAAAAAATAGCCTTCATAAAAATCCAATTTGATCTAATCACATTTTAATCTATCCAACATATTCTTAAAGAAATTACTAATCTTTGATTTATCAATCGGTCGCTACCTAATAATTTATCTGGTGTTAGTTTAATAGGGCGCGTTTTAAATAATAGGTGAGAAATAGATAAGGATTTAACGGTGGAAGGAAATGCGGCGATGCGATCGGGGCCACCGTTTAATTATTAATTATTTAACGATTTGGCGCTTTTATCTGATCTCCCCCGTGGATTATTTTTATTAGCCACATAAAATAAGAGTTTATTTTTTTAATGGCCGCATATTATTTTTTATCTTTGGGTTGATGCAGCTATAGGAAGGGACGTATAGAAATATATAATGAATTTCTTATACTGTTTAAATGTTGTAAAAGCCGACTCGAAGAGTATGCGTAGAAATTAAATGAAACAGCATAAATTTTATTTACGGAAAAATGTTATAATTAAAAAATTGTGTAACGGTGGCTGAGCATTCTTTAAGCTTTGATGATGCCAATTTTATTTGTATGAGTACATTTTATGTTTAATTCTTTTCATTCATTTTATTAATTAATATCTATTGATTCCGGTTTTATAACTAAGTATTGTAAGAACTAAAAGAATTCTTTAGTAGAGCTTAAAGTAATTTCTAGGATATACAATATTATATTCTGCTTATGTAACAAGATTATTGAAGTTAACATAAAACATTGATAAAAAATTACAAAATTGAATTGGAAACTAATCAAATCAAATTTAAAAAGCAAAATATACACATGTTCTTTGATAGATATTAAATAACTTTATGTTAATTGTAGTGGACTGACTGATTTATTAAGTTCTTAACTCATAATTTCCATAAATAATCTTTACTCTAACACATTTAAAAGTTTCCGATTTCTGAGTTTATTTGAGTCAGTTAATTAACAACCAACTAAAAAATGATTTGGTGTGAGAGAATCAAATTGCAAAAACCTGAGGAAAAACGGGATTACTAGTTGAAAATTAAGATTTTTTTCCACCTAAATTAAAACCGTTGAAAACTCAATGTAACTTTAATTTAAATAGTGTTAGCTGCTTTGCTCGATTTTTTAAAGACCTTAAAGTTTTGATCTTTGAGTGGTATAAAATGCTTGCCAGGTTTTTTTTTTCTAAAATCTAAACTAATTTTATTAAGGAATATTTTTAATGTGTCTAATTTGATTATTAAATGGCATGGTATAAATGAATTGATTTAAAAATGGATTATTTTTACCCCATTTTGCTTGTTCTAAAAAAAAAGGAGTTATACTAAGTTGATTCTTTGTGTAGAGTAAAATTCACAAAAACGTAGGCCGTCATTATGCTTTGGAATTGCTCAACCAACCGCCCAAGTGTTTTTTATCAAAAAAATTATATACAAACACTCAAGAGAGTGGATGTAGAATTTTAGTTGAAACTGTTAATTGTCATCATGCTTTGGAGTTACCCGCTCAAGCGTTTGTAAACTAATCTTTTGCTAACAAACACTCTGGCAGGTGGGGGGTCAACTCCACTTGAAACTATTGATTGTCATCATGCTCTGGAGTTATCTACCCGAGTATTGGTAAACTTTTGCTAACAAAAACTGGGGCAATCGTGGGCAACTTCAGTTGACACTATTTACCGTCATCATGTTTTGAAGTTGCCCACTCACTAACTCACTAAGTGTTTGTTATGAAAACAATAATTTACAAATACTCAGGCGGGCAAATGTACAATTTAATTTGAAACTATTGATTTTCATCATGCTCTGGAGTTACCCGTCCAAGTGTCTGTAAATTAATTGTTAACTAAATAACACTCCGGCGGATGGGTGACCAACTCCAGTTAAAACTATTGACCGTCATCATTCTCTGGGGTTGCCCAAGCACCCGCCCAAGTGTTTCTTATTAAAGTATTTATTTACAAACACTCAGTCTGGTGGAAGTACTATTTTAGTTAAAATCATTAATTATCATCTTTTGGAGTTTCCAACCCAAGTGTTTGTAAATTAATCTTTTGCTAACAAATAGTTGGGCGGGTAGCTGGGCAACTCCAGTTGAAACTATTGACCGTAATAAAACAATTGTTTCCAAGTATTTTATAATTTATTAAGACAATTTTGTTAACATTGGCAGGTGTAAACTTATTTTGTTTTGTTTTGTTTTGTCGATGGTGTTTAATTAGCCTAGCAGATAACTAAAGTTGCTATAGGTAAGCAGTAGTCTTGCAAACTTTTTGAAGTTTTGTTTGAAAAGTACATTATCACTTTCCAAACAAAACTTCAAAAAGTACATTATCACTTTCCAAACAAAACTTCAAAAAGTTTGCAAGACTACTGCTTACCTATAGCAACTTTAGTTATCTGCTAGGCTAATTAAACACCATCGACAAAACAAAACAAAACAAAAGAACGTTTTTTTAAGGAATATTAGAAACATAATTACAAAATTCTGTCAATACTACTGTTTATGCAGTCATCATATTTGGATGTTGTTGCTTTTTTTTAGAATGTTATCAAAAATGGTATTGCTGATCGGCCTCTGCAATACTCCTGACTTTTACCAACTATTTACATGTTTTGTAAAGGTTTTTGGGTGTTGATTTACTTGGCGTTGAGGTATTACGTTTGGCTCCGTCTACTTTTGCAAGAATGGCGCACCGCACCGGTAGCTTGACGCTTGACGCTTAAGCGTTAAAATATTTTTACAATATTTGCATTGTGCTAGTGTGTTCTGCATTATAGTGTGTTTTTTTCTGACAAAATATACATCTTTTGTCTTCCTTGAAGTTTTTAATTTTTTGCAAGAACTTTCTAAAGTCAGTATTTGTGTTGTATAATAGCACGTCTTGGGTTTGTTTTCTACTCATTTTTTTATCTGCGTGATTAATTTTCGTGTCTATTTTTTTTTCTTCTCTATTCTACTGTCCTTGCCACCTTTCCATCGTCTTCTCTCTTGCTCAATAACAATTTGTTTCTTGGTGCTGTTGCTATTAGTTTTCTGGCTTCTTTTACTGTACCTCCGTGGTTTGGCATGAGTCTACCAAGTTTTTTCTACATTTTTTTTGTTCCCATGACTGCTTTCTTAACTTGTTTATTTGATCCTTTTGCTTCAAGTGTCACTCTAAGGTATTTGATTTTTTTCTTGTAGTTATCACTTGGTCTCCTACCTGTATCTTACATGTTTTTTTAATAGTCCTATTAGTCGATAGCCATGCCGCTTCTGCTTAAACAGCTAGACGTTATCAAAATAACAGCATCTATTGCTTGGATAATCATATTTATTAACAATTTACTTAGAAACTCTTGAAAGTTTGCATGTTTTTCAGTTTGCTAATAAAACAGAGTTGGAATATAAATATCTTGCATTTAAACCTGTTATACAATATAATACCAACAGACAAAACTTAAACCGACAAGAGCTTTTATACATTAAGAAATCTGCTATTCGTAAGCAAGGATTTGCAATGCGTAAAGACTCACAAGTATACAAAGTTTCCTGACTTCTATTTAAAACATGGAGTTACAAAGTTAATAAAATATTTTTATGCTTTATTGACTATTTTTGACTTTTCATATCAGATTGTTACACTTTTTGATGGTTTATTGCTTGGTTATTGGTACTACGATTTTTTAACAGTTTTTGGCCGGGTTTTAGAGTTTTTTAACAATTTATTGAAATTTTAAAGCCAGATTATATACTATGGCCGGCAATTCTATTTCAAACGGACCAGAGTTGGGGGGGGGGGGAGTGCATTGAGAAACTTGCTTATGTATTTTTAGTTTTTATAACTTATTAGTAGTTTTTTAAAAAATGCTGCTTTTTGCACAGCTCACTGAGAACAAAAACATGTTTTTTTAGCTTTTGCGTCTTATAGACAGGGTATAGACTTGAAATGACGCCAGATTTGGATTCTACGGAAAATTGATTTCATTAGTAAATTTATTTTTTAAAATTGCGGTTTTTGTTGATTAAGTTAAAAAACGACAAAAAAACTTAAAAAAATTGTAGAATTTTTTGTATGGGTTTCATACCCTCATATACCGATCAAAAGACTACTAATAAGTTATAGAAATAAAAAAAAATACATAATTAAATTTCTCAATGCACCCTCCACCCCCCTTCCGCAGCTCTGCTTCGTTTGAAATGGAATTGCCCAAATAGAATTTTGCTATTTTGGGCATTTTTGAACAGTTTATGCCGGATTTTGGTGCTTTTTAACAATATATTTTGTAATTTTGAACTTTTAAACGGTTTAGAACCAGATTTTGGTGCTTTCTAAACATATTTTGATGTTTAAAGACCAAAGCTGATATTTTTGATATTTTATAAAGTTTTGCATTTTCAATAGTTTATAACTAAACTTTAGTGCTTTTTGATGTTTTAAGACCAAATTTTGCTATTTTTAAGATTTTATAAGTAGAATTTTGCACTTTTTAGCAGTTTGTGGACTTTTTTTTGTTTTTTCTAATATTTTTTTAATATTTCATGACCTAATTTTACTGTTTTTAAAATTTTACGAAATATTATACATTTGAACAATTTAATAAGACCAAATTTTGGTCATTTTTAGAACTAATTTAATGTTTAAAGACCGGATTTTGCTATTTTTGACATTTGTGAATAGAATTTTTTCTAATTTCAACAGTTTATGACGTATTTTATTGCTTTTCAACAATATTTAAAAACTTTAAGGCCGGATTTTGCTATTTCTAAAGTTATTTTAATATTTTATAGCAGGATTTTGTTATTTTTAAATTAATTTTATGACATTTCTTTCATTTTTTAATAGAATTTTTTTTGTTTTATGTCTAAAACATGTTGCTCTTCAACATTTAATAGCCGAATAAAGGCAGAATTAATTCCAATTTGCACATGCGTACTTTGTAATCTAGTTCAGAGTCGATATGAAAAAATTGAACGGACAATAAAGAACGCACAGGGGCTGCCAAATGTGTAGTTTGTATAAAGTTTTTTTCATTCTGATGTATTTCCTGAAGGCTTTAGTGTTCTAATTTAATTACTGTTGCTGCATAAAATTAACATTTGAAGTTTGTACCACAACAATGTGATTAATCTTTGCAAAATTATGATTTAAAAAGTTTTAGTTCTGGCAAGGTTGAGCCTAATACTAGCGACGCAAATGTTGCGGACAACGATTATTGCAATGGTGATGCGGAGTTTATTGCTAAATGACATTTTGTTGCGTAATGTTAGTATCAGAAGCAAACAATTTTTTTGTCATTTTAGCTTAAGCAACAATCGATTGTTCTGCGGTTAGTTTTTTGCCAAAACTAAGTCCAAAATGTTTTTGCGGAATTTTGCACGGAATTTGGATTTTGTTAAGGTAAAAGTTGTCATGTAGTTTGGTTTGTCGCAAACCAACAACAAATTTGTTTATTTTAGGATTTACTTTGATTCGCTATGGTGTAGTAGCCAATTTTTGAATACTTAGCATTAGAAAAATTACTCTGGGTAACTTTGAACTGTACACAAGTGTAGTGTTGTTGGTGTAATGAGCCGTTTTAATTTTGTTTACGTCAGAAAACATATAAATTATGAAGTATGAAGCCTATTAATTTTGTTTCTGATATACTGCGCAACCTCGGGTGACACCTTTTAAATCTGTTGCGTGTTGTATGAAGTGTCATGCTTGTTGCTTTAGTGTTTACAATATGCTTGTTGACTTTAGTATTGTTTGGCAAAGCTTACGTAACCAGCTTTGCCAATAGCGATAGGAACTTTTTTGTGGCATGTTTTCTTCCAATTGAATCGGTGTGCCTTACGTTGAGCACTAATTGTTACTAATTGGGTTTTGATTAGAGGAGCTTTGGGTTGCCAAGAGACAGAATCGCTTTTTTATATTAGTATTTTGTGCTACTACTACTGATTAATGCGCAAATTAGCTAACAGTAGCTGTACCAAAGAGGTCTATAGTAAAGGTACAAGACTAACATATTTAGGTATGTTTTTGCAGACTCTCAATGTTGATCCGGGATGACTTTGTATT
The DNA here is from genome assembly GCA_963932245.1 of Tachinus rufipes. NCBI lineage: Eukaryota > Metazoa > Arthropoda > Insecta > Coleoptera > Staphylinidae > Tachinus > Tachinus rufipes. The sequence continues at coordinate 23,909,080 of OZ010745.1, read as the reverse complement.
TATTACCAAGAAGTGGAAGTGGTTTTGTAAAATTGATTAACTTGTGGTGGTTAAATGGAGTGTCATTCTTGGATCTTGTCATCATAGTTTTGACAACATGCTTGCCGACGATAACAATCTATCATGAGGCAACTGAACTATTTTTTTGTTAATTTTGTTGTAGTATGTTTTTCTTTATGTTGTTTTTTAAATGTTGGGTAGGTTAAGACACAATTGCTTTGAGGTGCTCTATGTTGAGCGCCAATTGTCACTAATCGGGTTTTGCTTAGAGGAGTCTCTGAGTTGCCATAAGATAGCATTGCTCTTCTATATTAGGTTTTTGTTCAACAATTAATTACTTAGAATGTAATCTTGTAATTCACACGCCTTATGTGTGAACACTTACATCTAATGTGTTTTGGTTGTACCAAGTATTAGTGCGCAAGACGGCTAAGAGTGGCGATACTAAAAGGTGAATGGTGTAAAGGTGCAGAATAAACTTGGAAATGTTTTTGTTGATCGTCGATGTTGGTTTGGATAGACTTGGTGTTTATTACCAGTGGAACTGTTTTGTGTTTGTAGTTAAAATTGTAGTGGTCAGGTAGAAGAGAGGCAGCAGCTGCGACTGGAGTATATTTTTTCGGTCTAAAATCTATTCAGAACTAATTACTGTAATTAATGTTCAAAATTTGGCAATTTAAAAAAATTCCAAATAACATTTCAGAAATTACAAAAATTGTAAAATAATCATTTTAAAAAAAATTTGTAGTAAAACAAATATTAAAAAAAAAATTAAATTTTTTCCTATACGCTGCTAATTAATTGATTTTTAAAATTTTGTAATTTTCAAAAAATTTCAAATATCATATCAGAATTGCAAAATTTTTGTTTTACAAAAATTGCTATTAAAGCAACATTTTTTAAAAAATTAATTTAAATTTTTTACGTATATTACTAAGGAGTTGCATAAATGATTTTTAAAATTTGGTAAGTTACAAAAATCTCAAACGTTTTTTCAGAAATTCAAAAAACTTCTTAATTTTTATTTTACAAAAATTGATATTAAAGCAACAATTTTTGAAAAATTAATATCAAATTTCTTACTCATATTGCTAATGAGTTGTTTAATTGGTTGCCAAACTTTAGTAATTTTCATAAAATTCCAAATAACATTTCAGATATGTCAAAAATTGCTTAATTTTCATTTAAAAAAAATGCTATTTACGCAACAATTTTTGCAAATTTATTTCCAAATTTTTTACACATGTTGGGGATGAATTGCTTAATTGATTTCTAAAATTTGGTAATTTACAAAAAAAATCCCAAACGTTTTTTCAGAAATTCCAAATGTTGGAAAAAATAGTTAAAAATTTCTGGCTCATGTTGCTAATGAGTTGTTTAATTGATTTCCAAATTTTGGTAATTTTCAAAAAAATTCAAATAACATTTCAGACGTTTCAAAAATTTCATAATTTTCGATTACAAAAATTGCTATTTAAGCAATAATTTTTGCAAATTTAATTTCAAATTACTTACACATATTGTGGAGAAATTGCTCAATTAGTTTTCAAAATTTGGTAGTTTTTAAAAAATCTCATTTCATCAACATTTCAGAAATTCTAAAAATTGCAAATTTTTCATTTTACAAAAATTGCTATTTAAGCAACAATTTTTAATTTTTTTTTTTTTAAATTGCTTACACATATTGCTAATGAGTTGTTTAATTGGTTTCCAAAATTTGATGATTTTCAAAAAATTCAAAAAGTTTTTTCAGAAATTACAAAACATATACATACATATACAATACGTAACATAACATAAGTTATGTCAAATAAAGTGAAACTAAGCAATTTTTACTGTATTAAATTTATTCATTTTTGGGCCGTTGGTGGTACTGATTACTAGGTACTTTATGGCCACACATTTTGATAGTTAATTAAGTAATGTTAGATAAAGTGAAGTTATGCAAATAGCACTGTATAAAAAAATGGCATTTGGTAGTACTGATTTGTAGGTATATTGATACAAAATTTGATCAAATTTCAATGTAAGGTATTGGAGTTATTAATTTTTTAACCCACTTACCCAAATGTTTAGTTATCAAAAGGCTAAATTACAACTTTATCTTGTGACAAAATGACTTTTGACGTTTGCATAGAAAAAAAACTTATATTTTTTTATAACGAACACTTGGGCGGGTGGGTGAGATACTCCAGAATATGGTAATGGGCTAATAGTATAGAATGGAGTGGCCCACCCACCTCCCCACTCAAGTGTTTAGTTATCAAAAGGTTAAATCACGACTTTCTTTTCTGACAAAATGACTTTTGAGGTCCACATAGAAGAATAACTTTGAGTTTTTTGATATCGAGCATGGTAAGGAGCCAATAGTTTGTTGTTTTTTTTCCTTGCGTGCTACTGCTAGTTGGTGTTGTGGGCTTGCCTTGCTGTGAGTTGATAACAAATAACTGCTTTGTTTTTTTGCAAAGGTTTTCTATGTCAGAAGACTCTTTTAGTAAAATGCCAACGGGGTTGTCGGCAAAGAGAGCAAAAACGCACATTTTGGTAACCTTAGATAGTATCTGTTTGTTAGTTCCAGATAATTTTTTAGGTTTGACTGGGATTTTTTTTGTTTTGTTTTAGTTGCGTGGTCCCGTTTTTTTCCATGTTTAGGATTGTAATATATCGTCAAAAACAAATATTTTTTGCTTCAATCATACCATCGCTCAGAGCTCCGACCTTGAAACATAGAAATACAAAGATTGGAGCAATTTAAGTGGTAGTGACAAACTAGATTTAAAAATCTAGTGAACAAGGGTCAACGTAATAAGCGAAGGTAGAACGTTCTGATCGGAGCAAAGGTTCCAATTGTGTTTGTATATTTGAACTTGGTGGTAAAGTTATATGCTCATATTCATCAATATCATAGATCTTAAATTAATTTTTTAATAATTTATTAACAAGGTGGTAACCTCCGAGAAGAAAAAGGCGGGTATAAAAGCTATTTCAATTTTAATTTAAATCAATTGATACACTTACAGCTTTAGCTGTATTACTGACGGTAGTATTTTTCATTGTTATGTTATAAATGAATTCAGTTTTTAAGTAACATACAAAGTTAACTATTAGATTATTAGTTGCTTAAATAAGTCGATTGTTAAGGATCAAGTTTGCAAGTAAGATGGATTTACTTTTACTAAGCAGAGTTGAACCAAAAAAGTTTGCAATAAATTTCTAAGGCCTTTTTGACGTCAAAGAAAACCACACCAGTTTAGTTTTCTTTAGTTTTAAGACCGTAGCAATATAACCAGTCATTCTGTTTAGTTGGTGTACAACCATCAAAAACTAAAATTGTTGTTTTATATTAGCTATTTCAGCGTCCGTGTGGTTTCAGATTAAGTTCAGTATAACTTTTTATATGATCTCACACTACTCCAAACGTAAAATGATTACTATAGTAAAGGTTATTTAAAATATACAAAAATATTGTTTGCTCGTGCTATTACATGTTCTAACATTCTTGTTTTGCGCTTACATTTTATTTATGATATAAGCTTAATTGAAATCGGGTTACCGAACTTATGGTGCATAGTGAGCTAATATGACAATAGTGTAGAGAAAACTTGATGTTTTTTTTTGGTTTTTTACAAATGTTCTATTGTATTGCCGTATGCCGAATTGCGCGTTCTTTGCTGTAGGCGCCTGATTGCAATTGGGTCTTTTTGATTGTTTGTGGTAGCGCAAGTGGATTATTGAATGTCTTGGTTGTTCTATGAGTTGCATCTGGAACTTGTTTGGTTAAATAGACTGCTCAAACTTTTGTTCAGTTTTTAAACAAAGAAAGGAAGTTTGTTTTATAGACAGCTTTCTTACCTTCACTCATACATTTTCTAAGCAGATCAATTATAAGCGGATTGTGATCTGAGTTAAGTTATTCATTACATTTATGGTTTTTGGTCGCTCAGTAAAATACAAATAGTTAGAAAAGTGGTTAAACGAAGAATGGGAAAGTAAAGGCAAAATAAAAGCCAGAATAAAAATTGCAAGAGCAAGTTTTCAGAAGATGAAGCACCATTTATGCAATAATAACATTAACATCAAACTAAGAACAAGACTGTCAAAATGTTATATTTGGCCTATTGTTATGCATGAATTTGAAGCCTGGACTATCAAAGATATATAGGCGAATGTTAAAAATATCTTGGGTTGACAAAATAACTAACGTTGAAGTACTTAACAGAATGGGAACGGATCCGGAAATGATTAATATGATTAGAGATAAAAGTGCAATACCAAGTCATATAATGCGACATAACCGGTACGAGCTACTGCAAAAGATTATGATGGAGAAGATTGAAGGTAACAAAGCAGTAGGATGACGTAAAAAATTATGGTTACAAAATATAAGAGATTGGACAGAAATATCTTGAGCTAGCGAGCTATTTAGGATGGGCATTAATGATATCCAATCTTCACTAGTTGGAGAGAAACCATAAGAAAAAGGAAAAGGTCGCTTAGTATAAAATCTATATCCGCAATATTCAATAAATTAGAAAGGTTTACGTATGCGGGCGCTATTGAGAGTATTGAATCCAAGTACTTTGGTAACTATAGCGTAACTGTGTTTGGAGAGGTACAGCGCTCTTTTAGCAAAGATTTTTCTTCTACGTTTCTAGTTCACGTTTCAGAACTACTGATACGTAAATGTATATAGGGTCTTGAGACGTTGCCACATTTTGTAATTGGTCTCAACTAATAACCTTTATTTTATGTTGAAGTTGGCCCAAAGAGTGCTTGTTAAATGTGAATAAGTGTGAACAGTTTTAAAATGTAAGTTTATTTTTTATTCAAATAAGTTTGTAAATATTAGTTTATGCAATGCAGTTTAAATAAATCTTATTCTAAAGGCTTCGGCGCTTCGCCTTTGATTGCGGTTGCTGTTAAAGTGAGGATACATCAAAATGTTTGCATTTTTGTCTATTATCAACTGCTTTGTTGATAAAGAAACTGTATGTTCAATGTAGCCTTGTGTCTGAATTGTTATTTTGCACGGACAGCACTAAAAGCGCTAGTAACTTTTGGATGACACTAAAAGTTTGTAGACATAAACGTACGATTACGAAAACGGCAAAAGTTTTTTGTTTGATTTTTGGTAAAGTTTGACAAATTAAAAAAAAAATTTTTATCAAGTTTTGCTGCAAATGAGAGTTCTTAACAAGTTTTTATTAATTTTATGCTTTAAATTGAGGTGAACGTTCTACGAAGGGTGAGACAAGGCTGCATATTATTGCCGTTGATATTCAATATAGATTTGGAATATAATTTGTTTTTTTTTTTAAGACGTATTGAGTTTCTGGCTTCAACAAGTGGCACTTGAGAATAACTATCGCCTTTCGGTTTTCTTCTCTGTGTAAGTCCTGCTGTTAATTTGTCTTAGTCATTGCCTCTAATGTGGTTTTAGTTTAAGGTGAGGTGGTTTTGGCCTCGCGGAATTCACGCAGTTTGCTGTGGCATTACATGCTGTCGCCGGCCCATCTTTCCCTATACTCTATTTTTCTGTTCTACTTTCTACACTGGCATTCTCCTCTCTTTTCTCCCATTCTTGTGTTATTTAATTATTCAGCCTAGATGTTTGCATTGTCTTTAGGTATCTTCTTAGTTTTTCTATATCTTTATTAACTTCTTCCTTGTTTTAGCTTCTTTCTTTCATATATTTCAAATATTTTGTGCAACTCCATTAAATGACCATTTCAAAAGTTGCATTTTCTGTCAACCTCAAGATGGCGTATCTTCCGTTTGGAAATGGTTTAGTCAATTCCGTCAATTTAGTTTCCTTGAACAGTTCTCTTCTTTTCCTCCTTATTTCTGCAATTTCTGTTGGTACTAGGGTTTCAGTATATGTTCTTTTCTTGTCTTTCTGTTCATCTTCTATTGCTTGGCAGGCATAGTTGTGTTGACCTTTTTTGTTTCTTTCCTCTTTATTACTTTTTTTTATATTCTTTTGCTTTTATTTAGCTTCTTGCTCCTTCTTCCTTTGTCTTCTGTGGCTTTTAATTTGAGTGTTTTTTTCTATTTTGGTTTACCTAAATTTCAAAGTTTCAAACTTCTTTATCTTTTTTTCAGTATTGTTGTTGCATAGTTTTTTAATGCTCTCCATTTGTTTTCCTCACTCAAGCATATTTTAATAATTGAAGATTTGTCTACTTTGTTTTCTAATATCTTTTCTATCGTTTTCCTATCTTCCTTCCACGCTTTGCATTCTACTAGCCTATGTTCTGCGTTGTCATGCGTGTCTTCTAGACAAAATAGACATTTTTTCTTTTTCTCCATCTTATTTATTTTTTGTAAGTACTTTCCAAACACTCCATGTCCGGTAAGTAGTTGTGTTGTATAGTAACACGTCTCCGGTTTTTTCTCAACCCATTCTTTTATTTCTGGTATTAGTTCCTTTGTCCATGCTCCTTTTTCTCCTTTTATTCACTGTCTTTGCCATCTTTCTATCATCTTTTCTCTTGCTTGTCGCTTTGCTTCTTGCTTACTAGTTTTTTTATTTACCATTTTCTTTATACCTAATTTTTCTTTCATTATCAAATCTGCGGGTAGTATTGCCGCAATTACTTCTAGTGCCTCTTGCGACACCGTTCTGTAAGCCCTGCAGATCCTTAACAAACTTGCTCTTATAGCGCCTCTTACTTCTTTTCTGTTTTTTTGTCTTCAAAGCTTCTCTCTATGTTTCTGCGGCATACAATAGTTTACTTCTAGCCGCAGTTGCTATTAGCCCCCCTTCTCCTGGTCCTTCCGTGTTCGGCATAAGCCTACTTAGCATTCCTTCCATTTTTTTTGTTCCTTTTACCGTTTTCTTAACTTGTTCATTCCATCCCTTTGCTTTAAGTGTTACACTAAGGTATTTATTTTTTTTGCCTATGATTATCTGGAAGACGCTGGAATATTGCTAAACGGTGAAGCCATAAATAACATACGCTACGCGGACAATACCGTGATATTTGCTGATAGCATCAAGAAACTACAACACTTCATGAATAGAGTATCAGCTAGTAGCGAAAGGTATGGCCTTGATATAAACATCAAATAAACCAAACTCATGATCATCAGTAAATTCCATATTAGAAATTGCCACATCACCGTCAATCAGAAACTCATTGATAGAGTAAATAAATACACGCATCTTGGCACTACCGTAAACGATCAGTGGGATCATTCCTAAGAAGTCAAGATCCGAATAGAGAAAGCGAGAGCTGTTTTCAACATTATAAGATCTCTACTAAAGAGCCACGACCTCACATTGCATACGAAGCTGAGAATTCTGCGCTGCTACGTGTTTTTGGTTCTTTTTTACGATGAATTGTGGACACTAACCGATACTATAAGCAGGAAACTAGAAGCATTTGAAATGTGGTTATATCGAAGGATGTAGAGAGTTTCGTGGAAGGATCGCATAACTAACATTGAGATCCTTTACATAATGCAGAAGGAGAAAGAGGTCTTTAACTCCATAAAATGCACAAAACTCTTGTAATATGAGGAATAAAAGCAGATTCCATCTACTGCAAAAAATACTGAAAGGAAAAGTAGCATGAAAAAGAGCTGTCGTAAGAAGGATATCATGGCTGAAGAATCTTTGAACATGGTTTGGCATGACCACCATAGAGCTTTTCCGAGCAGCAGTAAATAAAGTAATGATTGCAAGAATGGTTACTAACGTCCGAAACGGATAAGGAACTATAAGTAGAAGATAAATTGATAATATAAAATGTTTTTATGAGGCAATTGTGTTTTTAGCTATTTTTGGCTTGTTTATGTTCTTTAAGGGGCAGTTTGATGAATGTTATAAAACTACGAACAGAACTCACGTAATTTAACTCTTTTTTAAAATCGGTTTTTTGCAAGAATAAAATTTCCAATCTAATGAAATTAATAAAAATCCAAAACTTTCAACTGTTTATTAAATTTTGAAATTAATTTGTAATTTTTTTGTTGAAAAATTTGCTTAAAATCTGTTTTGCTCAATATTTATGAATTATTTACAGTAAATGTGTTTTTTAATGATTTTATAAAACAAATTCGTATTTTGACAATTTTATGTAATAAACAAAACTTGTATATTGCAGAAAATACGTTTATGCAAAATTTACATTATGAGATTAAAAGGTTTTTTGTCTTTTACAATAAATGGCTTTATGTTTCTTGGTATAAATTGGTTTTTATTAAGCGAATTTAAAGAAATTCAATAATTAGATTTTTGTATTAATATTACATAATTGTTTAAAACACTTTAAAACATTGTGGCTAAATAAATTCATTTTTTTAACAAATATATATGCTACTTGAAAAGAGCCGCAGTTATATATTCAAAAAGCCGTGTGTTCCTGACCTCTGTGTTAAGGCAATATTCAAGCTTACTGAGATTATGGCTATATTTGCCATACTTAAAAAATAATGATATTTACTCATGTAGTTTACAAGTAGCAACGTTTCCTAAACATATTTGAGTAGGACAGTTTGCATAAACCTAGACTTGAGCAATTTCGGGTTACTCGTTAAATTACATATTTAGAAGCTTACAAAGTTTGTCTATTAACATTTAATCAACAAATCAACAGTTCAAAATATAACTCATTGCATTCTAATCTAAATACACAATTTATTAATCTATCTGAATCTAGTATTAGATATAATTTACCTATTTCTCAATCGCGTATATTCTACTAAATTTTTATTATTCAGTTACTTTCTATTATTGAAGCAATGAATTGTTTTGATATAATGTGTACATATATTATCATACAATATAAAACTCTACTTCCCCGAAATATACATTTAATTTTCCCAACCGCACTCAGCCGTGATATATGAATTCATAAAAAAACCGCTGTAACACCCGTGTGGTCCACGCATGCCCTAATGAACGTAACGTGACATCAAAACATCGAGCCATAAAAGAAGGCAATAAAACAAAATTCTGTCTGAAAAAGAATAAAATGCAAGGACTCGATATACACATCGAGCACTCCCAATTGAACCTGATCCGCAGGGTGCGAAACGATTTACACATTGGCTGCACGTGACGCCCGTGCTCAAGATTACATGATAAATTTGTTTCTAAACGCTTGCAGTTCGATGTTAATGTAAATTAATTAATTTTATGTAAATATATTTGCGAATAAATCACTGAGCTAGGTGTTAATTAACTCCTTGCGGGGTATGAAATGCAATGTTACTTACTCTCTCTCGTTAGATGCAATATTTATCAATTTCATATTCTATAAAATAAATTACAATAAAATTTTCAATTACTATTAAATTAAATTAAGCCGGATGAATAAATAAATGATTGCATAAAATATATCAAAAATTATTGATTGCTTTCTACTCATTTTTCAAATTACTAATTAAATTTACCATTTACTTATTCCATATTTCCTCGTCCAATGTTATTGGTATTATAATTCCACACTTCCGGCTATGATTACTATGCGAATTGCCTGCAATATATCTTGCGATGCGTCGAAGTTGGAAATTGTCTATAATAAATACCAAGGAGTTATTAAAGAAGAGTGAGAAACAAACAATAATGGGCGATTTTTGCGACCTTTTACTGAACCGCATTTACATTTGATAAAAAGTCGCGGCCAGATCGTGAAAACATAATATATATTTATTATACATGCACATAACAAAACATGGAATAATCCAACTTTTTGATGTATGAAAGGCATTGCATTTTTGCTTGACAACAAGAGATGTACAGATATCACAATGATATATATTTTTGATTTCTGGAATGCTTAGTTCATGATGTATTAATATTTATTACTTTTACAAAGATCAACTGATTGTTGATTGTAATATTTTGCTAAATCATGTTGATTAAAATTATAGAAATTCAAGAAACTGACTTTCCATTATTTAAATATATACAGGGTGATTTATAATAATTAAAGAAAACAATTATTGAGCTATAAAGATGAAGTAAGAATCACAATTTTATTTACTCCCAATCAAAGCGTTGCTCTATTTTTTTTCATAGTTGGAAAATGAATCTTTTATAGTTGCTGAGAATACGTTTGAAATTATGTGGTTTATGTACTTTTTACTCAGGAAGTAGAATGTATGCCTTAATGAGACATTGTTCATGTGTGGCTTTGGTAGTCTAGCTAGATCATGGTTGAATTGCATGAAAAATGTTTTAAAATATTTGTCCGCAAGTGTTTCGATATGTTGATGCAATGGAGAGATTTTTAAATTAGGTTTTTTGATGCAGACGTACCACAGTTTTCTGGCAAGCAACTGCAAAGTGTGATTTTGGATTGTTTTAAGTCTTGTGATTTGGAAGCCACTTTCTAGATGGAAAATGCAGATGTAGAATAGATGATTTTACACATCTACATCTGCAGTGAAGTATAATTTTTTGCTATTTTGACTTTTGTCTACCTTTTGATAAAACTATACATTGTTGACAGTTTTAGTGAACAAGCTGTAGACTTGTTAAGTAGCTTCTTGCTGTGGTCAATCCGTTCTGGGCTGTTTAGCAAGTAGTTCAAGTGTAGACTTTTGAGTTTTGATGCTCAAGTTGTAGTTGTAGTACTAGTAGTCAGGCACCAAGGCTACCTAATATTAGTCTTTGTCAAATCCGAAATCAATAGGTTTGTATGTTTTTATTATCGGTATGAGTTTTGACTCTTGGTTTTGGGTAATGATGGACTTTAAGTAAAATTGAAACCGACTATCAGATTTGATAGGCATGCTGAGATTTGTTTGGTATTTAACCAGGTTGCAGTCACTCTCCAAAGTTATTTCCAATTGCGTAATGCCAAGTAAATTAAGTCCGGTGTTGAAGGAAGGACTAGCTGAGTTTGGCTTTGCAGCTGCTGTTGCTAAGTTTTCCCGTATCAGGGTTTTTAATGTTTTTTTTTATAAAACAAAACTTTGTTTGGAGATTCTGCTAAACATATGTGACATGGCTTATCTCAAGAGTAAAGTAATCTAATTATACTTTACGATTCTGTTTCAGGTAGTCATGCAACTGTTCTTTTAACTTGGTCAAATTTTAAGTGTTTTATCTTGTCTCCTTCTTCAAATGCTTAGATATGCTTTTAAGCGTTACATGCACCTTAGAGTTTTTTGGTAATGAAAGTAATTGAATTTTGGTTTTGTTGTTACATAGTGCTTTGTGTATTGGTCAATTGCGCCAGTGCATATAAAAGCATGCCAAAATGCATATGTGATATGCTTTGGACACATGTAATGTAGATTGTGGTCTTATAAAGTACTACAAGATAACACACAGAGGGTTGGTACGCGTTTGTTGTAGATTTCCTCAGAGGATTAAAAGAACTAGTTGGAAAATTTTATAAGAAAACTCAAAAATAAGTCTAAAAGAATTTGTTGGATATGTCGAAAACACAAATCAGTGTTGACATAGTTTTTAACACTAAATTTACTTTAGATAAGACACTCCACTTTCTATATAATGTTGGCGGTGTTTTTAAGAAACAAACATAGACGTTCTTGCACGTGTAGAACGTTTCTGTTATTTTTGGAAAAAACACCGTGGTTGGAGTCAAAGATGGTAAGTATATATATATATAATACTTTTTGAACCCAGCATAAAGATTTGGTGGCCAATAGGGGTATAGTTACAGTTTAAAGTTGTCTGAACATTTTGTAGATCAATCTTTTGTCTAGTCCGACCATGAAATGGAAATGTTATTTAAGTGTACGTTGTCGTAAGATTAGTTTGAGATGTTGTAAAAAAGCTAGATTTTAAACTTTTTAGTTTTTCTTTGTAACTTTAGATTGACGATTCTAGGCAATTTAAAGTTTATAACTTAAGATTAGCGTAATATGTTGTTTTGATCTTATGCTTGTGATTTAAAGATATGCTGGTTATATATAGATGGAGTAAGAATAGAGAGAATATCGAACCTTATTGATTTTTTTGCGTTAATTTATTGAGTGTTTCTTGTATTAGTTAATTAATTTCAATCCGGTAAAGCTTTATGAGCAGGTTTTTGTGCGAGATCTTGACACAAAAAACAATTTTTTTTTGTCCAAAAGATTTAATGAAGTGACTTGTGATGCAATTTAGTTGGTAAACAGTCAAGTATTTGGAAACTTTGTCAGTGGTGGTGGGTAGAAGCTTTTCTTTTCAAAATGGTCTTGGATAAAGTCTAAGATGACTACTTTTATTAACTTTCTTAAGGTGCATAGCAAGCTAACTGGATAGCAGTGTAGAGGTTTTATTTTTTCTGATTGTGAATGTTTTTTGACAGTTGAAAAGTGCGCAGAACTGCATTGTGATGATGTGAGGTTTTAAATACATTTTTGATAATTTTGTTATGACCGGAAGTTAGTTTCAAGTAAATTATTTTTAAAATTCTAAACAAACGTTGTTTAAATAAATGTTATCTGTTACGGTCTAAGCTTGTTGGATGCGATGCTTAGTAACGAATGTGCAAGGCTTTATTTCTCCTTGGAAATTGCCTCAGAGAGTAAAAAACATTTGCAGGAGTCTCTAATAAATTGCGTTTTGAAGATGAGACAGCATGTGCCATCTTGGGTACCGTAAAGTCTTGGCGAAAGTTGTTGGAGATATTTTTCAGGGTTAGGAGTTTTAAAATAAATGGTCTTGGCCCATTTCGGTTAATAAATATTGCTTAGTGGTAACGGTACTACGAAGTCTTAACGGAGGTCGTTGGAGATACCTTATAGGACCTAGCATTCTAGAACGGGTTGTCTCGGCTCATTGCGGCTGGTAAATTTTTCTCCGTAATATAGTTTTTGGTGTTAGTGGTGATACAAAGTTAATGTGTTTGCCTTGAAATTGTCAATGAAACTGATTAGGAAATACTAACGTGGCAAAATTGTGTTAACATTAAAGCTATGCTCTTTGCGGATTACGTGTTTGTAACATTTTATTATTAGGTCTGTACCAACCTACAATTTGGACAAATTATTCAAAATTCGCAGACATACAATTTACTGTGTATAAAAGATTGCCTAAGGATGTCAAATATTTGTTTGTGTTCACAGTTTGGAAGGTTTGCAAATTGTTATATCAACTCTGTTGTTGGACCCGACGGCATTCCCTCTTTACTGTTAAAAAAGTGCATTTATTCTATTGCAAAGCCATTGCACTTACTTTTCAATGTTTCATTGAATGAAACTAAATATCCTCAAATATGGAAACAAAGCTATATTACGCCTTTGTTAAATCTGGAGCCAAAGAGAATATCACTAACTATAGAGGCATTTGCATTCAATCTGCTATACCTAAATTGTTTGATAAAATTGTAACTAGTCAGTTGCAATGGATGTGCAAAAGCATCTTAATAGAAGAGCAGCATGGATTTCGTGAAGGGCGTTCCACACTTACTAATTTACTCTGTTATGAAAATGATATTTTAAATGCATTTGAATCTAAAGTACAAGTTGACTCAATCTACACCGATTTTTCAAAGGCGTTTGATCGTGTGAGTCATAATATTTTGATTGCCAAGCTCAGTGCTCTGGGATTTCATCATGATGTGACTTCCTGGTTATTCAGCTTTTTGAAAAATCGCACGCAGTGTGTAAAAATTAATAACTTTTTGTCACAGCCCATTCTTGTTCCATCTGGTGTTCCTCAAGGATCTCATTGTGGACCAATCTTATTTTTGCTTTTCATTAATGATATCCCACAGTATATCAATTCATCGTCATTTCTTTTATTTGCGGATGATTTAAAAATGTATAAAAAAATATCATCTCTCAATGACTGCCATCATTTACAACTGGACTTGGATTCTATAAATACTTGGTGTTTTATTAATAAATTATTTTTTAATGCTGATAAATGTTTTTTAATAAGTTTCCATAGAACTTTAAGTAAAATTTCTTTTAACTATATAATAGACACTAAAGTGTTAAACAAAGTCACACAAATAAAAGATTTAGGCGTTATTTTTGATCATAAACTTACATTTGTTGAACATATAAACATCATGTGCAATCGTGCCATAAAAATGTTAGGATTTGTATATAGAATGTCCGCGGATTTATCAGCCAGTACACTTAAACTTTTATATTGTGCTTTGGTGCGTTTGCATTTAGAGTATGCTCCGTCAGTTTGGAGTCCTGTTTATGAAATTTATAACCGTAGTATTGAACAAATTCAAAAAAAGTTTTGTCGTTTATTGTCTTATAAATCCGGCATATTATCTGTAAATTATGATTACTGCTACATTGCTTTATTGTACAATCTACCGCCATTGAAAATTTGCCGCAAAAGAGCTGATTTGTCGTTCTTGCGTAATTTAATTATGTCTGAGATTGATTGTCCGGAGCTACTTGGTACTCTTCCATTCCATGTAGCACCTAATAATAGACATAGCAGACATTCTTCTTTATTTCGCGAGTCTACTCATTCTACTAATTATGGTTTCAACAATCCACTCGGTAGAATGTGTAGATTTGCAAATAATTTACCAACTGATATTAATGTATTTTGTGTCTCTAAATCTACGTTCAGAAGTCAGCTAAGTCATGCTGACTAATGTCTAATATGTGCGCTTTTATGAATGGTATATTTGTATTCTTTATTTTTGTATTGTAAAACATCATTGTTTATGTATATTTGATGTAGATGTAAATGGTAAGATTATACCGTCAATAAAGTATTATTATTATTATTATCTCTAGGGAAAATACAGTTAAGAAAAATCTAAATGCTGCAATAATCCAAAACATTCTGTATCAGTAGTAGATTTTTAACAATCTTTGCCAAAACTTTGTAGTTTTTTTACTACTTAGAGACTTCTACCGATTGCAATGAACCAAGATTATCTATTTCAGGACGTTTAATTTTAATAGGCATTTTTGACATCTTTTGCTGAGATTTTATAGTACTTTTTAGGATAACCGTTGCATTTTTCTAAAACGCATTGTTTTGGAAAGCCAACCACATTTGCAACCGTTTCCACTCTTTGCAATTTCAAGGTGGAAACCAAGCCACATTAAAATCCTATTTTTAAGTTATTATTACTATCTTAACTCTTAACTGGTCCGGTGCTTTATTTGTTACGCTAAAGGTCAGGCGTAGTCTCGGAGACTACTTAATATGATAGGCCAATAAAAATACAAACATGTAAATAAACTAATTATTTTATTTATTATGTGTTAGTATATACATTATAAAACTATTTAATGCAGAAATGAGTTTAATTGAAACAGAACATAAAAAATTGTTAGCTTAAATTATATTTTATTACAAAAATTTTGGTAAAAAATCTATTTTTAATATAAGATGCAATAAATAATTATAAAAATTTATTAATTGCAGTTTATATTATTAATTATGTTCTTAAAGTATTAGATAAATAAAAAATTTAAAAAAAAATGTATTTGTTGAAAATTTTGTATTCCAGCATAAGCTAAACTTACTTAATTTTTAGCGCAGTTATTGCAGACTGGTTTTGTGCACTGTAAACAAGTAGGTTTTTTGCAGCTAAGACACAAGTATTTTGTCATTCTACGCTTTTTCGAAGGACACAAGTGACAAATTTTACGTTTTTCTAAAATAAGGTCATCATTGTTAATTTCTTCTTGTGTATTTGGGACTCCAAGTATTCTCCGAATAGTAGTGCGTATTTCACGTGGAATAACCGTCATTGTCAAACGTCGCCTCATGTGATTTTCTACTAATTGCATGGCTAACTGCATACCAAAAACACTTTTTTCTTTTATTATTGGATTATTTTTATAGCATTGGTGTAAAATATATGAATTTACCACGGAAATGTCTAGTAGACGAAAAAAAATTACTAAGGGCCATCTTCGACTGCGGCGACTTGATGTGTTTTTGGAGCATTTTTCGTCTAAAGAATCTACTCCGCTTTTATTTTCATTGTAGTAAGCAATAATTTCTGGTTTTTTAGTATCAAGATCCGTAAAACGTCTGTTGTGCATGGATGATATTAGTATTGTAGCTTTTCCAACTTTCCCAACGTACGAAATTAGAGTACATTCTTCCCTAAATCCATAGAGTGTTGATTTTTCAATTCTTTTTTTATTGGGTTGAAAGGATGGTGGTATTTCAGCTTTATTTTATTTTAATGTGCCCACATACGTTAAATTATTTTTCCGCAATACATCTACTAATTCTATTGAAGAATTCCAATTGTCAGCTGTGATATTTCGATTGCTGTTAAAAAGTGGTTTTGCTAGTCGTAATACTGCTTGAGTAGGCTTTAGGAACTTTTTATCTTCATCACTGAGCCCAAAACTATCAGAATCTTTCCCGGTGTAGATATATGCATTATATAAATAACTATTTCGTGCATCCGTGAGGCACTGTATTTTGAGGACGTACTTTGCTGGTTTATTAGGAATGTACATTTTGAAACGGCATCTTCCTCGGAAACTTACGAGCATTTCATCTATTGTAGCAGATTGACCAAGTCCATAAACACTTTGAAATTTTTTTATGAATGAATTATATATAAATGAAATTGCTGCAGCTGGATCATCTTTTATGCGTTTTTCCCTATCTTGAAAATTGTCAAATCGTATGGCAGCTAAAATAACAGCAAATCTTTTCTTACTCATGACTGATCTAAAAATTTCTCTTCCAGTTCCATCTGTTGCAAATAAACGGTCTATATTTTCGTGACTTGAATTGAATATTGCGGTATATACAAGAAGACCCAAAAATGCTTTTAACTCGGTGATATCAATATTGTTTACATGATGTCTAGATTAAGCTGAATACCTCCTACAAATTGTATCTTAATGTTGGTATACTGAATAGTATGCTGTAACATGTCGTTATTGAAAAGTAAATTCCAAATTGACAATGGATCCTCGGCCTCGCCCAGTTTACGCGCATTTGATTTTAGAACGGGAATTTTCATTATTATATTGTGTTTTCGAGTTCTAGATGAAGGGCAAACTTCTGACGTACACCATCTATACCGGTTTTTGCCATATATGTAATTTTTGTCAGTTACCTCATTTTCTTTATTGCTGCCACTAGAATCGTCAGAAGCAAACAATTCCGATTCGGTGTCGTGTTCTGACTCAATGGTGTAGTCTTCCAGCACATCGTCTTTATCACTGCACTGCTATTTGCATCTTCAAACCATTTCATAAGAGTTTCTTCAAAATTGGGATCACCGTAACGCACTTGTTTTGATAGTCCGGCCATAGTTCATAAAATTTACCGCACTCAAGAAATGTACCCAAACGGTCCTGCGTCGTCTAAGAGACTACTCCCAGAATTGTTTTTGTTATAACTTATAACTGAATATCGCAATCACGCCACAAATTTGACTACCAATCATGCTCTGCTACGTGGTGGATTAGATGTAACCGCAAATTTGTAGGCGGTCCCAGTAACCAATCACAAACAACTATATAAATTGAGTAGTTTTTCAGACGACGCCGGACCAGTTAAGGGTTAAATCCGTCGCTATTTACAACCAACAAACGTGGACTGTATCAAACAGTGTGTATCCCTACAGACTCAACATTACCAAGGAACCACCTAGAAACAATCAAGAATTTGATCGATTTGCGATTATAAATCAAACAACTTCATTTTACACCATTGTTTATTTGTGGTTTGACTATCCTAGATTGGTGTAAGTTGAATTAGATCAAAAATACTTAAGTATTTTGACGCAACAAAAAGATTCTGAGATTACGTAAAAGTTTTTCTCTTTGCAGACGTACTACAGTTTTCTGACAAACAAATGCAAAGTGGGGCTTTGGAAGGTTTTGTGTAATTTGGCGGCTGCTACTTAGGTAAAATACGCATATGCAGTATTGGAACAAACCATAGATGTGTAAAAGCATTTTTTGACATTTTGACTTTTTTTCATTTTAAACTTTTTTTTTTTTGATTTGCATACATTTCGGATGGTTTTGGAGAACATTAGTTGCAATGTTATTTGTAGGGTTGATTTGCTTAATGGCTTCTTGCTGTGGTGATACTGTCCTGGCTTTTTTAGCAATTAATCTAAGTTCGAAATGAAGTCTTGCAGTCCATGTTGTAGTAGTTGTAGTTGTACACAGTTTGTGGCAATAGTTGACATATATTTTTGGCAAGTTTTAAAGTTGTTTGAATATGTCGACAGTGTTTTTGGCAAAAGAAGATTGTGTCTAGAGTAGAAGTTGTTAGGTGTTTAATTTTTTTGAACCCAGCAAGATGATTTAGTAGCCAATAAGGGTCTAGCCAGTTGAAATCCAAAATTGTTTAAACGTCTAGTATAAAGGTCAGTATTTTGCAACAAATTTGCTGAAATATTTTGATAAATTGGACTTGTAATAAAAAAATCTTTCAAGTTAATGTTGTTGTGTGGACTAGTGTGTAGCCGTAAATAGAGAGCAGCTTTGTTATTACTTTAATTCACTTGATTTGCCAGTCTGTCAAACATTTTTTTTTATAGCCTTAAGCCACGGATACAACGGAGAGATTGGTACTCTTGCTTACCACAATTATACATATGAGATATTTTAATTTGTGCTTTAGATCGAGTTTTTAATTATAAAAGAATAGCATTGTAGTTTGTGGTTACCAACAAATGCTTTGGATTTTTTTTTAAGTGAGCATTAGACGTCATTCTTTAAGTAAATAGCTGGCATAGGAGTGCGTCATCAAGATATTTGTCTTTGGAATAAATTCAAAAAAAATTAACAAAAATCAATTTTTCTTGGTATATTATCGGTTTATTTGAAAGAGCAAACATTCCCATTATTTATGGAACACAATTTTATTCATGTGGCTACCTCGGCTGGTTTTGCAGGTGCGCATCCTGTTAATCCAATTTTCTAAAACCTTGGTGACGGTTTCTGGCTCTATCTCACAAATGAATGAATGAATATTAATGGGTTGTTATGCAAACAATCCATTAATAATTCATCAGTCCTTTACTACAAAAAAAGTCTAACGGCGTCAAATCGCAGCTCCGAGGTGGCTAATTTACATTGCCAAGACAGCTGATAACATAATTACCAAACTTGGCGCGCTAAAAATCGATTGTGGCATGGGCTATGTGGCATAGCGCGCCATTTTGCTGAAACCAAAAATTGACCAAGTCAATGTCTTCAATTTTCGGCCACATAAATTGTTTATTGTGCTTTAGTAGCGCTCACCGTTGACCGAAATGGCGTTTCCAGCAGCATTTTCAAAGAAAATGGGCAAATGATGCCACCGCTCCAAAATCTGCATCAAACTGTCACTCTCTGAGAATGCATTGGCTTCTCGACAATCACGTGTGGGTTTTCTAACTCCCAGATGCGACAGTTTTGCATGTTAACATAGCCGTCGAAATGAAAATGCGCTTCGTCAGAAAAGATGATTTTTCGAGCAAAATCGTTGTCCATTTTGAGCTGCTGAAAAGCGATAACGATCCGGATGGTCTTTTAACAGTCAAACTTAAGTCATTGATACATTTTATTTTTAACTGATCTTTGATGTCATTGCATAAAATGATTAAAAAAAAAAATAACTTCACCTACAATGTATGACGGTACAAGCACAAGATAAGTAAAATAGCTTTGTAGTCAGACATTTGGAATTACCTTCTAGTACAAAATATAATTTTAAGTTACGCAATTAATGTTTGTTTATGACTATTGGCTACTGATAATTTATGACAATTTTATAACTATGATTTCTACGCAGATAATATAGCGATCCTAGTCATAAATTTGATGGTTTACTCTAAAATTAACCGCAAAGCTTGTAAAAATAATTTAAAAAACTGATGCAAAGCTAAAACTCTTACGTTAATTTAATTTAGAAATATACAAAAACTATTGCAAAGAATATATTGTACAACTAGGCCGTAATGACCTGATCATTAGCGGAGCTACCTGTAAGCACATGTCTGCAATGCGGAACGGCCCACATGCATAGGGGGCCCCCCAAAGATTTTTTCAAAACTTGGGGCTCCTCAAAATTTACAAAATAATGGTTAAATAAATAATAAAACTGTACTTTTTTCTTTTTTTGGAGGTAGGGGGGGGGAGGCTATTTCAATATTTTGCGATAAGGCCTAAAAATTGTAGCTCCGCCACTGGTAATGATACCCATTTCTCACAAGTATAAACATTGTTGGACGAGTCTTTGGCAAGTGCTGCCATTTATATGAGTGCAAAATGGACATTATACGCAAGTGGTACAATAAAACTCTGTGCAAGTTGTACATTTTGTTATTTAAATTAAAATTTTTTAATGTATAATTTATTAAATGTTATAATAAGACATTTGGTAGATGATCTGACACTTTTTGATGGCCCTCTGCGTAGTATTTATTTTTTGCAAGCAATAAGTGTTGCGCAATGAGAACATTGTATTAGGGAGTAGACAAATTTATTTTTGAATTAAAGCAGTTGGCATTGCCGTCAGTAGCTGAGCTAGAATTTGTGGGCCTCACCGCAAAATTATTAAAAAAGGCCTATAGACATAGACAATTTTGAAAAAAAAAACAGTTTTGTCATTTATTTTACTTTTATTTTGTAAATTTTGAACTTTGTGAAGGCCCCAGGTTTTGAAATAATCGTCGAAGGCCCCTATGCTTGTGGACTCTTCCGCATTGCAGACCCTTGCTTACAGGTAGCTCCGCCCCTGATTCCCGTTTAGGTGTGCAAACACTACGGAAATTTTTGTTCTAACCATAACATGTATGTTCTCGTTTATCGCTTAGCGTTCCAAGCTTGGAACACTAAAGCATTGATTACAGCTTGATTCTCTCGCTTATTGCTCCAATCTTATTATTAACCTATTATGTTGTAACTGCCGTTCTGACTGAATGAAACAGAATTGACATAAACATTTTGTAAAGATTTTTAGACAAATAAAATCCAAACAACGCAAACTGCAGCTATAAAAAGTAACTAAAGTAAAAACAATAAGCGACTAACATTTTGGAATTCTAAGCTGTGGTAGAACGATACAGAAAATTATACTTTATTGACTAGGTTTTAAGCAAGTTTTCTTTCTTTCTTGCGATTATGAAAATAAAATAATGCAAAATAATCAATGCTTGTGAATTTAAATAGCGTTAACAGTATTAAAATATTCTGAAATTCTTGTAAGATACCAAATTTGGCGCAGTCGGAATGTAGTGTTTTGACACAGCTTTTTGTCATTGGCACCTGGTTTCTGTAATTAGAGCTTAGCGAGTTATGCAATACACACACAATTTACACATAATTAGCTACGATAAACCGTATCATTTAGCATAGTCTGCAAATTATACAATATTCTGAATTAATGTATATACAGGGTCAATTATTAAAGCATTGCGTATTTTTTATGAAAAATAGATTTATAGATCGTATTGGTGCAAACGCTTAAAATTCTTCAAAATACATTTTTGGAGACGTATCTGCTATGTTTGGAAGGCACCGTGAAACTCTTCGACAGGAATGTATTTTAGTAACCTTGTAACATGCTTTTGGATGTTTTCCACAAACTCCCAATGATTTTTTTTCAGCTCTATCTTCAGTCGGAGAAACAAAAAAAGTCGCACGGAGCCAAATTGGGACTGTAAGGGAGCTGGGGGACCACCAAAGTGTTGCTTTGGGCCAGATAGTTGGTAACGATAACGGTCGTTTGACTGGAGCCATTGCTAACCGTGTCTTTGATGTCAGTCCTCACTGATTTTGTGTGCCACGCGTTGTTCTGTTTTTTCTGTTCTGGGTCGTACTGAACATCCAAGATTTGTCTTTGGTTACGATAGAGTTAAGAAAGTCCGGCTCATTTTGAATCAAATCTAAAAGATCTTGACAGCGTAAAATCACGCCGTGTTACAAAGTCGAAAAACACACTTTACGGAGCACGTTGACGACTGGCTGCGTTGAAAAGGCAGATGCTGAACCACATTTCCTGACCGGTTTTACCGGGCTGGGATGGATAATCACGTCTCAATAAAATCATGCGCATTACTTTCATAATGGACTTTTTCAATAGGACCTTAAGGATTAGATTGAATTGTTTATTGCATTTCCTCAAACATTGCTTTGGGTTATCTCTTATTAATAAGTGCCTATCTAGTAGATGTTTCTTGAAGTTGCTGTTTCTTTTTGTGATGAGGTAGCGTTTTTTGATTTTGGCTTGTTTGTCTGTGATGAGTTTGGTATTGATGACTTGTCCTTGTCGCTTAAGCTATTTTGTGACAATCAATGGTAGGGTAATCACTCTGCTGTTAGCACCATAGTTGCTTATTTCTTGTTTGACCGTTATTTTGCGGTTTTATGATAAACAGCTTTATTCAAGTTATGGTATTGGAACTTTGTTTTTACTAAATTTCCTTTGGGGGGCTATTCAACAAATTGATTGGTGGTGTTTTTGACTGAATTGTCAAAAAATGGTTTTAGTAAGTTATTTAAGTGTTGTTATAGTTGAAAAAAAAATGAAATTTAATTTGGAGGTTGAAGGTGTTGCCGATTAAACGGTTTTTCTGTTATTTTTGTAAGTTAAATAAGTATTGTTACTGTTGGACAAATCTGGGTGACATTATCAACTGGTGATCATTCTGCAATTTAGATTGGTCTAAGGTAAAGTGACCATTCGTCCCCCTTTCAGGGGGACAGTCCCCCTTTGAAGACGGCCGTCCCCCCAATAAAAATGTCCCCCAACTGTCCCCCTATCAGCGTAAGCGTCCACCGACGTATTTTTTGCCCAAAATTTTAAAATCCAGCAGATGTCGCGGCAAGAGCGGGTAGCATGTTCGCATGTTACAGACGCTATACTCTCTATAGCCACTCAAAAATTTTTATTGACAAACATACTGCGCACATGCTGCGCATAAACAAAAAAATCACGAGCCACCACAGCACAGTATAAATTTAGTATTTGTTTTTACGAATTATATGTGTTTTGTTATATAAATATAAATGATTATTTTATGAGTATATATTTTACAAGCTGTATTATTTGCTCTGTCCTCGGAATACTAAAGGTAAAATGTTCTTCCTTATTTATTTTAGTTTGATTGGAGATAATACTTTTTTTATATTCTTTACAGTGATATCACAATAAAGATATTAAGTTGCTGTTGTAACTGTAACTGGCAACATATAATATATTTATATATTATAATATTTATATTTCTAACTATCATGCCGCCGCAAAAACGAAAATGTAAATTTAATGAAGCATTGCAAAAAGAGTTTCTTTTTATTAAGAATCCAAGATTGATACTGATGTGCAATGTAAGAATTGCAGTCTAATTTTTTTAATTGCTAATGGTGGCAAATACGATATTAAGCAACATATTGATAGTGACCGACATAAAAAGTTGGTTTGTTCGGCAGCGTTTTTCAGTAGGGTTGATCATTTTTTTTGAACTTACACCTTTGGAGCTACAGAAAAAGAGTTAGCTGCTGCAGAGGCTATATTTTCATTTCATACTGTGAAGCATAATCAAAGCTTTAGATCCATGGACTGTACATCAAATCTTATACAAAAATTATTTGAGTAAAAATTGGCTTGCAAGCGCACAAAATCGGTAGCAATTATAAAAAAATGCCATTGCAACTCAAGCAATAAATAAGTTAAGAGAGGATTTGAAAAATGCAATTTTTGTATCAGTGTTTACAGATGCATGAAATCATAAAGATTTAAAGTTATTTCCAGCGGTTGTGAGATATTTTCACCCTAAAAATTGAATTCAAATTAAAATACTCAATTTTGTCAATTTACCCGGAGGAACATCGGACATCATTTTAGATTTTTTGATGAAATTAATTACTAAACTAAATTACTATTGCATTCTGTGCAGATATTGCAAATTCTAATTTTGGAGGGGTAAAACGTAATGGTGTTTATAACATTTTTACAAAATTAAATACTACTACTAAATTGGAACAAACAATTATTGGATTAAGATTTGCAGCGCATATAGTGCATAACGCATTCTAAACTGCTGCCGATTTGTTGTCGTTTGATGTTGAAAATTTTATAATCAAGATTTATTCACATTTATATATATACAGTGAGAGTTAATTTAACAATTTTGTGAAGAATCTGAAGTTGAATATAAACAGGTTTTCGGCTACAGCAAAACTAGATGGCTACCGTTGTTACCTGCTGTAGAACGAGTTTTAAAATTATTTGCTCCTTTAAAAGCTTACTTTTTATCTATAGAAAAGTGCCTAAAAGTGATTGAAAACTTTTTTAATAATAGTTTTTCCGAAATTTGTCTTACATTTATTCACAGTCAAAGTGCGTTGGTACAATCTACAATAAAAAAATAGTTAATGTTAAATGTTAATTTTTGTTTAAAAAATTTGTTTATTGGTTTTGTTAAATTATTCTTTTGTTTTGTTATTAAAAATAGTTTTCTATGTGCATCAATTTTTTACTCTAATTTTAATTTAAAATATTTCTAGATCTGGTAAATAATATAGTGCAGCATTTATTGATATTTAGATTAAGTTGATTATTGATAGACCATTGAAAAAGTCTGCACAGGTCTTCTTGAAGCAATATCTGATTTTGAACACCTTCAACAACTCTATATATTTTTGGATCATCAACATGCAGTTTTTTTTTTATGACGTAGTGAGGTTTGCCTCAACAAGTGGCCCTTGAGAATAATTATCGCATAGCAATACCTTTCGGTTTTCTTCTCTGCGTAAGTCCTGTTGTTAATTTGTCATAGTCTTTGTCTCTAATGTGGTACTAGTTTGAGGTGAGCTGGTTTCGGCCTCGCAAAATTCACTCAGTCTGCTGCGGCAACACATGATGTCCCCGGCCCATCTCTCCCTATACCCAATTTTTTTGTCCTACTTTCTACACTGGCATTCTCCTCTCTTTTCTCCCATTCTTGTGTTATTCAGCCTAGATATTTGCATTATCCTTAGGTATTTTTTTAGTTTTTCTATATCTTCATTAACTTCTTTCTTGTTGTATCCTCTTTCTTTTTAAATATTAAATGCATCCCTTTTGGTAGTCCTTTATTTGCCAGTTTAACTTCTAGTGAGATTCTTGAATTTTTATTTGGGATTAGTTCTTCGTGTCCCCTAGTTGCCATATATACTCTGACCATTTCAAAAGTTGCATTTTCTGTTAAACTCGAGATGGCGTATTTTCCGTTTGGAAATTGTTTAGTCAATTCCGTCAATTTATTTTCCTTGAGCAGTTCTCTCCTTTTCCTCCTTATTTCTGCAATTTCTGTTGGAACTAGGGTTTTAAGATGTATGTATGTTCTTCTCTTGTCTATCTGTTTATCTTCCATTGCTTGGCAGGCATAATTGTTTTGACCTTATTTGTTTCTTTCCTCTTTATTACTTTTTTTCATATTCTTTTGCTTCTATTTAGCTTAATTTTCTAATATCTTTTCTAGCGTTTCTCTATCTTCCTCCCATGCTTCGCACTCTACTAGCGTATGTTCTGCGTCGTCATGCGTGTCTTCTAGACAAAATATACATTTTTCCTTTTTCTCCACCTTATTTATTTTTTGTAAGTACTTTCCAAACACTCCATGTCCGGTAAGTAGTTTTTTTTTTTTTTTTTTTTTTTTTGGGGCTAGGCGGTAAAATCTTCTAAAGACTGGCAAGTGTCGGATTCATTTCCTCAGGTTGAAATGCCTACCGACTAAAAACCGCCCAATAATGAATGCCAAGTGGAAGTTCGAGACCATACGGCTCATGTACCTTCCTTTGTTAGATTGTTAGATATAAATAGATTTAGCCTTATAGGCTGTGATACGGTAAGTAGTTGTGTTGTATTGTAATACGTCTCCGGTTTTTCTCTACCCATTCTTTTATTTCTGGTATTAGTTCCCTTGTCCATTCTCCCTTATCTCCTTCTTTCCACTGTCTTTGCCATCTTTCCATCATATTCTCTCTTGCTTGTCTCTTTGCTTCTTGCTTACTAGTACTTTCATTTACAATTTTTTTTTTATACCTAAATTTTCTTCCACCATCAAATCTGCGGGTAGTGTCGCCGCAATTACTTCTAGTGCCTCTTGCGACACCGTCCTGTAAGCCCTGCAAATCCTTAACGAACTTGCTCTCATAGCTCTTCTTACTTCTTTTCTGTTTTTTTTGTCTTCAAAGCTTTTCTCCATGTTTCTGCGGCATACACTAGTTTACTTTTAGCTGCAGTTGTTATTAGCCTTCTTGCCCTTTCTCCTGGTCCTCCTTTGTTCGGCATAAGCCTACTAAGCATTTCATCCATTTTTTTTGTTCTTCTTACCGCTTCTTTAACCTGTTCTTGTCACTCCTTCCGGCAGCCGCATTCTAAGTAGCTGATTATACACTAAATTCCATAATTAAGGACCTAGTGCAGAACCCTGTGGTACTTCTCTAGTTAACCTAATTTTTTTAATTTTTGGTCAGTAGATATCTCTCCTGAAGGTAGCTCCATATTATCATTGTAGTTTTATTTGTTAGTTCTCTTTTTTTTTGCTGCCTGTATAATTGCTTCCCATAGTATGCTGTTAAACGCATTTTGTATATCTAACGCTACTATAACACAGTGTTGTCGTTTTCTGTATGGTCTACTGTTTGCTTCTTTTGCTATGGCTTTTACCTTTACAATGGCTCCTAGAGTTGTTCTTCCCTTTGTAAATCCGTATTGTTCCTGTTCCCATCTTCCCTTTTTTTCTATTTCCTGTTCAATTCTCCTCACGATAACTTTTTCCATAATTTTTGCTAATGTGTTGATCAGTCATATCGGTCTATACGTTGTTGTTTTACCTGTTTCCTTTTTTTTCTCAATTAGTACTAAGTGTGCATCCTTTCAACAAGCCGGAAAAATTCCTTCCTTCAGACATCTGTTTATTATTTGTGTTATCTCTATCTCATTTCCTTCTAGTGTTGCCTTTATTATCTCCGTTGTTATCTCGTCTGGATCTGGTGCTTTATTATTAGGTAGTTCTCTTATAATCTGTTTTTCTTTTCCAGTGTTGCAGGGACTGCTTCTGTTTTGTCCGCTATTCTTGCTGGTTCTTCTACCATTCCTCTAGTGGGAAACAATTTTTCAATAATTACTACTTTATTTTCTTCTTTTTTTAAGCACACTGCTTTCATTTCTTCTAATTTATTCATTACTATTTTGTATGGTTTGCCCCAGGGATCCTTGTTTATGGATTCTTCCCAGCATCTTTTCTTACTGTCCTTGATCGCTTCCTTTAAAGCTTTTTTGTCATTTTTAGTTTAAGCAAACAGCTTGCAATTACTATTTTTAATGCAATTAGTAATGTTGTTTATAAAAAGTAGAAAGAGCAAAGGACCCGCATGAGATCCTTGTGGTACCCCAGACTCTACAGAGATCGGACAGGAAATAAAATTGTTTATTTGTACAAATTGTGTTCTACCACTTAAAAAGCTGTATATCCATGCACATAAATGTTCACCAAAACCAATTGAAATTAGGCGTTAAATAAGTAGAAGATGATTAACGCGGTCAAATGCTTTGGAAAAATTAGTATAAATACTATCCATTTGAGTATTATTTTCTAAGGCATTAATCATATCATTTTGATAGCAAATTAAGTTTGTTACTGTGGACTTACCACGGCAAAAACCATGTTGCTCATCATTAATAATATTACGGCGTTCCCATAATAATTGTAATGTAAATAAGTAGTCAAAAAGTTTTGGAATAGAAGATTAAATACTTATTCCACGATAATTTTTAATATCTTATTTTTGCCGGATTTATGAATCGGAGTTATATAACTAGTTTTTCAATAGTCTGGAAACACACTTAAATTTAAGACAAATTACAAAGGTAATGTAAAGGTTTACACAATGTAACTGTACAAGCTTTTAATATAAAGTTAGGAATCCCATCTGGGTCACAAGAGAAAGAATTCTTAAGATGACTAATACCATCAAAAACGTCCGTGCAGCTTATTGAACGACTTGCCATAACAGTAAGATTTTGTTTAGGAAATTTGCTGACAACCGGATTTTGGTTTGTGTAAATATCTGAAAAGTATTCCGCAAACAAGTTAACTGTATCTGAGCCTTTATTACTGATTTTGTCATCTAGAAACATAGTGTTTGGATACCCATTTGTTTTCCTAACTGTTTTTACATGACTCCAAAAACATGAACTATTGGTAGAAATGTTATTTTCCATATTAAATATATAATCATTATAGCATTTTTGGTTTACTAATTTGCATCTTGACCTAAGATTAGAAAAAAATTGATAATCAGTATCAACATTTGAACATTTACTTCATTACAATTCCAATTTCGAAGGACTACTGAGGAGGCCGTTCTCAACATGTTGCAGTAGTGTCAAAAATCTTAGCTCCGCTACTGATTGCATAGTAAAGTAAAGTAAAGTAAAGTAAATTTATTCATGTTTTGCCTTGCAACTTACACATGTCATATAGCATATAGTAAATAATATAATAAAACACGTAAAATTAATAACATCAAAAATTGCACATATAAATAATATAAATTAAGTAAAAACAATAAAGTACACAATTACAATTATTAAAAAATTTCACAATAATATAAAATATAAAATAATTTTAAAGAAGTAACACGGCATCTCAAAAATATGACATAACTTGTAATATTAAAGTAATTATTTACTATTACATTTTATGCTTAAATTTGCGTAAATTCTTTAAATATTACTGTGCATCCAAAATAGAAAAAAAGCATAGTAATTATTTTTATACAATAACTTAACAATATAAATAAAGTAGCTTCAGAAGCTGCTTAAAACCACTAGATTAAAGATTAAAAATATGTATAATGTAATATGTCTATGCGCACAAATTTAAACATTATATTGTTATTATTATTGCATCAAATAGTTCTGAATGGATGCTGTACCACACTCATTAGTGAATGAAATAAAACATGATTGTATTTATTCAGTTAAATGTACAGTAAAATTAATTCGATTGTTAGTATGCTTGTGTACTTTTTACACATTAACGTGTTTAACTATCCCAGACAGTTACTTCTTAATAGTTTTAAACGATAGTTTTGTACGTGTTTCTTAATGAGGTGTACAATGGTATGCAGCACGAGTGCACCACTCGAACATCACAATTACACATTATCAGGCTGACGTGTTGAAACGAACACCGTCTGACCGAACACGAAATGAATGAAAAAAAAAACAGCGACGAATACATCAACAGGAGTACTAAATACATGCCACGTTCATTGAACACAATTAGACCGACCAGCAACAAGCCGATATTGTTCGCGCGGACGTGACTACCGCCGGTATATTTCTCAAACATATTTTCGCAATATTTAGATCGTGAAACGCTTTTATTTAAATGCGGCGCACGTTGGTTTTTGAAGAGCCGTCACGTCCGCAGATGAAAATATTATAGGATCGTGCGATCGGTTACTCATCTCCACGTAATTGGGAATTCATCATATATATATATTATAAATTTAATCAAATATTTGGGAAAAGTGTACCCCGAGGACGAAGTAGCGTATTAACGTTGATGGGTAGAGCGACAGGGCTCGATCATCCATCAAGTTATATAAATTAACGGGGAATGCGAGTGTGATAATTATACGTCTTAAGTTGAGGCGATTGGAACTTCAATTAAGCGGGCTTAAACGAAAAATTTCTGGTTTTGGAATCGCGCGTCGGCATAAAAGAATTTTAAAATCAATACGTTATTAATATTAATTAACATTATAATATATAGGAGCTCTGAATACTACGGGGCCTTACCTCGAGGCTTTTAAAACTGTTTACTTCTTACTGCTAATGATATTACGGCGATTATATCTAACGTAATATAATAATTTTGTATGCTAACCATATCACAGATTTTTTTCAATGAGATTAAAATATGGATAAAAATTTACCAAATATTAATTAAGATTTGATCAATTTTATAGATTAAAAAATAAATTAATTTAAATACAATAATATAACCGACATTATTCATGTGTTATGTTTTTAATTTTAACTTGTGCAGTTTTGTGTGGAATTTAGTGCTTATAATTTAAAAGACCTTGTCTTTCCTGCTGGTAATTATATTAGCAACTAGTTAGCTTTACAATTTTAACAATTTTACTTCTTTTATTATTATTATTGTATACGTATTTTAACCTAGAGTTATAGTCTCCCGTTTATTGCTTTGTCGCGCTTCCCGTGGCCATATTATTAACTATTCATACCAGTGGCGTAATTTCTGTTTTTTAACGTGTGATTTTATTATTAATTTTTATAATCCTACTGTGTCTTGTGTAACCTTACCGTGGTCTGCCTGTATTTGTTTATAGTCAGTCACCAGTGATCGACCGCACCGGTATGAATTGTGTCCTTTTTTCAACCTAATCCTGTTTTTATTTATTTACTGCTCTAGTCATTTTTGTAACTGATTCTGTTACTATGACCGGCCTAAACTGTAAATGCAAAACTGTTGCACAATCTGGTATAACTTGTAGCAATTGTGGCGTTATCTTTCATAATAGTTGCGCTATACGCTATAAGAAATGCAATTGCGGTATTTTATTTGAATTGGATGATTCCGAACTTCCAAAACTTTATAAAGAAAATATTACTCTTTACCAAGTTTTGTGTCATGAATTGCGGTTGAGCAATAAATTACTCTTAGATAAAATTGCCTATCTTGAAGAGAAGATTGCTAAAAAAGATAAAACTATTCTTCAGTACAAAGCTCGCAGTGATCAATTAACTGTTCCTACTACTGCGCCGCTCACTAATAAAACGGTGCAATTGATTCAGCCTGCAGTTTTTCCTTCTTTGCAAGCTCTGTTGTTAAGGGAAAAACTAATCAAAAACCTCAGCCAAAAAGTCAAACTATCTTTAGTTGTGGCCCAACTGATGACAAACTGCAAGCTTATGTGCCTACTTCCTACGTACATGTTTCTAAACTTAGACGTGGAACTAAAAAAACTGATATAGCAAATCATATTAAATCTAAGTTTTCCACGATATCAGTTGATGTTGTTGAGTTACAAGTAAAATCTTGGAGCTGCAGCAGCTTTAAAGTTTCTGTTCTAGCTAATTGTGCTCGATCCAATCTTTGTAAAGATTTTTGGCCTGCAAATTTAGCGGTCAAGAAATTTATTAATTAACGGCGAGTTAATAATGTTCCTGCTTCATCTTCGGTGGATTTTTGAAATCTTGATCCAGCCAACAATCTAAACCCGTCACCAGGAACACCAGCTGTATCTCCATCTATTACCAGAACGTCGGGGATATAAAAACTAAGCTTAAAGAACTTATGCTGGCTGTAGCTGTATCTAACTACGATATTACTGTACTGACCGAAACCTGGCTTAAGCAGGCCATCAGCGATGCGGAGTTACAATTAATGGTTTACAGTTTGTTTAGATGTGATTGCTATTCATTAACAAGCCCTAAGCTTGACAGAGGAGGTCTTAATTGCTACTAAAATCTGTTTTAATTGTACTTTATTACAACTTACATTTTTAAGTGTTGAACATTTGTTTGTAGTTGTTAAGTTTAAGTTTGTATCATTTATTATCAGTGCAGTCTACTTACCACCTAACTCGGCATGTGATAAATATTTAGATCATTGTTATTCCGTTGAATTTATTGCTGACAAACATCCCGACAGTAAACTAATTTCACTAGGCAATTATAATCTACCTGCAGCGGCATGAGTAAATGATGAGTTAGGCATAAAAGTTATTTGTAATAATAGTTATTCTGCTCATTTTGTTGCCAACTGTTATGGATTTCTAAACTGCGCTCAATGTATTTCTATACCTAATGATGGTGGTGTGTTCTTAGATTTATGTTTTTCTAATATTTGTGATATTTTTGTGATTAATTCTGTTTATGTTTTGTTAAAACTTAGCCAACATCATAATGCTTATGTGATTAATGTAAAATGTGATATTTTAGCCGTGATATTTTAATGTGTAATTATGTTTTTAATGATTTTAAATTTGCCGACTTTAACGCAATCAAATAATTTTTTACTGAATGTTGATTGGTCCGCCTTTTTTTATAATTGTGATGTTGATAATTGAGTTAATTTAATTTATTTTACTCTGTGTTGCATTTTGCTATTGACTATTTTGTCCCCAAAAAACTATGGCGTGAAAACAATTTTCCAGTTTGGTTAAATAAAGAATTGATTTTACTTACTAGACTCAAAAAAACTGTTTGTAAACGTTATAAATCTTCAAGACTTTTATCCGATTATAACGAGTTTTAATCAATTCGTACTTCGTGTAAAAGTCTCAGTACATATCTATACAAGCAATATATTACTCGAACAGAAATCAACATTTAAAGTAACCCTAAACACTTTTGGAAATTTGTTAGTGACACTAGAAAAACAAATGATTTTCCAGCTACAATGTATTATAAACAAAAAACTTGCAGTAATAGAGTTGACTATGTTAATAGTTTTGCTGACTTCTTTTTCACAAACTGATCCAACTTTGACTTAAAAAAAAAACGTATTCAATATTAAATGTAACTTTAGCACTGAACTGGAGTCTAGTTTGAAAACAAAGCTACAATATGCTTTTACATAAATCTAGAGCTAAGGAGGATATTACTAATTATAGAGGTTTATGCATCTAATCTGCTATTCCTAAAATGTTTGATCAAATTGTAACTGGTCTAATACAATGGATGTGCAAAAGCATTTTAGTGGAACAGCAACATGGGTTTTGTGAGGGTCGTTCTACTCTTACAAATCTTCTTTGTTAAAAAAATGATCTTTTGAATGCTTTTCAATCAAGAGTTCAAGTAGATTCTATTTACTAAGACTTTTCAAAGGCTTTTGATCGCGTTAATCATAGAATATTGATTGCTAAGCTTTGGGCATTGGATTTTCATGATTCTGTCGTTTCGTGGTTGTCAAGTTTTTTTGGAAAATCGTACTCAGTGTGTGAAAATTAATAACTTTTTATCACAACGTATTGTTGTTTCATCTAGGGTTTCTTAAGGAGCTCATTGTGGACCAATTCTGTTTTTACTCTTTATTAATGAATTTTATTCTATTAATTCTTTGTCTTATCTTTTATTTACTGACGATCTTAAAATTTATAGAAGAATATCATCTATCGATGATTGCATTAGTTTGCAAAATGATTTGGATTTTGTTCTTTTGTAGTATCTTATTAATAACTTGTTGTTTAACGCAAATAAATGCTTTTCAATAAGCTTCAACAGATCTTTAAGTAAAGTATCGTATGACTATACTATCGATAATAATGTTTTGGAACATGTTACTTAAATGAAAGATTTGGGCGTAATTTTTGACTCAAAACTAACTTTTGTTGAGCATATAAACAATATACGCCTTGGTACGATCTCATTTAGAGTACGCTGCGTCAGTTTGGTATTCAAAACAAATTTTTTTGTTTATTATCGTTCAAATTAGGCATTTTATCCGAAAATTACAATTTTAACCTCATTGCATTGCAGTTTAATAAATTGGTTTCTTTACAACATAACTTTACATATTTTTTACAAATTATTATGGACGTCCTCTGATTCTGCTAGAGATGCTTATTATCTATCGTCGCATTAATGAGCTATTACCCAACAATAAATTTTTTACAGATTAAGTACCGCCCAGAAAAAGGAAACTGGTTCTGCAGCTTAGACTGTTAAGCCTCTGACGTTTTACCCGATTTTGCAAAGGAATCCCGAATACCTACGTATTTGGGAATGTCGGTGGTACTTGCAAAGCGTGGAATACCGATCTTTGCAAAAAGATTGATGGACCACTCCGAAGTGGATACCCCAACACGATGTTGCTTGGGGTTAAGCACATTCAAAATTGCATCGACATATATCAGACCGGCAAATAGCATCAAAACAGCGGACTTTGATGCAATTCTCAACAATTCCCACCCTACAATAATAGCGGGGGACTTTAACTCTAAACACCCGGCGTGAAACAGCTTAAGAAGAAAAAACAAATGTCGAACGTTGTTCAAATATGTTGAACAAAAAGGATTACTAGTAGTAAGTCCAGACGAACCCACCCACTACAGCAATGCGGGTCACTAAGGGGACGGTGTAGCAATATTGAAGAACGTCAACTTTACGGCTTATAATATTAGAAGGATTTAGACTAAAAAAGATCACTGGGGTGGTCTTTTTTGACGTTAAAAAAGCCTTCAACAAAGTTTGGCACAAAGGACTTCTTTTCAAATTGTAGCCTCATATCTAAACCGCAGAACTTTGACACTAAAGGTCAAAAATCACATATCTACCTCACAGCAAATAACGGCAAAAGTTCTTCAAGGCTCCATTCTCTCTCTACTGCTATTTAACTTATATGTCGCTAACATGCTTTTGGGATTTAAAGACGGGATTATAACTGTACAATTTGCTGCTGATACAGCACTTTTATACTCGTTAAGGTCGTCTGAGATGGTCACATTGAGGCTAAAAACCACCGTCAACCTTGAAGAGTGGTTAGACAAATGGCAAGCCAAAATTAATAAAGAAAAAAGCAAAGCTCTTCTCTTCACACGGCGACAAATCACCTCTGATGCAAATGTTCTTCTCAATGACGTTCCCATACCGTAGTTCAATACAAGTATCTGGAAATAATCTTGGACAGGGGACTAACTTTCAAACTGCACGTGCAGTCCATTCTTGATAAAGCCGGAATAACAAAAAATCTTCTTATTCTAATGTTGCACCGGAATAGTAGCATTTTGACCTGGAACAAAACCCGGCTCTACACATCTATTATCAGACCCATGCTCACATACGCGTTCCCAGAATGGGAAACGGAAGCTAGATGTCACCTCAATCGTTTAGGGTTTTTTTAAAGTAACAGTATGTTCTACAGAGCATTATGATTGATGTTCAAACCAGTGAAATTTGGGCAGACCTCAATGTGGTGGCGCAACGAGGGTAGTTGCGCCACCACATTGAAACTTATCCTAACCTTGATCTAGCTCGACTCACCGATCCATATAGGGAAAATTTCTTCTACAAGCAACCGGTGAATCAAGTAGCCGTTTCTTAACCTAAAGTGGGTATTACCTCATCCTACTCCACAGTCTATAGGGTGTAACCTTAACCATCTTCAACATCCTAATCTCCAAACGGAAAATACACAAACCGTAACAATTTCATTTTCCAGGCAGTTACAGACTGGGTGGGGTTTAGTCGGTAGGTGCTCTCAAAACAGTGAATTTGACACGACCTCTCAGTACGCTTAAATAGCTTTACTAGACTTTAGCAATCCCAAATGCAAATTTATTTATTTATTTATTTATTAATTAAATTATTATCCCAACAGAACTAATAGTTCCAACATAGATATAATATACAGACATAGGTAGATAGATACAAGGAAAGAAAATAATTATGATACAATAAAATTAGATAAAGAAGTTATGAGATAAGAATAAACAAAAAAATATGAATGAACAAAAAATAAACAAAAGTTTTACAAAAATTTATAAAAATTATATAAAATAAAATGGTTAAAATAATGCTTGATTGGGCGTTACGGAGTTTACAGCATTCATTACTCTGTTCATCGGTGCATTTAGTCCTAAATTACTGTGCGACTTAAAACAAGTAAATGTTGGTTGGTTTCTAGCTGCTAGTCTTGGTACATGGAAGTTCAAACTGCTTAATAGGATTGGACATTCCACATCTCCGCAAACCAGCTTAGTGGCCAGCGATATATCAGCGCTTCTACGACGATCTTGAAGAGAGTCAAAATCAAAACGGCTTAATAGGGCGTTATAATCTGTACGACCACGAGGCGGGTAGTAGCCATCTTCTCGGTAACACATATACTTTAAATAACATCTTTGAACTTTTTCCAGAGCATAGGAATAAATTGCGTAGTAAAGAGACCACACTGTACTACAATATTCTAATTTACTTCTGACAAAAGCAAAATAGAGTACGTGCAAAGATTCTTTATTAGAGAATGGTTTTGCTGACCTAATAATAAATCTTAGCGATTTTATTGCTGAGTTGACAATATTGTCTATGTTACTATTAAATGTTAATTGATTGTCGAACAGCACACCAAGGTCTTTGTAGGTTGTAATTGTTGATAAAGGTTGGTTGTCAAAAGCATAATCAAAAACTATTTTTAAATTGTCAGCATATAGTAGACATTGATTTTTTAAGGTTTTGCAAATATCATTAATAAAAATGATAAAAATTAATGGTCCTAAGTTGGACCCTTAGAGAACACTACTAAGTGCTGGATAGATAGCGGATTTAAAGTTTAAAATTTCAACATACTGCAATCTGTCATTAAAATATGACTGTATTAGGTTACAAAGATTGTTATCGCATCCAACAACACGTAGTTTATCTATTATAATCCCGTGATCTAATGTGTCAAATGCTTGACTGAAATCAGTGTATATTACATCTACTTGTTGTTGCATATCGAGCGATGTGGAAACAAATTCTGTAAAACATAGCAAATTTGAGGCAGTAGACCTCTTCTTAACAAAACCGTGCTGGTTATCCGATATTAGACTTTTTACTCCAAAATAAAGCCGTTTTGCTATTATCCGTTCAAAAACTTTGGCAAAGTTGTTAATTAAAGCAATTGGACGATTAATCCGGGCAATTTATAATAGTTTTGGAAATGTTGAAGTTTTTAATATTAAGTTAAACAAGTAATGCAGTGGGTTGGCTAAGACAGTAGCGCAGTCTTTGACTAAGAAAGAAGGAATGCCATCAGGACCTGACGTGTATTTTGCTTTTAGACGTTTAGAAGCTTGCAAAACTTCATCGGATGATATGGATTTAATTTCAAATGGAATAGTATTATTGATTAGATGGAATTCTTGAACTGTTTTTCAAGCAATTAATGTATGACCAAAATTGGTTTAGATCGTTTTTCAATTTTGCCTCAGCTGCAGTAGTAAACATTTTTCTGTCCAATAAAATACGGCGTTTTGTTTCTTCTCGAAGGTTGAAATACTTTTGCCGATAATAATTGGTTTTATGTTAACTATATAACTTGTGGTAACGCTTTTTTTTTGCCAAAAAGTTTGCATAAATCAGTGCTGAACCACCGAGAATATTTAGACGCCGATTTACGTGGAATTGACTTAGAAACATGTTTGTCCAATATTTTTGATATTGTTTGGTAAATCTTATCACAGCATACATCAACATCTGTCTCAGTATATACTAATGACCAATCAATGTCAAGAAAAGCAGTGTACAAGTTGAATAAGTTAGCTTTTTTAAAACAATATTTGTATGTCTGTTGTGGACAAAACGGCAAATTAGTAGTTGTAGAAACTTTAATGTCCAAAGCAAGAGCTGGATGGTGTGTATCCTTAATTACAAATGGGGAATAACAACGTGAAAATGGACATTTAATATCAAAGGACGTTAAAACAAGGTCAAGTGTTCTATCATTAGTATTTAGAATATTATGTTGCAAAAGATTGTTATAGTTTAAGAAATTTAAAAAGTTATTGCTTCACTGAAAGGTTGATGACCAGCCAGTGATTGTTGAAGATTACGAATATTAAAGTCGCTTACAATAATTGTATTAGTGCTGATATCAAAGTTTTCTTCAATAAATTCATAAAATGCTTCATGTACAGTTGTTGATTGAGGGAGCATATAAGAACCAACAGCACAGTCATTTGTATGAGCTATTATGGCTACTGGCTTGGGTGTAGTTTAACGTCTCTTTACTGTTGCCTTTCAGTAAGCGTAAATAGCTGTACAAAAGCTTAGTAGTTGAACATAATTGATGGTTGTGACTTTTACTAAGTGGTAATTTATGTCTATAAAATAATTATACAATTTTTTATGTTTTTATTAAAATTGCAATAAAAAAAATGTGTTATTACTTTATAAACATAGATTAAAGTTATTTCAACGAACTATTGTGTGCGATGGTGGTAGACGTTTTTAGGTTTAGTTCTGGGAATTGGAAACTTGTTGTTTGTACCAATTGTGAAAGGTTTGCCTAAAACAGAAGAAAACTTGCTAGTGTCGGATTTGTTCTCACAAGCTCTTTCTGACAATAAACTAAAAAATAAAAATTTGCGTTTTTTGGACGCTTGATTTTCATGCTTAATTGAAGTTTAACTTTTAACGTAGCAAATTAGTAATGTAGTCATACAGGCGTTTTATAAAGTTTGTGGCAAACTTGTGCTATGCCCATGTCTGAGTTACATTATTGTCTGACAAATGGTTTGTCAGCAGTCAACGTCACTTGCTTAAGCCTAACAAAGTTGGGGCTAATTTCTAACGGATAAAGTTACGTTTTGCTTGTGCTAAGATTTCTCATTGCGGGGGTTGTGTATGCTCTGCTTAAGAGCTGAAGTTTGCTGTTGAATAACATTTGTAGTGTTGCGGGCTTTATATGTAATTTTGTTTGCTTTTAATTTAAAGTAAGCATACAAGGTATTATGCTGCATGGCCTGGCACTTTAGTTTTATTGCAGATAAAGCTAACGTGGGCTACAACGCGTTTTACGCAGAGATACGGTAAATTTCACCTAGATACCGTGTGGCCATAACAATGGCATTTTACAATATCTGCGGGCTTGTTTGTATTTGACATAAACTGCAAAATTGCACAACTTGATAAGAGACAGAATCTTTTTACGTTTTTGTAGTTTTGGTGGATTTAAAACCACCAGAAGTGTCTTTTCTGATTGCGTACTAAAAAATAAATCAGAAGAAAAGTCGAACGTTTTTTTTTAATTATTTTTTTTTTTTTGGTTTATGATGGTAAATTCTTTTTTTGAAGGCGGTTTTTTAGGTTGAGCAGTGTTGATGGGATTCTGATGAACGTCTATCTTCTTATCTTTGGATTAATCGGATTTAATGCAAGTTTTTTTAGAAAGGGTTGGGTGTGTTGTTTTGTGCTTGAGGCTTTAAGGCCAATTTAGCATAGGCTTAATTCTCTTTTGCTTACTTTTTGAACTTGTTGGGAATGTTGTGCCTCATTGCATGCAGTACATCTTTTTGATCTGTTTAAACTTTTTTTTTTTTGACGATGATCTGCTCAGATTTGTTTTTGTTTAACTTCTCCAACTTTTTTGTCTTGCCATTCCAGAGCTGGAAGTCATCTGGAAAAACATCTTATTGCATACATCTTCTTTCTAAGCTTAAAAATTTAATTGAACAAATAAATTATTTAAAATTATTTTTTGAATCAGATTAAATAATAGTTAAATAAGTAAATTAATTTGACCAATTAAGTTAATAATAAAATTGAACAAATCAGTTTGGCTCTGTTTATTTGTGGTAATCAGGATCAATTTTTAACACTGCTGCTATAAAAATTGCATTTGTTTAGATGGGGTCCGCTTGTGTTTGGGCGCTGATCAACATTTTCCCTTCACGATATTTACTTGACTGCTACTGGGCTAAAACTCTTCTTTATGTCAGACGGAGTTATGTCAGTCTAAGATTTCCAATTTTTTTGACTGATTGTCATCGACAAGTTTTTGAATTAGACTAAGGAGTTGAGGAAAAGAAACAGTTTTTTATAATAGTGGAGGTAATATTGTGATTGGCTAGATGTTGAACCAATGTACTTTCTGTAAGAATTTGTTTCAATTTTTTAGGACTGAATGTTTGGAGAATTATTGTTTAGTGAATTGAGACTTTAACTGCATATGCACTGATTTAATTAATAGCCAACTGTGTTACTGAAACTTCCAATGACGCACCGCCAGCGTTTACCGTTGGAGTAGTGAAGTAGTTTATATTCAAAAGTGTTTACTTAAAGGTCGATATGAGTTTAGGTGTTGTGATGACAATAGTCTGAGCACTTGCAATACGGGTTGTTTGAAATTATTCACAAAATTCTTGTAATGGTGGTAATTTGTAAAGGATTACTTATTGAAGTTCAAAGAATTTAAGTAAAGTTCCCAAAAACGCAATTCTGAAGCTTAAAGAGGTGGATTTTGACTGTTTTTTTTCTTTTGCAACGCTTGTATTTGGCAGACAACTTTTTTGCTATATTATGGAGGCATCTTTGGAGTACCATGTACAATCTGATTATGTTGTTATGTCAAAAGCTGGAGCAGGTGTGACAGGTAGGATTTTTTTGGTTTCGTTTTCTGTGCCATCCAACGTGTGCTGTGGTTTTATGGTTAAAAGCATTGCATTTTTTTGTTATTGTTTAAAAATGAAGCACTTCGACATGTTTTTTATTTTCTATTCGAGATTTGATGTTGGCTATTAATTGTTTTTTTTTTTAAGTTTTTTTTAAATATTTTGTGATAGTCGCTGATGTTTGTGATTGATAGTAGGGTTGAGTCAAAGCGTAGTTTTTGTGGTATTTGGTTTTGATGTTTTTGGCATTGTGTGTAATTTGGGTAATAGTGATTGGTTTGGCTGCTTTGCATTTTACCTTATTTATAATTACTTGAAAAGTGTTCTGGTTTATACTCCATGGTCTCTTTGGTTTTTGTGGTAGTTTTCTTAATGGCGGTTTTAATTTGTATGGGTTATAATAGCTACTTGATTGCGTTTTAAAAACGGACCTTTGCGCTACGAGTTGGTTGACAATCATTGTTCCTAGAGTTAATTGCTTTTATATGTGCTAAAGTTATGTTGAGTGGCTAGTATTTGAACGCAGGCATTGGCTACTTCCAAAACGCGGTCTAATGACTCTAGACTACGGCGGATATAGTTATATACGTCTTTGAGTTGTCTGTAAGCTATGTTAATGCCTAGGTGAAAGCACACGTTATTAAAAATAAATCGACACAAATAGACTGTAGTTAGGGACGTGAGGACATTATGTCAGTTGTTGCTTTACGTTAGGCGTTTATTGTTACCGGCGTATCTCCTGCAGGTGATAAAGAAGTAGGCCGGTATATGACTCTAGGGTAAATTAAGCAACAAGGGTTAAAGTTTTGTAGTTTCTTCTTCTTAGCGTGCCTATCCGTTACCGGATGTTGGCTATCCACAACGCAATCTTTACTTTATTCGCGGCAGTACGAAATAGTTCTGTGGTTGTTGTATTGAACCACGTTCGTAGGTTCTTCAACCACAAAATCCTCCTTTGCCCTGGTCCTCTCCTTCCCTCTACCTTTCCTTGTAGTATAAGCTGTAAAAGCTCATATTTCTCTGGGTGTCTCATGATGTGTCCCAAGTATTCCAGCTTTCTTTGTTTTATCATTTTTACCACTTCTCTTTCTTCTTTCAACCTCCTTAAAACCTCCTTGTTAGAAACATGGGCTGTCCATGGGATTCTAAGAATCCTTCTGTATGTCTACATTTCAAACGCGTTTATCTTGTTTATTGAAGTCTTTGTCAAGGTCCAACACTCCACTCCATACAAGAGTACCGGAAAGACATAACACTTAACTAGTCTAACTTTCAGTTTAATGCTAAGACTGTGATTTTTTAAAACTGTGGTGATTTTTTTAAATGCTGTTCTGGCTTTTTCTATCCGGCTCTTTACTTCTAGTAAATGGTCCCATTGTTCATTTAGCAAACTCCCAAGGTACGTGAATTTTTCTACTCTCTCTATCTCTGCATTTTTCAGCAGTAATCTCCCCGGGTTAATGATATTTTTGCTAATTACCATAAACTTAGTTTATTTTATGTTTATTTTGAGACCATATCTTTCACTTACAGATGTTATACTATTCAATTGGTGTTGTAGTTCTACCATCGAGCTTGAGAAAATGACCGTATCGTCTGCATATCTCAAGTTATTCAGTAATTCTCCATTTACCGCTATCCCTTGCTCGACCTCGTTTAAAGCCTCTTTAAATATCATTTCTGAGTACAGATTGAATAGCATGGGGGACAACACGCATCCCTGCCTTACTCCTCTTTGGATGGTTATGCTTTCAGAGTTTGTTCCTTTGACTTTTATGTTTGCTTTTTGGTTCCAGTAAAGATTTTGTATTATTCTGATATCTTTTTCGTCAATGCCAGTCTCTGCAAGTATGTCAATTAGCTTTTCATGTA
The DNA here is from genome assembly GCA_963932245.1 of Tachinus rufipes. Lineage (NCBI taxonomy): Eukaryota > Metazoa > Arthropoda > Insecta > Coleoptera > Staphylinidae > Tachinus > Tachinus rufipes. The sequence goes on along the minus strand of OZ010745.1, from coordinate 23,867,215 downwards.
CCACTGTGTCAAAGGCCTTCTCATAATCTATGAAGCATGCATAGATATCGCAATTCATGTCGCGACATCTTTGAAACAGGACTTGCATATAAAAGAGAGCTTCTCTAGTCCCCATTGTGTTCCTAAACCTAACTTGTGTGTTGGACATTTGTTCTTCGCATCGACGATATAAGCGGCTGTGTATGATTTTGAGAAATGTTTTTAATAGGTGGCTCATCAAGCATATTGTTCTATAGTCACCGCAAGTTTTGGCTGTTTGTTTTTTTGGAATTGGAACGAATGTTGATCTTTTTTAGCCACTCTTCTGGGATTTCTCCGGTGTCATATATTATATTAAAGACTTTTGTTAATATTTTGATAGCAGTGTTGTCTAATAATTTAATGATTTCCATTAGAACTCCATCCGTGCCTGGCACCATTCCCTCTTTCCCTCTCTTTATTGCCTGTTCCACTTCTTCCTTTAGAATTTCCGGGCCAGATTTGCAAGTTGCTTCTGATCGGCTGATTCTTTGGTCTTTAAAAAGCGCTTCAATATAATTTTGCCAAGCAAGAACTCTTTCCTGTTTTTCAAGTATTATGTTTCCATCTTGATCCACTAGCCTCTCAGCAACTTTCGGTCTATATGTTCCTGCGGCCTCTTTTACCTTTTTGTGCATGTTAAAACTGTCGTATTTGCTGTCAAAATGTTCTATTTTTTGGCATTTTGCACTAAACCACTCTTCCTTTGCTTTCCGCGTTATCTTCTTAATTTGCCTATCTAATTCGGTGTACTTTGTCTTATCTGCATTTTTAACTTTGCGTCTTTCTTCCATCAAACTAAGGATTTCATCGTTCATCCATTCCTTTTTTTTTGTTACGGCCGTTGCTTTCAGATGCCTTTCTTTGATGTTCCTGAATGTGCTTTCTAAATTCTTGACGATCGTCTGTATGTTATTGTCCGGGGTTTCCAGGGATATACTCATTATTTGTCTGTTCAGGTCTTGCTGGGCTTCTGTGCGTATTTGTTCATTCTTTAGCATTTGGGCGTCCACCGCTATTGTTTTGTTGGTTCTCGTTAGTTTCTTAAGTCTAACTTCAAATGATGCTATAACGGGGTTATGATCTGACCTTATGTCTGCTCCGGGAGCGGTTTTTACTAATTGACAGCTGTTCTGATACCTTTTGTTTACCATTATGTAGTCGATTTGATTTTGAATGATGTTATCTGTACTATCCCCTGGAGCTTTCCAAGTGTAAAGCCTGCGGGGCGGCAATTTAAAGAATGTGTTCATAACCGCAAATTGTTGTTCTATACAAAACTCCAGCATTTGGTCTCTTTTCTCATTTCTTAAGCCGAGTCCGTAGCTTCCTATCAAGTCCTCATATTTTCCCTCTCCGATCTTGGCATTAAAATTGCCCATTACAATACTTAGATCTATTTTTTTGATTTTGTTGGTTACCTCTCCTAACTTTGAATAGAACTCTTCTATCTCGTCGACGTCTGCGTCAGAGGTTGGTGCGTACACCTATATTATATTAATATTTACCCGTTCTGCCTCTACTGTTAATAGCATCATTCTGTCATTTATAGGTATAAAGCTGTTAACACTTTGAGCTATGTTATTGCTAGTTATTATTTCAACTCCTTTTTCGTGTTTATCGCCTCCAGAATAGTAGCATGTATACTCTCCTATTCTGCATTGTCCACTTCCAGGCCATCTCATTTCACTTACACCCATAATTTCGATGTTCATTCTTTTCATTTCTTGGATTGCATTGTATATTTTTCCCGTCTGATTCATTGTCCTCACATTCCAGGTACTTATTCTCCTTGTCAGTATGATCTTTTTACGTTTTCCTTTTACTTCTTTCAATACCTTCCTCCCCGGAGAACCGATCGGAGGAAATACTCCGGAATTAAATTTGACATTGAACATTGAAGCATTGTGGGTTGAACTAGGGATGTTCTTGGAACCTTTAATGCAGTGGTTTTCCGTTGCCTTCTGCATCCTATACCGTTGACCATGTGATAGGTTCATCCGCTTTTAGGAACGAGTTCTCGTCCCAAGGGCAAGAGGGTGCCCTTTCTCTTACCAGCTCTTCCACCCGAAGCTGTTGGCCGGTGAGAGGGGGCTGCTTACACCGGCAGCTACTCGGTCGACAGAGCCTCGTTGGTTATCCAGCAGGGTGCACCGCGAGCAGGAGAGGTTGTCATTTGGGTATAGATACAATGTTACCATCACCCCTTACACCCTAGTTTAAAGCTAGCAAACATTTTTTTTTTCATATTGTATAAGTCAAGGATTGTTGAACACTTGAAAACAAAGTTTTTGTGCATAAACGAAAAATTATTGGCATTATCAAAGTAGAAGCTAGGAGTGGGATGCTGCGTAGTACCTTAAACAAAAGAAAATTACTCTTGTATATTACCAGTTACAACATACGGGTTTAATACTATAAAGTAGGCCATAATAAGTACCAATTAACTAAAAAAGTTATGGAACGAGCAATGCTAGGCAAAACTTTAAGATACAAAATCACCAACAAAGAATTAAGAAAATAAACTAAAGTAAGAGATGTTATAGAACAAGCGGCCAGATTGAAAATGAGTTGGGTAGATTATAAAGCCAAAGTAATGGATTTACATATAGAATTACACAATGAAAGTCAGTATTTTGAAGTGTTTGCTGTGGTAATTTAATGTTAACAGTTCAGGTGCGTTCTACTGACTTATATTGAAGTCTGACATATCTTTTTTTTTTTGGGAGTTTTTAGACGTTGTTACTATTTTTAAATTGTTTTTTGCTTATTATTTGGAGCTTAAAATGGCACTATGTAGCTTACTGTTTTTTGGTAGCTAGATTGATTGAGGTTATATGTTTGCTCGTAAAAATTTGTTGGTATCTCTGATTAGGTTTTTTTTTTGTATATTTGTTATTAGGCTAAAATATGTCAGTGGTTATTACCATTTTATAAACTAGTAGATTATTTCTTACCAATTAGTTGTTTATAAGTAGCATTGGCTTTTGCTGTAATAGTGGCTTTCCGGTCAAAATATTGCAAACAAAACTTCATTAAGAGGTGGAACTTTGAAGTGAAATTAAAAACCATATTCTTGAAAAATATAAAAAAAAGAGTTTAGATGCCAGAAGAAATTACCTTCAGAGAACAAATCGCAGCTCTACCCCAAAGCTGCATCTTAGCAAGACAAGAGTCAACGAGAGCAACAGAGTACATCTAAACGAGCAACTCACACCCGAACTTGGCACAACATACAAAACAAAAAAGAAAGAGCTTAAACTAAACGACGAGCAACATCTTGACATAGCTAAACAACTTTTTCCGTATCATAAAAAAAACAAATGGCAGTATAGCTCCACAAGTATTGAAAACATTCCTAACTGCACTGTTGAGAAAATAAGAGCAACTGGCAAACAAAATCAGACTAGTGAAAGCTCCCGGCCGTATATTTTGAGGTATAAATAATGTTTTTTTTATTGGCTTAGTAGGAGGTTTTGTTTTAGTTTACAATAGAAACCATGTCAGACTACTTTTAATACGTGTTTTTTTAGCTAAAAACCGGTGCTGCAAATAAAATTTCTTAATACATTTTGACAGTTTGCAGCTATAATAGTTTATAGAAATGTACTTGTTTGAAAATAATTACAAGCTAGACAGTTTACATAATAAATTAATATTCTATGAAAGTTTCTGGACATATTTTGACAGTTTGTTGATACATTTTGACAGTTTGTGGCTATAAATTAATAGAAATGCACTTATTTTGAAATAATTACAACTTATAGGTAGCTTGTATTATAAACTGAGATTTTATAACAGTTTCTGGATATAATTTGACAGTTTGCTAATACACTTTGACAGTTTATAAACACAAGTTGATGGAAAGGTACATATTTTGAAATAATTTCTACTTGTATACAGTTTATAATATAAACTGTCATATAATATGACAGATTTTAGACATATTAGACATTATTAGACAGTTTATTGATAAATTTTGACAGTTTGGGGCCATAAGTTGATAAACTTATTTTTACACTTTATAGACGGTTTATCTTATAAACTAAGATTCTATGACAGTTTCTGAACAAAATTTGATAGTTTTGTTGATACATTTTGACAGTTTGTAGATAGAAATGTTTTTATTTTAAAATAATAAAAACTAAGACATATTTTAACGGCAATTTGTTGGCACATTTTGACAATTTGTGGCCATAATAAACTTAACTTTGAAATAATTGCAACTTATACTGTTTATATTATAAATTAAGAATCTATGACAGTTTCTGAACATAATTTGGCAGTTTATTGATACATTTTGGCAATTTGTACTAAGCGGATACGGCATGCAAAGAATAAGTTAAAATAAGCCTCAGTATAATTATATAAGGGTCAGGCTTAAAATTTTGTTTTATAATTTTTTTATGAGCGCCGGGCATATGCCAAAAAATAATATTCTTCCACAGTAGAAAAAGCTATCCGCCTACAATTTAAACTTGGTTCCCACCCCCCCATTCAAACGTTTATTATCAATAAACTTTCTTAAAAAGAAGTGGTTGAAGTAATGAATTTTTAATCTTCAACACTTGGGTGAGTGGGTGGACAAAAGTAGAAAAAGCTATCTTTCCACAATTTAAACTTGGTTCCCGCACTCCCACCCAAGCGTTTGTTATCAATAAACTTTTTTAAAAAGAAGTGGTTTAAGTAATAAATTTTTTATCACCAACACTTGGGTGGGTTAGGGGGCAAAAGTAGAAAAAGCTACCCTCCCCCAATTTAAAGTTGGTTCTTGCCCACCCACTCAAGCGTTTGTTATCAATAAACTTTTTTAAAAAGAAGTGGTTGAAGTAATAAACTTTTAATCACCAACACTTGAGTGGGTTAGTGGGCAACAGTAGAAAAAGCTACCCTCCCCCAATTTAAACTTGGTTCTTGCCCACCCACCCAAGCGTTTGTCACCAAGAAATTTTTGTAAAATGGTGTGATTAAAGTTCAAAATTTTTAATCACTAAGACTTGGATGGATAGAGTGGGCTACAGTAGAAGAAGTTATCCGCCTACAATTTAAACTTGGTTCCCGCCCACCCACCCAAACGTTTGTTATCAAAAAACTTTTGTAAAAAATGGTGATTGAATTCTAAATTTTTAATCACCAACTCTTGGGTGGGTTGATGGACTAAAGTAGAAAAAGCTACCCACCCACAATTTAAACTTGGTTCCCACCCGCCCACCCAAGTGTCTGCCATCAAGAAACTTTTGTAAAAAGAAGAAATTATAGTTTTATATTTTTAATCAACAACACTTAGGTAAGTCGATGGGCTAAAGTAGAAAAAGTTACCCGTCCACAAGTTAAACTTGATTCCCGCCCACCCGCCCACCCGCCTAAGCGTTTGTTAACAAAATCTTTTGTAAAAAGATGTGGTTGAAGTTATAAACTTTTAACCACCAACACTTAGGTAGGTGGGTTGGTTAAAGTAGAAATAGCTACCCGCCCACAATTTAAACTTGATTTTCGCCTACCTACCCAAGCAATTGATATCAAGAAAATGTTGTAAAAAAAAGTGATTGAAGTTCTAAATTTTTAATCATCAGCATTTGGGTTTTTGGAGTACAGTAGAAAAAGCTACCCGTCATCAATTAAAACTTGGTTCCCGTCCACCCACCCAAGCGTTTGTCATCAAGAAACATTCGTAAAAAGAAGTAGTTAAAGTTATAAATTTTTAATCAACATTTGGGTGGGTGGGAAGGCTAATGTAGAAGAAGTTGCCAGCTTACAACTCAAACTTAGTTCCCACCCACCCAAGTGTTTGCACATCAACAAACTTTTTGTTTATCTGGAAGACGGTTAAGCTTGTTCTGCTGGAAAAGCTTTGTAAAAATAATCAGGAAATTTTAAACAGACTTCTCTGCCTTTTCAATACTATGGGAAAATGACTCGAGCACGTTATAAACCAGAGATTTTAGGACGATATTAAAGCAAATGGCGGATTTGCTGACAACCAATATGGGTTCCACAAGCAGATTTCTACTATAGATTTCTTAAGACAAATTAAATATCTAGCCGACACCGCTAGAAATCACAAAAAAACCTTTGCCGCGTTATTTACGCTTGACGTAAAAAACGACAATGGCTACAGGTAATGTGTCTTACCTTGGAACACCGGAAAACATAACCGAACCTAACCTAACCTAACCACAGACAACTACTGGAAAAAGTTTAACTAAAGACAGCTTGTATAAAACTTTTTCTACTAAGGCTATCCAAGTAGTGGCCGGGGTTATTCCCGTACACCTCCTAGCAAAAGAGCTGCCACAACTAGCAAATAAGAGAAAACCAATGCTAGAGAGACGACCATGAAAAGTTGGGAAGAAGATTAAGAGTCTCCTAAGAATCACAGCACGTTGGAGTTGGAGTCACCTAATCGAGAGGGCAACGCACTGAGTCACACAAAAGCAAGGGGACGTGAGTTAGTTTTAACTGTTGTTTTGTGAGGGTTTATTGATAAACTTTTATTTACAACAGGTTATGGGCCCAGGTAGACGCCATACAAACTTCCCAGTATAGTGAAACACAAAAAAACAGTAAGTTAGAAATAAAAGTGTTAAAACGCGAAGTGCGGACGATCAAGCGATTTGCAAAAACGTGCTTAACCTTAAAAAAGAACTTACATGTAATAAGTGTATAACATGGCGGGAAAAGAGTATTCGATTGATAAACTACGCGGCAGCGAGAATTATCACACATGGAGCTTTGCTATAAAAAACGTTCTCGAATTTCTAAACTTAGAAGGAAGTATTACAGATCCTCCAACTGCGACAGATCCGGAAAAACTCAAGAAAGCAAAAGCCAGAATCGTGATGGCTGTGAGCGAAGAACTATTCGTTCACGTTTTAAACGAAACCACAGCGTTAGGAACCTGGAAGAAACTTAAAACATTATTTGACGACCTTGGTTTATCCAGAAAGATTGGATTGCTGCTTAAGCAAATAACTATAAGATTGGATGAGTGTAACTCAATGGGGGAATACGTTGCAAGTATAACGTCAACCGCAAACAAGCTGACCGGAATCGGATTCACCATCACAGATGAGTGGCTCGGTGCGATCATGCTAGCCGGCCTCACGGACGAGTTCAAACCACTATTCATGGGTATAGAGAGCAGCGGCATCGCCATAACAGCTGACATCATAAAACTTAAACTTGCTGACTACGGAAACTCAAATTCAAGTGCGATTTACGGCGCGAAAAGTATAAATAAAAACACAAGTAAACCGAGTCAAATTACAAAGAAGTTAAAATGTAATTATTGTAAAAAGATGGTCATGTTAGTGCAAACTGCCGAAATAAACCGGAGTATAAACAAAAAACGGACATTTCTAAGCTGACGGAAACTAACCTCGCGTACTCTTTTAATGTAAACGGTGTTGTAAATAATACTCCGAGTGCGTGGATAATAGACAGTGGCGCATCAAAACATACGTCACTCGATAAAAATATAATTTCGGGAATTAAACATGATCCGATAAATGATATAAAAACCGCAAATAATGAATCAATTAAAGTAGTCGGAAATGGTCAATCAGTACTAAACGTTAACGAAAAAGAGATAATCATTAATAACGTGTTATTCGTGCCTAAACTATCCGCGATGTATTAGATGAGGACGCCTTAACATGGCATCGGCGGTTAGGCCACCTAATTTTTGCCGATTTAAAACGGGTAAAACCCTTAGCAGACGGAATAGACTTTTGCGATGACGCCTCCGCGATTAAACAATGTGTCGTTTGCCTGCTCGGAAAACAAACTCGCGAGCCTTTTCCAAAAGGTGAAGCCATAATAAAAACGACGAAAACGCTCAAACTAATACATACTGACTTGTGCGGACCAATGGAGACAAATTCATGGGGCGGCGCCCGATATTTCGCGACGTTCATTGACGATTTTTCGAGAAAGACATTTGTGTACTTTTTAAAACAGAAATCGGATCTTTTTGAAACTTTTAAGAACTTTAAATTAATGGTTGAAAATCAAACCGAAAATAAAATAAAACGCGTTAGGTCGGATAACGGACTCGAATATTGTAATGAAAATTCATGAAACTACATGTACTTATACGCCACAGCAAAACGGAATCGCAGAACGTATGAACCGTACACTCATGGAACGTGCCAAATGCATGTTATTCGATGCCGAATTGGATAAAGCATTTTGGGCAGAAGCAATTAATATGTCTTGTTATGTAATAAATCGATCTGTTAACAGAACTCTTGGAGGAAATATTCCTGAACATGTGTGGTCGGGAAGGCGACCCGATCTTCGAGATTGTCACATCTTTGGCACACCAGTCATGGTTTACATCCCCAAGGAGAAGAGGTTGAAATTCGACCCTAAGTCCACAAAGCTCATTTTTACTGGAGTAAGCGAGACTCAGAAAGGATACCGATGTTTCAATCCCGTTGACAATTCGACCATCGTAAGCAGGAAAGTAAAATTTCTTGACCCGGTTGGCGCCAAGATCAACAAATACGTATCAATTGATCTAGAAGATAACGAGTCAGTTGGGGTACAACAAAACAACGTGGAAGAGGAGATCGAAACATCAGAAATTGACGACAAGGAAGAGTTCAAAGATGCAGGCGCCGTAGAAGATGACGACAGCACCGCACAGGAACCTCAACTTGAAGTTTGTCAATCTGCCCGAGCTCCTAAACCACGCAACTTCGACGAATATGAGTCCTACGCTACGTATTATCCACTCACTTGTGAAGATGATAAACCTCAGTCTGTCCATGAAGTCAAAAATTCCATCTACAGCAAACAATGGGAAAATGCGATAACGAAAGAGATTCAATCTTTCAACGAGAACAAAGTTTAGACATTATGCGAATTAGAGCAGGATAAAAAAGCAATAAAAACCAAATGGGTGTTTAAAATCAAGAGAGATGAAAATGGCTCAATCATTCGTCATAAAGCCCGGCTTGTAGCAAAGGGATGCGCACAAAAATATGGAATAGATTACACGGAAACATTCTCACCAGTAGTAGTAAGATACTCGTCTCTCTACGACTCTTGATTGATCTAGCTGCAAAGAAGAAACTACAAATCGACCAAGTGGATGCAGTCACAGCTTTCCTTCAAGGAGATCTGGACAAAGAAATTTATATCCAACAACCCAAGGGTTTCAATGGCGTAAGTAGACAAGTTTGTAGACTTAAAAAAGCGATATATGGTTTGAAACAGAGCGGACGTCAATGGAATATCAAACTTGATAAAGTTCTGCCCATTTTTGGACTAACAAAGTCAAAATTAGACTCATGCGTGTATTTTAATGCAGAAGCAAGCGCAATCGTTGCAATATATGTAGATGATATACTCATATTTTGGTCAGATACTGAAATTCGAGACCAATTAAAACACGAGTTAGCAAGAAACTTCGACATGAAAGATATGGGAAGAGCCAAGACTTGCGTTGGACTTAATATAACCTACGAAAAAGATGGAATCTCAATAGATCAGTCAGTCTACACAAAAAACATACTGAAGAGATTTGGCATGGCTGACGCAAAACCAATTTCGACCCCTAGCCTTAAAGGGCAGAAGCTATCTGTCCGAATGTTAGACGAAAACGAAGATACCACAAATATACCTTACCAAGAAGCCGTAGGAAGCCTGCAGTAAGTGACGTAAGTAGATTTAACAATTGTTATGGGAAAATTCACTGGGCCGCCGTTAAAAGAATATTTAGATACCTTCGAGGTACAGAGAATCACAAGATTCATTACAAATATTCTAATAAAGCAAAAATTGAAGGCTACGCCAACTCAAACTGGGCATCGGATGTAAATATAAGGCGCTCATGCACTGCTATGTATTTAAATTTGGAACTGGTGCAATAAGCTGGGCAAGCAAGATGCAAGGTACAGTAGCTCTTTCGACAACCGAAGCAGAATACATGTCACTCTCCGCTGCGACGCAAGAAGCATTATGGCTGAAACAATGTGTTGAACAATTTGAAACATGTAATAAAAGTATATTAATACATTGTGATAATCAAGGTGCAATCGCATTAGCCATGAAAGACCAATTTAGACGTAGATCAAAGCACATTGATATTAGGTATCATTTTTTCCGAGATCATGTAAAACATAATGTAGTAGAACTTAAGTTTGTTATGTCAGAAAAAAACGTAGCAGATTTTGTAACTAAAGCTGTAACTAAGGATGCCACTATGTATGCAATCGATAGACTCGGTCTATCCTGTTAAATATTGTTAAGTGTTGTTGATTGAATGTTGATATATTTTAATATGTTTTGTATTGTCAAAAATTATAAATCAACAAGTTGGGGTGTAGGAAACTGTAACTTGGCCAATGGTCCTGTGAGACTTGGCAACACTGTCTGTTAGTAATAGATGTAAGTTGTCTGTAATTCTCCCGTGCACTGCACATTAAATATGTTCTGTCGAAAATAAAAGTTTATCAATAAACTCTCATAAAACAACCTAACCTAACCTGTCACGGATGCTTTGCCTCATACTTAAAAAAGATGAAAAAATAGAAAGCGATAAACATGCATCGCACACTGCACGGAAGTGGACACACCGGAGCACATAGTATTTTTCTACGACAGCTGGTCAACAAAAAGGGAGTTTACCAAATTGAGACTACCAATAAAATTACAGAACATAAATATTATCGAAACCATGCTGGAGAGTCCGGAAAAGTGGCAGGTGATAGAAGAAATAATTTTGTCTATCATAAAGAAGAAAGAAAAAAAAAAGAAAAAGAGAGGCAACAGAAGTAAAACGCAACAAGAATAGGTAATGGTGAAGCAATGCTGAAAGATGATTCCGTCATTATTTAGTAGTTACAAAGAGGAGGTTTTTTTAGTCGGTAGGCGCCTGGCTGTTGTACATGATATAGCGTTCTAGATAAATCCGGCACAACGTCTATGAAAATTTGTCCTTTCCTTCTACAAAAAAAAGGTCAAGATCTTTTGGTGAAGACAAAGAATTATTTTTTACTTATCTACACATATTTGTGTGTAGTGTACAACTTCAGATAAACAGAACTGCTTGATTAGAAATTGTGATGTTTTTTTTAATTTATATATTAATTGGTTCGTCGTTTTCTTTTTAATTTACTGACCACAGTTTTTCAACAATTTTGACTTACATCCGTCTTTTAAGATAACAATAAAAAATTGTTTTCTTCATTTCAATAACAACAACGTTTGCCGTGTTATTTCAATAGGAAATAAAATGGCAGTATTGACTATTACAAAATAATCAAACGTAGGATTGCTGCATCATTTTTTAATTTATGCAAATAAGTTTTTGTTATAAAACGTTTGCAATTTATGTGTAAATTGAACTGATTAATATAGTAAATGAAGTTGATTATATTATCCAAATTGTTCCGCTCTGCGTTTAAACATTACTAATAAATACCCTAATAAATAGTATTTTATTATTCAAATATGCATAATAAATGATTTCATCATAAATTTGCATTTCCAACCATGAAATCAGCTGTGTAAAATAAATAAACGTTTATTGAAATTGAGATTGATTTGAAATGACTTTAATTTCACGCACTCATGATTTAAGCTTAATCCGATGATTATATTTGAATACTTTAGTTACTAATAACGCCCAAAATAATATAAGAAAAGAGTGCAGCATACCTGCAAGCGTTAATTCGAAATGTAAAAAATGATACATATTACCATATTTATTAGATGATTTTTAAGCGTGCTTTAAATATCATTGCGGCCCACTGCTTGAAATGATTTCGCCTAGGGTGCGCTACTCTAATTTTTATTCTAGGTGTGAAGGAATGCAATGCCGGACGGGATATTCTTTCGTAGGTTCTCAACACGCCGAGGTTACCACCACATATTTTACTTTTTTATTCAATCTCGGTGACACTAAATACGCCCTTACTGTGTCTCTTAAACAATGCACCAATTACCATATTAATAACCGCTACATTGTCTGTCCAATGGGACTTAGAAAACAATGGTCCACTTGTAACTATTATAAATAATTCAAATCGAATTGCAGCGATAATGCTGATCGACGTTCATTATGCCATCTCGCACGGGAAAGTTCGCCTTATTATTATCGAATTATATAAACGGACAACTCGCAATTACCTATAAAGCTATTCAGCTTTCTATCACTTTATTTCTGCCCCATTCAGTTTAAACAATCAAAGTGTCGTAAATGCGCACTTAACAATATATACCTGTGTGATTTGTAATTCATTCATAGATTATTAAAGAAAACATTAACCTGCTCTTCGGATTAGAATGCCACTTATGTCGTTAAATTATTCATCATCACAATTTTATGTCATTAACTTGCGCGATATAATGCATAACTGATTTAACATTAATAATCACATTGTGAATACAACACAAAAATTGTAGAAATTTATGCGGGAAATTTCATCACTGATGATTAATCATTGTCCTCTATTTAAATCAAACTTGGTACTATCATCATCATGTTTTGATTAATTAATTACTATTTATTTTAGAGCTTGTGCAAATAGACCAGTAAGGTGCAATTTTTTTATTTTGTAATCGCACTTTATTGTACAGGGCAGCAACAATAATAGTTGAAAAAGGTTCGATTGTATATCCGTATAATAGGAAAAAAAATAACATTTACATGAAATGATTAATAAAAAGTTTGCAAACCTACTATTTTTTTAAAATGGTATTTAAAAGACTTAACACCGGCCTTCCAAAATGTGGAGCATACGAAGGTTAAAAAAACCACCCAATCTTCCAAATTGCAATGCAACTCTTAATTTTTCATTTCCTCGGGATATTATCTGGAAAATTTTTCTGAATTTCCCAGAAACCCCACAAAAGTATCACCTCGATCCAAAACGGTTTTAATTGGTAAACCTCTTTGTTTTAAAAAAACTTTCCAAAGCTCTTAAAAACGCGTTGGTACCAAGCTCTACTATAAGATAGGTCTTGACTAACTTATTATACTTAAGTAAAAATGCTTTGATAGAAAATGAACTTGCACAATCAACGCCAACGTGACTGAATGTTCTTGAAGGCTCACTTCTGCAAGTAAGTAGTAGTTCCGCTATTATTGGCTGAATAGGTTTTTCCTTTACACGGAAAAAGGTCAAACATTAAAAAATACGTAAGCAAATTAGACTCCGTACTCCCGAAATCCAAAACCTACAACAAATTTGGACCTCCATGTCCAGAAAAGATGTAAAAATGATCAATTATCAAAATTGCTAAATGACTTTTACGTAGAATAAAAAAAAGGATAACTTTTATAACTCAACGGAGATCGGTTGATTGGACCCTTACCATGACAAAATTTACTGAATTGAGAAAAGTAGTAACTCAACGGAGACCGGTCAATCGGATCTCCCTCATGGCAAAATTGAGTAAAGAAGTTAAATTACAACATCGCATTTTTGTATTCTTGAACTCAACAATGTTTCTAAGACATAATCAAGTTTTCATATTTTTCTTTAAAATCTTTATAAAGCGCAGCATCAAAGCCACTACTCGTTGCAATTTCAACTAAGAAAACATTTTTTTTTTTAACTGGGTCTCCAATTCTGAATAAACAAAACAAATTATAGATAATATAGGAATTTCATTTTTTTAGGAACAGTGGAAGCTGGCGAGTTGGTCCTAATTGAGCAATCAGTCAAAGGCATCAATGCAACAGTCTACAGACCACTATGCATCCTAAACAGCTTGGGGAAACTGTATGAGTTAATCTTAAACAAGAACCTAGAGGAAGATCTTCTGAAAACCGGCGGATTGTGCTCTGAGCAGTATGGTTTTATAAAAGGCAGGTCAACGGTAGGTGCTATCTAAAGAGTCAAGGGCATAGCGGAGGAAGCCAAAAGAAGAAATAAGTTTCCAGTGGTGTTAACTCGGCTCCATGGAAGGGAAATTATGGAACTGGAGAGGAGGCAAGTAAAACCGTATCTTGTCAAACAAATTTACAACTACTTTCACAGCAGGGTAAATTAGGTTGGCAACGGCGAGTTAGAGATTACCTGCAAAACGCCACAGAGCTCAGTTTTTGGAACAGTGGAAGCTGGCAAGAGACTGCAGAAAGATCTTCTGAAAACCGGCGGATCATCTGAGCAGTATAGTTTTATGAAAGGCAGGTCAACGGTAAGTGCCATCTAAAAAGTCAAGGGCATAGCGGAGGAAGCCAAAAGAAAAAATAAGTTTCCAGTGGTGTTGACGTTGAACGTCAAAAATGCCTTTAACTCGGTTCCATGGAAAGGAAATTATGGAAATGGAGTGGAGGCAAGTGAAGCCGTATTTTGTCAAACAGATTTGCAACTACTTTCACAACAGGTTAATTCAGGTTGGCAGCGGGAAGTTGGAGATTACCTGCATGGTGCCACAGAGCTCAGCTTTTGGCTCCACGTTATGGAACACCTACTACGACGGGGTGCTCAGAGAAACCGTGTAGGAGGATACAACTTTAGTATGGTATGCGGATGATCTTACAATAATGATGTGCAAACCGTGCAAAGCAACCATTGAAGAGAATGCTGAGTACGCCGCAAACCGTGGCTAGCAAGAAAAAGATTGTTACTGAAGCGGTTGTACTGGTTGGACGTAACGCACTCAAATTTGTGTCCGTAAGAGTATGGGATTTCATCGTCATCAGCAAAAATAGCGCTAAATACTTTGGAGTCCTTTTTGGAAAATCTACACATGGGAGCCCACATTACAAAAACAACCAGAATGGCTAAAAAAGCGGTAGTAACACTTGCGCTACTGATGTCCAATATTGGAGGAGCCAGAGCGGCCAGAAAACTGGCTATTAGCTCGGTAGCCAACTCCATCGTACTATACTGAGCACCCATGTGAAGCGACTGTGCACAGATCCTAAGGTACAGAAAATTTTTAGATGGGGTACAGGGAAAAGATGGCAATACGAGTGGCAAACGCGTACCGGACCATGTCTACCAGGGCCATACAGGTGGTAGCATGGGCTATCCTCATACACCTGATGATTCTGGAAAGGCAATACACAGCTGGTACAAACCAAAATGCGCGGTGACCAGAGCTAAAATTTTGTTGAAGTGGAAAGCTGAATGGGACGTGTAAGGTGACACGGGAAAATTAACAAAAAAGCTAATTCCAAAAGTGATTCCATGGATTACGAAGAAACACTGAGAAGTTAGATACCACCTCTTCCAGATCTTGACAGGTTACGACTGTTTTTAAACCTGCCTGAAAAGGATGAACATAGTAGAGAGTGATCAATGCGTAAACTGTGACAAAATGGATACACTCAAACACACTATGTTCCAATGCAATAGGTGACAGTGCACAAAGTTACGGCTGGAGGCTTAGTTCTGACAGCCGAAAATATGACGGAGTATAAGCTCAAAGGCGAGGATACATAAAGGATGATAGAGAATCAGGTTACGGAAATTATTAAGAAAAAAAGCAGGAAAAAAAACCGTTACGCGTATAAGTGAATGTGATATCTATGTAAGAGTAAAAAAGAATAAAATTGGGTAGCTAATGCGACGAAATACTTAACGGTAATTTTACAGTAACCTACGTTAGTCTAAGAAGGTGTTTTTTAGTTGGTAGGCGTCTGGCGGTTGTACATGATAGCGTTTTAGATGAATGCGGCACACACACACAAATCTTTGGAAGATTTTTTCCTTTTTTCTATAAAAAAGTAAATCCTCATAAGACAATATTGAGTTGGTAATTGGCTAACTTTTATCCGCCACAACAAGCATTCTAGAAGTTCCGGAAATAGTAAACTCCGACTCGCTGGGTCTGCTGAATTTTGAATTCTCGGAACTTTTCTTCAAATTGCTTTTGGATTTATTTTATTTACGCAACTCTATTTGCTACAAACGTCTTTAACAAATACGGCAAAGAACTTATCCAACTTTAAGCCGTCATATAGTGCACAAAGCAAAAAAGATTCTTCCCTTGGAAACCGATTAAGCTTAGCAATATAAAGAAAAACAACAAATTTCAGACCAGAAACAGTCCACGTTTTTAGAGGAGTTACACGAGATTTGAAAACAACAAGTTTTACCTCTACAGAGTTAATGTTAAACTACGCATAACAGCAGAAGATGGCAATACAGTTAAAACAAGAAAAACGTTTTTTTTTTAAACAGATGACAAGGTTGGTGGAAAATATTGTTATAACTCTTAAAAACATAACTAAGCTGATAAAAAGCATAGCTCTGACACCGAACATTTGCAACAAAACTAAACGGAATAAAAATCAACAAAACGGGCACAAGCAAAGCAAGGCAAGTGACACAAAACCTTTACTGCGCAGCCAAAAAGAAGCTGAGTTTAGAGACCAACGCAGAAAAGAAGATTTCATGGAGACACATATGTAAAAATATTCGCAAGGCAGCCAACTAAACTGACGGCAAAAGCAAATGAATGTAGCAACAAATCTTTTTCCGCAAAGACAAAAATTAAGAAACTCATTGCAAACAATTGACCCGACATCCTCAGGCGGTCAGTGAACAAAGTCTTCAAGGAAAACCGGATCTTCAAAAGTTAGAAGCAAGGTACCTTTGTCTTAGTATGGAACCTAGAGAAAGATAAAAGCGACGTAACAACTTTTAGTCTAATCTGCCTTCTAAATTCAAAGTCTAAGCTCTGCGAACAGATAGTCTTTTACAGAATTACAAATAGCATAAAGCTCACCAAAGACCTTTACAAACAACAATATAGTTTCAGAAAGAGCAAATCGACTATTGACGTCATCAACGCAGTCTTAAAAACATCTGTAGAAATAAAACTTCTTGTTACATTCAACGTGGAAAACGCCTTTAACACGGACGGCCTTGTGACAAGGCATCGTAGAAGAACTAAACAGGCATAAAGTACCAAAACACTTGGTAAATGTTATACAGAATTACCACATTAGGATTGAGTAAAAGATCATGCTAGAATTATCATGCGGTGTCCCACAAGGCTCAGTTGTCAGCCCAGTTCAGAGGAATATATTTTACAACAGTGTGCATAAAGCTGGATGTTGCTGACATGGTCAACATGGTGTTTGGGGAAGTGATAAAAAAAAATTATTGCAGACATTAAAGAAACCTTTTGCCTGGTTAAAAGATGGATGGAAGACAAGCAAATTGCTCCCTAAAAAGCTAAGATGGTTATCCTAGAGGCAAAAAAGACGTTTAAAGGAATCAGAACAATCATCTGCGGAAGGGAATTTACTAGTAGCCAAACGTTAAAATACCTCGGAGTTTACTTCTTCTTTTTTTAGTGCATCTCTTATCGGAGGTTTGCTATCATCATAGCTAATTGCACTTTATTGACTGCAGTTCTGAGTTTAATTTTGCTGCAACCAAACTAATCTCTAAGATTTTTAAGCCACGACACGCGGCGCGGCTACTTTCAATATTTCTCGATCCACTAATCTTTTCCTGCACGATTAATTAAAGAAGTTTATATTTTGGGCCTTTATTTATGTGCGCTAAGTACTGAAGCTTCCTTTTTTTTGGTATTAATAACCTCTGCTTCTTTCTGCATTCTGGTTAGCACTTTTATGTTAGTGATCTTATATTTGTTCAGAGGATACGTTACATCCTGCGGTAGCACCACATTCCAAATGCTTGAATTTTGTGGTTTTTCTTGAGAGTCCATGTTTTACCTTTATACATCAGTATTTAAAATACATAGCACAAAAACATGGGCTACCACATTATAAGACAGTGGCAAAAGCCGAGAAAACGGCAACATTGCTAATTAGAATTTTACAAACATAAATGGGCATCAAGACTAGCAAGAGGCAAATTATTGGCAACACCGTCAACTCATCCAAACTATACGCAGCACCAATATGAGCTGAGTGGCTAAACACACGCAAACACAAAGATTCTTAGCAAGGTGCAGAGAAAAGTGATTTTGCGAGTCAACTCTGCATACCGCATACCGCACGGTTTGAAGAAAGCGTTACAGGCTCAATCCCCATGTTGGCCTGGGAAAGAAAACGGACGTGGAAATCCACCGCAAACACAACAGACAAAAGGACGGAAACTATACAGTTGTAAGAAATTGGTAAAGGAAAACAAAAAACAGATCTCCCAGTAGACAAATAAGCTAATACTAAAAGTAACAGAGGATAGACAGGAGGCACGGCGAGATAAATTACCATATTATCCAATTTCTCACGGGACATGGTGTTTTGAAGAAAATGCAGGTATTGTGATGCAGACGACTCTGCCAAACAAACAATACTAATCTGTCCGCACTGGAACGGCAAAAAAGAAAAGTTGAAACAGGTTTTTGACAACAACTTAACACCAAACAGTATCGTCAGGCACATGCTTGTAAATATTTAAAAAAGGAATCTAATAGCTGCAACTATAAACAGCAAAAAGGAACAAAATAAAAAAGAGTGATAGTACGTACCTAAAAAGACAGCATCTATAAGACGCAGTACCGGAAGGTGATTCCTTCCGAGTCTCACAAACTCAGGTAAACTGGCAATGCATAAAGCATTTTTTTTTTCAAAAAGAGCTGCTATGTTGCGCGTACTAGTATCAGAAAAACCAATTGAGCGTAAGCTGGAAAAACTTTTTGGAATGATGCAATGTGGTATAGTATCCTATTTCAAATTGTTTAGACCATTCATAATCTTATACCAAGTTTGCAAAATGTCACTTAGTAATGGATCATTCTATCCAATTTTTGGTAACCAAAACTGTTACAATAAGTTTTCAACAAAAATAGGAACGGGCACAGATATCCGTTTATATTGAAAACTCGTGTTGCACAAAACAAAATTCTTTGTTTCAAAGGTGCGATCTCCTTTTCAGATTTGAGAACATAATGAAAAACATCCTTAAAAGTATTCCAACTGATCCCCATTAATCTATTTGTATCTGAAATAATTTCAGATTTTAAAATTAATTTATCTTTCGTAGCTATCACTGACCCACTTTGCTAATTCAAAATCACCGCAAAAAAAGCAAATCAATCAATTCTTGTTTCAATTTTAATGCATTAGCTTTGTCACAAAATGTCATTGACATAAACCTTATTCCTTAACGCAAGCTGAGCACCTTTGTCTTCAACATATTGAAGAATAATACATTAAGCCAGGGTTGAGGACTTGAAGTAGCTCCAAAAATTTGTTATGTTTCAACTCCATGACAGGTTTATTGGAATTAAACCGCCAAAAAATTTGTTGAAAGATACGATTTTCTTTACGCAAAACTACCTCTCTAAACATCTGACTAACATTACTTGCTAAAGCAACCTGATTGTATCTGAATCAAGTCAAAACCAAGTCAGGTTGTAATTTCCTACTAGGCACTAAAGTGTCATTAAGATTGATCTCATTAGAATCCTTTACGGTAGGGTTAAAAACTACACAAACAGCCATCCTTAAAGGTTGCTTTTTCTTGACACCATGATGAGTCAAGATATAGAAGATAAGTGCTTTTGGTCGAAGTAATTTTGAGGGTTTTTAGAATATAGCTTTTTATAATTAGGATCTTGCTCAAAACGTGCTTCCAATTGAAAAAAGATTACTTTTAAAAAAAGGACAAATATTTCTTTTAAAAGGCAAGCGTGTAATGTATCAACCTTTAAGAGTTCCACTAAATGTTTTTAAAAAATATTTTTTAAACAGATTATTTTTAGGTGAAAGTAATGAAGTACAAGTAGCTTCCTCCATCACCTAAAATGCACAAAGCGTCTGCTCAAGTAAAGCAGCAAAATTTGATTAAGAATTCAACGCCAGAATGAGGCAACACTGAACAAATCGTTGGTCTTGAAATAAAAGCATCTACTTGACAGAAGGAATGCTGTCCAAGCTTAGCCAAAACACCATTTGAGGCATTTTCTACAACTAAATTGATGTCAGACGCTTGATTGAGATTAGATGAGTTTTTGGACTCTTTTGTAACCTAAAAAAAAATTAAGAGCGATTTTAGAGTACTGATGGAAATCAAAATGAAATGAATTAATAATTTATTCAAAATCAGTCAATCGAATCACAGCAACTAGATGGCAAACCAGTCTTTCGTTTGATTATTTATAACCCAATTGAGTCAAAATAGCACTTGGTCTACCCTTAATGTGTGCCGGGCAAACTGGAGATATATCTATAACCGCTTTGACTTCAAGCAATATGTCAATAGTAGCAATGATATTAAAAGAAGGATCTACCAAAAATAGTTTAGCATAACAATCTTTTATGTCTATCGAAATGGGTATTATTAGGTTGCTTGAACGCTGAAACATGTTTAGAAACTAGATCTGCAACAGCAGTTTGGTTGGTTAAAAAATTAACCAATGATTTAAAAGTAGGAAAGTTTTCATTCAAATGTTGACATTTGAAATCTTTTTTTTAATTTCATATCTAGGAAACGAAGAAATTTTTATATCAAAATGTAACCCGGTAAACCTGGTAAATTTAAACTCAAAGTGTCAAAAAAATTTGCTATAGTCCACGGATGGTCACCTGAGAAGACTCAAACCTAAAATATTAATTATTAATTTTTTATTAAAATATTGTTTAACTTATAAATTATAAGCAAAAGTATAATTATTTGGTATGAATGCAACTGTCTTGACTAATTGCAACCAGGACTTTTTATAAAACCAAGCAAATAAGAAAACTTATCATTAAGATTTGCTTTATGAATTAAAGAATTGCAAAGAGGGAAAAGCAGGAAATCCGTCCAACCGTCCAACCGTGCAATTTGATTTTTAGGTAGATGTGGTCGCACTTTGTATTGCACTGTGAAGCAACCACCAATTCAGATCAAATTAAGAAAAAAGTTATCCTAAAATTCAACTGACAGTTTTAAAACGTCAAGCTTTAATTTTTTATGCACTGATCCAAAAGCAAACAACTGCTCTAACAACTCCTTGTGTTCAGCAGTGCTTTTTCTCCTTTGCCCTCACTCGGAAAACAGACATGCCGGCAAGCAAATCTGGAATCATGTTTACATATGATTACAGCTTTGCAAGCGTTTTCTTTTTTTGACTGAAATTTTTTTTCTCCGCTGCCAAACGACTAATTTTGCTGAGAAAAGAATACTTTTATATTATAAATAATAATAAAAAATCTATCCGATTCGAAGGACCAATTATGTTTAGAGTCTATGTTAATCAACTGAGAAAAAGATTCAATTTTATATTCGTATAATAGAAAAAAGAAAAACATAACACTTACATTGCAACGATTAATAAAAAAGATATGAGTTTATCTTAAATATGTTCTTCTCTCTCTCCTTAATTCAATATTTTATAACATTGTACATAAATAACAAGACTCAATTCAATATAAATTGAATCACCCAAAAATGTTAATATTTTTATAAAACGTGATTGATAAAAAATGTATTAATAATATTCTAATTTTTATTTTTTTGGATACCTAATCACTCTTTTCTACAGCCTACTTCTCATAATTCGAACAAACCGAACAATAATCAAATGTTTATTTCTATGTTTACTAAGAATCGATGCTTTAAAAAGTTCATACTAGTTATAAATAAGTATATACAGAAACGTTCAAAACTACAAACTACAACATTTTTGTTTTTGATCATTATTTGTATAAATGCAACAATTCAAAATACATAGCTTTCATAAGTAATCCGATGCTCACATAAGCAAGTAACCCAAAATGCAAAGCTACTGCGTGATATGCATCATATAACACCGATTGTATCATTGTTATTTTATATGATGGTTTACGAGGATTAAATAAATATTGAATAACCCTCGATAATTACTTATTCAGTTTCCAAGAGACGTTCCAACAACAACCCACGCGTATCCAAGTTTGATTTACTTATGATACCCCATGGCCGCAAATCTCCATATTCAAATAGGATCAAATATTGCATTATATGCAGATTATACGGTTTAAAGAGCAGATGAAGTGCCAGGCCATGTCAAAACTTTGGCACGTGATTGTTGCAATTTCCACAACAACGCGCGATTGTAATAAATACAAAACAAACATAGAAGAAAAGGTGCGAATTAAAATATTGTAGTATTAATGATTAATTTCTGAACAGTGATTGCTTCTTACAGTGTGTCGAATGTGAAATATATGTAGCAGGGCCGCCCACATATGAACGCATTCATTGTACCAATTAAACGTTTCACATTATATACGATCATATTTCTACTGAATTACGACAATGCCGCGGGACCGCCATAATACACATATCAAAGTTGCACGTCTCGACTCCTCGCTACTAAATATGAAGTGCCGCAGCGTTTAATAGGAACTTGAAACACGGCCGTTTCCATCTGTAATTGCCTCGCCAGAACAGTTATTATTATGTCCGGCGTTATTGATAATTAGTACGGTTATCTTTTACCGTGCGCGATCCTCTCCCGTACTCGAGAGATCTCTCCGTCATTACTTCATAACATTGTATTCGCTAATTGTTATACATTTTGTGCTATAAATTATGAACCATCGACAGATTTCTTTCTCTCGCCGTATGCGAAGCCAGTCTGGACAACGCTTATTTATCACGGGGATACATATTTATTAGCGAAACCGCATTTAAATCTGTCCGATTGTCAAGATTGCCGAGCCATCCGTTTATATAATTAATAATAATCAATTAACATTCAGGGCGGGTACAAGCGAGAATATTATTAAAGCGCATTTAATTATTTAATTACATATCAAATGAAATTATTACTCATTCAATATAATACATCCGCTTGATAACAATTGTAGCTTACACAACACACAAATTAATAATCATTTTTTATAAATAAATTTTAAAATAAATTATATTTTTAAAGCAATGCTATATCAGTTGTTTCTAAACGTAGTTGGCTTTTGAATGCATTCGAGCATTGATTATGCACGGGAAAACAAATATTTCACATTTCATTAAAGCAGATAATAATCGCAATTGTTGCTTTCAATTATAATGCTATGAGACACACGCTCCAGGAAACAGTGCAAGTCGCGTTCGCCTAGTTGTAGACAAAAGACTAACTTTGTAACTGTAATGTAGTAAGGAGATTATATAATTGATATAATCGTTGAATACAAATTGCTAAAAATAGAATTAAAATTTAGAAACAATTGATTATAGCAATGTATGAAGTTTTTTAAGCAAATTAAATTATATTTTATTAATAATTACTTGAACATTGTAGCAGTGAATTATCAAAAAACTTATAAAATAATATAATAAAGTATGTCATCTATTTATGGGCAATTGGCAGTTGATTAACTCACTACAATGTCTTTAGTTGCGGATTTAAATTTTTGTAATGACATTAAAATTTAATTGTAAATTTAGCTTTGAAATTAATAACTTTTCTAATACAGTTAAACATTTAGAAATTTAATTTTTTTATTGCATAATCTAGATACACTGGTGAGCAAAAAAATTAAGCCACTAATAAAGATACAAATAATTTTAGAAGGATTAATTATATTAATAGGTGCTTAATCATGTATTTTTTGAGAAATGTTATTAATAGTATTTGTTATACTGATCATAAAGCCGTTAAATTATATTGTTGTGGCAAAAATAGTAGCGTAAATCTGCAAGATTTGTCGGTAAGAGTCTTTGTGCTGTACAAAGTGTGTACCCTCTGTATGAGGAGACTGGCTTGATAACTAGAAGACCAGGATCCGGCCAAAAAAAGAGCTACAATTAAAAAAAAATACTGTTTTTTGTTGTTTGATTTTTGGAGTAGAACATTTTTTTCGGGTTTTTTGCAAAACTAACTCTAAAAAGTGATAGATCTAAAAATTAGTGAATAGATCATTAGAAGGCTTTGTGCTGCTGAATTATCTTGTAGAAAGATGACTTCAGATCTACTATTGCGATGCCGGCATCAAATATCAGGATTGTTTTCAGCTTAAAATTACTTAATATGGTATGATTAAAATTGACTTCAGACGTCTACAAGTATGGAAAAGATCAGGAAAAAAACAACTTATATTTGGCAATGGGTCAGTTATGGTTTAAATTAGAATTTCTTTACAAGCACGCACAGAGTTAATTTTTTATTCAGAATAGCTTTTTAGCTGCTCACAGGTACACTACAAAAGTTTATATTATGCCATTAGTATTTATGATCACTATGGGCGAGCATAGTATTTTAATGCAAGATAATGCCAAACTTCACACTAGTGTTGTTGGAGAGTATCCGGATGATTGGAATTTATTTAGTTTGATTGGATTTTAAGATGAGTTGAGACAACGTATCCAAAAACATACACCAGTTTTAAGAACTGAGAAAGTTTAACAAAAAAAAAGAAGCGCCTGTGATCGGTTTGGTAAAACAACAGGACCTAGAAACCTGTCGCCTACAATACCCATCCAAATGTTTAATGAAAAACCTGTCTGATGTCCACAATCAATTACAAAATGTGAATTTTTGTCTACGCAACAATGTGTATTATGAAAATTAACAACTCCATTTCGTGTAAATCCGGCTTCATCCGTAAAAAGTATTTTGACAAAAAACTGCGGGTCTTCAGCATCCTAGCTTAGAAACCAGCAACAAAAAACCAAACGTGCCTAAAGATCAGTTAAATTTAAGGCCTGTACTTGTTGTATGGTATGGATAGAGCAGTTGCTTGTGGAAAAAATTTGTGCTCTAATTTTTTTGTTCAGCAGTATATACTGACATTGGTCTGCCGAAAAGATAACACTGTTTTTGAAGTAAACCGGTACCTCTCAATCTCTGGTGAATTCTTTCAAACATACAATGTGTAGGAATCTGGCAATTTTAATAAGTTTCTACATAATAACATCGCGCTTTGGTGGCAATCCCATAAGCACGATCATATATGAAAAGCATGTTGTCTAGTTCTGCATTAGAGTAATCAGCCTTAGCAATAAAAACTTGTGCACTAACAACAACTGTCAAATACTGAATGTTTATTTTACAAAACATCAGCCAACTATAATAAGAATATGCACGTTTTTGTAAAATAAAAAATAAAGGGAAAAAGAATAATAAAATAAATCTTTGAAACCGTTGCTATGACAACCCATGTTTATTAAGACTGTTTTTGTTTGTTGTGGTTTGTACTATAGTAACCCTTTTAAATATTTTACATTCTTTTTTGAACACCCTGTATAGTTGTTAGCAGAAATAATTTACTGGTTCAACTAGGCATTGTAAATTTTCTGTACTGTCTGCAACAATTTTAACGTTTGCTGTTTGGTGTTGGTAGAGGCTAGAAATTAATTGTATATTTTTGCTATTGATTCTTTTTTTTTAGTTTTTTTAGTAGTTTAGAATGCTGGACACAATTAAATGCCTTTTGGAAATCAATAAAACAAAGGAGTACTAGACACTATTAAATGCCTTTTGGAAGTGAAGCCGATGTACATAGCATGGTTTATGTCCAGATATTTTTACTTTAATTTATGTAAACTAAAAAGTGCCTCTTTGTTTTTTATGTTCTAGTTTTTTGTTTCTATTTTATTTTGGTAGCGTAACAACCTTAACATTAGGTTAGGTTAGTATAGTATGATGCCATTTTTGAATATGTTGTTAAAAAGTTTTAGTAGGATATCTATAGCGTCTTTCTTAATAATTTTTATTAATTTATCTAACATTTTGTTGGTGTAGTTGCTTTCCAGGATTTGGCGTTCTTGAATGCGTGTTAAAAAAATTTCTCTTAAAATTTCTGGGCTTGTTCATTCTGAATCGGAGTTTGTCGGCCTTGTTCGATTTCCATTAAATAGTTTATGTAAGTATTCGCATTATTTTGTAAAAAAACTTTAAGGTTTTATGATCCAATCAACGTCTTTGCTTAGTAATATTTTTAGGTTAATGCGTTTTTGTTCTTTTGCTCATTTCTTTTATCTTTGTGTGCATGTTCAAAAATAGTGCTTGTTTTTGTAGATTTCTACTTTTTGACATTTGTCATTTTTTAGCTTTATGTTTTCTACTTACTTTAGCACTTTTTTTATGTTTTGACTTTGGAAATGTTATTGGTATTTTGGGTGTTTTCAGTGTTCTAGTTTTTTTTTCTTTGTTTTAATTTGTTCATTTGTTGTTGATTTGCTTTCAGTTTTTTAGGGTCCATCATTTTTTTTTGCGTTTCAGTTTTATACTTACTGCAGTTAGTACAAGGCTATGGTCAGATGTCAGCATCTAGTTATCTTCCTATTAATTTCGTTATTATCTTTTACAATAATTTACAATTTACAAGCATAAGCTTAAAACAAGAAAAATCAAAAACACATTATAATTTTAATGATTTGCTTGCTTGACAAGTGATAATAATAATAGTTGTATGTGCTGTTTCTAGTCGTTTGTCGCAGTTATTGTGACAATTGTACGCCGCAGCAATACGACTAAAAAAGAGTCATCTTCAATGTGCATACGACCACAAGAGATGAAAGATAGTCTCAATGTTAACTATCCAATAATTTGGGGAACACAACTTTTGCTGACTTAGATTTGATACTTGTTATTAACTAATTTGAGATGTTGATTTCAAAAATGATAACAGTTTTTGCCCATTACATCAAGTTTTTGTTCTACAACATATCGTTTAATTTCATATACTAATGCTATAATAACTTTATTGATAGTGTCATATAAAGAAAATGATACAATTTACATACTTTTTTGTTGTTCGAAGTGAGAAAATCAAATAATTTTAATTTTTAAATTTTTGTATGAAGGATTTTATGGAGTGCACCATTTCCAAACAATCTCTTTTAATGTTCTAAAAGTAGTCAGCCATTATGTGAGTATCCCACTTTTCTTGGTTATGCCTCTAAATAACTTTTAAATCTTGGTAGAATCGTTCACCCGCTTATCACTTACATCTTCTACATTTTTGGAAAATTTGTCAAAATAATTGTATAATAAATGCTTATGTTGCAACCCAGACGATGACATTTTTTTATAAATCTTGGAACAAGTTCAACATAATTGTCTGCTTTTTTATTTCTTAGAAAATTTTGTGTGCCACAGAAGAATTTCATGCATTTTTCCGCCTCATTTATAGTAATTAAATTTTTTAAATCGTTGACTAATTTTCTAATTTATGGTTCATTAAAAATGCTAGTTTTTAGTTTTCAAAAGCTCAGTTTGGAAAATTCATCGCATATGAATTTAATATATTGACCATCTAATTTTAAAGCTCTAACAAACTGCTTTATTAGGCCCAGTTTTATGTGAAAAGGGAAAAATATGACCCTTGAACGCTCTACTAAAGGTTGGTGTATTACAGTTGGGTTCTTAACATTTATACCACTTCTTGCCGGCCAATCTTTCTGAATCCAATGCTTGTCCTTGGCTCTGCTGTCCTATCATTACAAAAATCATGGATACTTTGTAAATCCTCCTTGTTGACCAAGTAAGTAGTTGACAATTTTAAGATCTATGGAGATGATCCACTTATGAACTTATACTTAATTAGCTCCATCACCATTTTAATTGTATCTTAGTCTTCTATGAGAAGTACTGAATGCCCTAATGGAATTGAACCGTATTTATTTCCATATATATATGGCGCAAAATGCAAAAATTGCCACTCACTTGGGTCATATAAAAGGTCTTCCATTAAGAGCGCCCCCATTTGAAATGTAAATAAAACGAGCAATTGATGAGATATTAAAGATCTGCTTATTGTGGGTTGAAGGTGACACTATACCATTAAGAATGGAACAGAACATTGTTCAGATGGCCACCTCTGAAACGCCGCTGGACCCAATTTTCCTTCACTTTTTTACACAAATCTGGCGATATGTCAGCAATAGCTCTTTCAATATTGGTCTGGAGCTCCTCCAATGTTGTTGGTTTGTTGCTGTAGACCACTGACTTAACGTACCCCCAGAGAAAAAAGTCTAGGAGCATTAAATCGCACAAACGAGGCAACCAAGTGATTGGGTCGTGTCTTGAAATAACACGGTTTCCGAACGTGGTCTTCAATAAATCGATTGTTTGGCCGGCTGTATGGCATGTGGCCTCGTCTTGTTGGAACCACATATTGTTCACATCGAAATCATCCAATTTGTCCCAAAAATAATCGGTTAACATGCCCCGATAGCGATTGCCATTGACCGTGACGGCATTTCCTGCATTGTTGAAAAAGAAATAAGGGCCAATGACTCCGCCGGCATGAAAACCACACCAAACAGTGAGTTTTAATGGATACAAAGGTGACTGGTTGATTTCCTGAGGATTTTCCCTTGCCCAAATGCGACAGTTCTGTTTATTAACAAAACCGTTTAGCCAAAAATCAGCCTCGTCACTCAGAAGGATTTTTTGATAAAAATCATTATCTATCTCCATCTTGTCTAAGGCCCAATTGATAAAATTTCTGCGCAGCAAATGGTCATTCGGCTTCAATTCTTGGGTTAGAACGGTCTTATACGGGTGTAGGCCAAGTTTTTTTCACAAAATCCGCCACAATGTTGTTTGGCTGATCGCCAACTTTTGAGAACGGCGTGAAATCGATTGGTTTGCTTGTTCGGCTACAGAAGCTCGTACAGCGCTAATATTTTTTTTGCTTCTGGCTGGTCTTGCTCTTTTCGGCACGGGAACATCCAATAATAAGTTGGTCGACTCAAATTTAGCCACTAAACGAACCACAGACCGTTTATCCGGACGATTATAACGACCCAAAATCGCAGTCAACGCACGTATAGTTGCGGTGACCGAACTCAAATGTTCGTAATAAAATTTAATAATTTGCAAAAGTTGCAGTTCACCATGATGAAATGGTATAATATCTCGAACAAATTGACGTTTATAATATAAAAACTTCACACATGTTCAAATAGCAGCTATTCAAAACAGGGGCGTCCCTATTGGTAAACCCTTTAATGTCACATTCATCAAATTTAATAAACCTGGCACATCATGGCAATAAACTAAATCACTGTCTACTTTAAAATATTGTAAAAAATTTGTTTCTCTGGTACGATAGATTGTAACATTAGTACCTGGCCCGAGCCATTTTTTTTATACCCTTAGAAACTAGCAATTCTGAATTTTAAATTTCTTACTAAATCATTTAATTTGGCCAGATTAAATCTATGAGGTGTGTATTGTGTAGAGAGCAGCATTCTCAAGTAATGCAGATTATTGAAACATTGGCACAGGCACGCTATTAAGCGTATTGTTGATTCTAAGTTTGGGTATGTGATTTTTAAACAGAAATAACAATTATCTGCGTGATTTTTAGGCTCTTGCTTTTTTTTGTTCTACTGTCGTAAATTTTTAAAACATGGTTTACATTCCTTAAATGCCCAAAACTTGTCTTGGTCTGCAAGTCCCACTTTAAAGTATGCGAAGTACACCAGCACAGGAGAAGCGGCAAACTAAATAAAAACAGCACTGGCAATCATAATCAGCAATCAAACTAATGGGGCCGTGAAAGGTTTTATCTTTGTCTATATTTTGAATAAAATAACGTTATTGGAAATTAATGCATGACCATTTGACTTGAAAATCATACAAATATATGCACTAACATCTGGAATCATCAAGCAAGATATCAAAGAATTCTATGACCAACTTAGAACGGTTTTTATATACACAAAAAAGGAAGAAATATACATAATTATAAGAGATATAAACGCTAAAATGATACAAAGAACACTTAAAACAGACTACTTTGGATTGGGATTGAGAAACGATAGATTCTGCTAAAAGAATCACTACAATTATAAACACTTATATTAAGCTATCATTAAACAGAATATATACATGAAGATAACTATCAGAAAATTTTCAGGGTTATTAATGTAATTACCTTTGTCAAAATTTACATACTATTCAACCACAACTTTTAAATAACTGGCTACAAGCTACAGTTAAAAAAGAAATTAAAAAAATTCTTTCAAAAAAGTTGAATTGCAAAATCTTAAACAAAACCAAGTACTACAGACAACAAAAGATAAGATAAACAGTGATTTAAAAATCATCTCTAAAAATATCAATTCTGAAACAAAAATTTAAAAATAAATGTGGTAAAATAAAAATCATCTGGATCCGAAGCCATGTCTTGTTGATGATTTAGCAAGTTTTTAGCTATTTGGGTGGTAATTTTGTGGAAACTTTTAAAATTAGAAATTTAACTTTTTTTATAAAGAGGAAAAGTGTGAATTATTTATTATTACATTTGTAATGTGCGTAATGAACTACAGATTTATAAAAAAAACTCTACTACTGTTTTGTTAAAAATGCTATTGGAACCTGTTGCAAATTTGGGCTTAAAATGTCAGATAATATGTATCATACTAAGTCAACAAACTAATTTTAAAATTATGGCAGTATCAGTGCGCTGCTTACATTGTCTTATTTTTTTGTGAACCTTTACAATATGGTCTAAATATAGATTGCTATTGTAGACATGCGTACATTAAAGTGTGATAATTTGGTTTTGCTTTCTAAAATATATTTTTTTTGATTACCAGCTACGGTTTTTGTGCGTTGTTGTTGTTTTATGTACTTTTAGAGCTTGTTTTAGTCATCTGGGTCATAAAAACATTGTAATTTTTTGATTTTTTATTCTATTAAAAAATGAGCTTTTGGATCTGTTTAAAAAGAACTATTTTATTTAATCATAATGCAGCTAGTTAAGTGCTATTGACTTTTTTAGACGTTTCAGTATCAGGTAGTGCATGAGTAGTATGAGCTACAATTGTTAATGATTGTGACAGAAGTTTGTGCTATGATGTTTTTAAACAAAGGTTTTTATCAAGTTGTTAATGGTCTTTTTATACTGTAACGTTTGATTTGAACTACCAGTTATTTTGTTTTTCGAAGGTATAATGACATTTATGAGTTGACAGAAATTTAGTTTTATGTTTGACATTTGAGAAATGGGACGCTTTACACTTGAACAAAGTTGGGTAATAATAAAATTTTACTTTCAAAGTAGTGAGTCTTCTACTCAAACGGTAAAAAATTTACGAAACAAATTTGATTAAAAATAAGTGCTTCCATCTCAGTTTGTGGAACAATTTGTGAAGCAAGTTTGCAAAATTGGGTTGTTAGTGAATAAAACAATGCTACTTATGATATGATATTAACTGCATAAATCAGTTTATTAAACGTTTGATAAGCGGATGTTTGTATTTTGATGACTTATGTATCTATTGAGCTTTTAGAAACATTAGAACGTCAACTTCAAATAACTATCAACTCAATTATAAACTGTATAGGATATTTTTTAATTTTTTATATTATATAAATAGAAAAAGTATCGGCATTTATAATTTTTTTAGATTGGTATTCAATAAATCTAAACTAATTAACTAACGGAGCGTAAACACGTTCACTAGGCGGGGGTGCGTTTGAACGCAAAAGTTAGAGGAAAGTCTTAACGGCCCTAGTAAGTTTTCAACTTAACTGATGCTAGAATTAAGATGAGTTGAGTTAATTTCCCAGAGTAAATAAAAAAACTTGTTTAAACATCTTAAAGAGCAAGTTTTTTGTTATTATTGTCAAAAAATTTGCTTTTTTAAGGTTGTACACTAACAGTTTACAATCGACTTGATGTATGAGAAATGTTTCTGCCATTGATGTTACGACCTGTTTATGGTCTCTTCTTAATTAGTTTTTCTTTTGTTCCAACTTGTTAAATTTTATTTTAAGTATAAAATCTATGAAGGGCTAATCTGCTAGTACAGCTTGTACAAGCTTAAGTGTTTCAATTCCTTTAGATTTAAAAAGTCATTGTTTGGGTTTTGGGTTATATGGACATTGGAGGCAACAAGCTGGCTGATAAAACTGATTGCCAGACACGGATTTCAAAAATCATAAAAAATTGTAAACAAAAATTAAATGGCAAACTATAGTATACAGTGTATCAAGGTTCAAAAATTGGTTTTAGTAGTCCGCGGTTTTTAGCAGCACGAAAGAGCAAAGCGAGTTAGGGCTGCTAAAAGCTGTTAAAGCATTTTGGCACGAGATACACTCAATATTTTTTGGCCCAAAGGTTTCAATTTAAGGCTAAAACAGATGGTTTTGGTCGGAACAGACAAAAAAAAATAAACCTTTTGTAACGGCATGAAAGTTGCTAACAGATCTTGGCTGAAGATAAAAGGTATTTGTAGAAAATACATACTTATTTGACTTTCTTGTATTTTTTGACCGGTGAAATGCCAAATATGTTGTAATTTTCTGACGGTAAATTACATTTCATAAGAATGCAGAGCTTATTTTTTCTACCGTGATTGACTCAAAATCTTTGACAATGTAGTTATAATTTTTGCAAGACGCTGGACTCCTTAATGGGTATAACCATAACTTTTATGCGTAAGTAAGTTTTGTAATTAATGGTGATATTTAGCATTTTTTGCAAGTACTTTGCTTATTCAGAGCCTGTCTGAAATTGACACTACACAGGACACTAAGTATTGATTAAAGTGCTGCTGGTGCACTTATTTTTTTAGCTGTTCTTGTGATTTATCTCTGGCAGTCTTTTGTAGACAAAAAACAGGTATAAAGTGGGTGAACCAAGTTGTTATGTGACAACCATAAGGCATCAGTATTATTGCTGTTAATTCTTTTTTGCAACGATTATTTTTGTTAAGATTCTAGCAAGAATTTTGTTCAAAGCAAAGTTTTAAGTCAAAAAAGAACAAACATTTATAACGCATTTAAAAAAAACCATCTCAAAGTATAAGTAAAAGTTAATTAAAAACCTTAAAAACATGGTTAAACAAAATTTGAAAACCTTAAAAAAAATCATTGGTTTTGTTCACCGTCTAAATTACTTTATCACTACGTCACATTTTTTCAAGAAGTTATATCGCTTTGGTTTGATCTTGAAGGATTTATTGGTAAAGGTTTTATTTTCTGCTGTAGGCTTTTTAAATTTATTGGAAATGCCCTATCTCATTGCGTCTAGGATGGGTTCTTGGTCTAGCCAAGTTTGCTATAATTTGTCTTTATAAAAATCAATTTTTTAAAACTTACTTTTCATCTAAGCTACTATGAATTTCCCGCGTTAATTTTTTTTTCTGGTTCTTGAAAACCGCAACATTTTCTTCATCTGAGCGAGAAGTTGGTTGCAGATATCTTCCATAGTACAAAGAATCTGAATTAATGCTTAGAGGTTATTTTTAGAAAAATAACTATAGACATTTATGTGTAGATTTTTTATTTAATTATTTATTAGATTTAAATGTACATAGTTTTAAATGTCCATAGTCGATTTTTTAAAGATATCCCCTAAAGGCATATATCAATATCAGGACTGTTGAACATAAAACAATCTGAATTAATTAATTTAGTGGAATTTATTAGGAGAATAATCTTGATTGAATTAATTAATATTTAATCAAATCATCTGTCACTTTATTGGTTGCAATAAAATTTGCAAATATTTTTTCAGGATCACTTTAATTGGATGTTTGAGTTAATCGCTCTAGGTGGGGTTTTAACAGCTATTTGGGTGTTTCTGCTTTTTAATAAAATATAATTAGCACAAGTTACAAGTTATAACTAGTGGATTTGTAAACTTTATTTATCCACGTAGAAGGAACTATACTAGATGTTTTGAGCAATAGAAATCTATAACTGTTTTCGTCGCGGATTGCATGGTGTAGTTGAGTTGGTTTTTATAATTTGTCTATGTTTGTATCAATTGAAATATGATGTTAATAAAACATTTACTAAAGAAAATCTTGGTAAACATTAATAGGCATCCAACGTAAGGCATCCTAGAGTAAAAGTGCTCTAACTCCACAGACACATCACCAAGGAACTTCATATACGTGGTTGAAACCTTTTCCAAAAAATTGGTTACTCATCACCGGAACAACCAGTCTCTTTTACCACTTGAAACCCCGGTCAAAATTGTGACCACATATTAACTTGTTTTTTTACACAATTTGATTGGTAAAGAAAAAAAGTTACATAGGTTTTGCTAAATGTAAGCGACTATCTTTGCAGCAAAAAACAAACACTTATACCTTATACTGCTGATCAGGAAAAAAACCATAACTTTCAGTCATTACTTTGATTGAGATTTTGCTCCAGAGTGAGAAACCTTGAAAAACTATTTTGCTTGAATACCTCTTGAATCAAGGGAACTCAAACAAAATCCGAAAGAAGATTTTAAAGAGGAAGCCGACTTAAAAAACTAAAAATTCTTCATTTTAAGGTTTGGTAAAACCGACCAGCGTTGACGTGCACCTTTTCTGCCGAGTACCGTATCAACAGTGCTTGTTTACAGTCGGACAAAAACTCAAGCAAAGAAGACTCGACAAACTATAATGAGCTAATACTAGTCGCAGCATTTAAACAAGACTGTCAACGCCCTTCTTTTAAGACCGTATCTGTATTCGATTTGATTGACTTAAACCAGCACTCAAGAACGAAACTCGAATCCAGCAGAAGTCAAACATCACTATCGGCCAACGTGATTTTTTTGTGTACGGACGCGGACCTAGAACTCTGTGGAGTGAAACCTCTGGTACAACACCAGGATAATCTTAACCTATCACAGACTCAGGTGCAGCCGTCTGGAGAGAACTTTGAACCAGAAAGCGTATCCAATGACAACCAGTGGTGGAACTCCCGTGTGTCGTTTTGTTATCAAATCGAATCGCCTAAAGTCATTGTGACGTAGTACTGGATTCTATAGCCGTATGAATAGATATGATAGAGTGACTTTCCTGACGTTATTTTGCTACATCGTAGTGCTAACACAGGCTAAATTGTGTAATCGCAAACATCGGCTTGGCACAACGCAAGCCTCTAATGTCAGTTACTAATAAACTGTGTGCAAAACTTTGGTGGGTCAAACCACAACAAAATTTTGTATGTGACATTACCCAAAAGTGATTACTGGACAAGACAATAATTTGTAAAAGACCAAACACGTAATCCTACTATATTTTTTCTTTGAGTTCAAAAACAAAAAATCCTGAAAGATAGAAGCAGGATTGCAAAAATAGGGTAGATTGTTACCGAACATAGAATAGTATTATTTTGCTTTGCCAATGATTTGAAAATGTTTGCAAAAAACATAAAAAATTTGAAAATGTTAGTTAAACAGATTGAGAAAACGAAGGAAAAATTTAGTAACTGAATAAATCTTTTTCTCTAAAGGCGACGCAAAAATCTAGAGGTGGGTGTAAAAATTTTGCTAAATAAGATTTTTTGTAGATAAGTTTATTGTTTAAATTGTTGTAGTTTTGCAGATATTGATCTCAGTTAACTCTAGAGCTTGATAAAATAGTTTTGTCGTTGATAGTCTGGGTTAAGATTTTGGCCTGAAATAATTAAACTTTACCTTTCATACGTATAAATATTAAAACTCGATCTCTAAACAACTAAATTTTTAATCAATAAAATTTGGCTTTTATACATTAAAATCCGGCTTCTAAACAACAAAACCCATCTTTAAACTTCAAAATTTGATTTCAAAACAACAAATTCGGCTAACTGTTAACAAAATCCGGCTTATAAATAACAAAATTTAGCTTTTAAATATTAAAATCTGGCCTCTGGACAATAAACTCTGGCTACCTAAAAATAAAATTTGGTTTTTAAATATTAAAGTTTTAAAATCCAGATTCAAACAGCAAAATCTGGACAATAAACAATAAAAATTGGCTTTTTAACTGTTGTTTATCCGGTATTTAAAAATTAAAATTTGACTTTAAACAACAAAACCCGGCTTTAAACCAAAAAATCAAGCCTCAAATAATCAAACTCTGCTTTTTAAACTTTAAAACATTAAATTGGGTTTCAAAATAATAAAATTTGGTTTTTATATTTTTAAATCAGGTTTTTAAACAACAACTTTTGGTTTTTAAACAATAAAATATTAAAATCTGGCCTTAAACAACAAAACCCAGCTTTTTAAAATTAAAATATTGCGTTAAAACAACAAAATCTGGCTTCTACCGGTGCGCAGTAGCTTAAGAATGAGGTTGTTCATTTTTTTAAGTTTTTCAGTTTTCAGAAGTCAAAGTTGAGTTTTTTGTTTTTTGTTAAAGTTAATGATGTTTGGCAATTTATTTAAAGTTAACTATTCTACTAGTTGCAGTTTAAAATCACATTTTTGCAATTGAGACTCACAACTGAAGAAATTAATGATAACGTCATGAACATAATGAGATAAGAGATAAAAAACTTGTTTTAGATGGAGGAGAATATGACCTGAAAAAATAAAAGAGTTTGTAAGAGTTTTATTAAAACTATTTGACTATATATTATATAAACTGTAAATAACAAAATGGTCAAATAGTTTTTACAACTTTACTTACAAAAAGTTAAATATCACATTGTAAGGCTATACTGTAGCGTGTTAGTTATATTTTTTCTTATTTTCTTGATTTATTGCGGTTGTAAGTATGTATTTAACTTTAATATACTTTATTAATATATTTGGTTATCAAGTAGTTTTATATTTATGAGTGGTTGATTTATGTGGTTTCATATAGTGCAACTAGGACTTGCGTGTTATTTTTGTTAATTTTATATATCGTGAAAATAGGTTAAAATATAATGAAAAAAATGTACGTTGTTTATTTGATATGTTAAATTTACAATAACATTCTGATCCAAAACATATTATATAACATTCGTTCAATCAGTCTTCACTTTTGTGTTATATGAACGCGACTCGCCGGCGCTTTCGGTTGCGTAAGTCCTCGACAAGGTCTCTTTAACCTACATAATATTGTCAATCCTTGCGTTTAGAAGACGTGAGCTTGC
The DNA here is from genome assembly GCA_963932245.1 of Tachinus rufipes. Taxonomy (NCBI): domain Eukaryota; kingdom Metazoa; phylum Arthropoda; class Insecta; order Coleoptera; family Staphylinidae; genus Tachinus; species Tachinus rufipes. The sequence goes on along the minus strand of OZ010745.1, from coordinate 23,830,525 downwards.
TGCGGCAGAACCTTCCGATGACAATGGAATTACTCTAATTTCAGTCGACTGAGAGAATTTATTTGACATGCATTAGTAACAGATACACCACAATGGGTGGGTGTGGGAAGATCGACGTAAATTCATCCATCCATCCATCCGATGACGGCGAAAATAACATACAAGAAAATCCCTACAGTAAAAAAAAAACAAAAGAATATAATTAACATATTTTCAGTTAATATTAATATTAATGAATCTAAAAAATCTTAACTGAATTTATGTTTATATGCATTGGTTGCTACAATAAATGTCAACCGAAATCTTTCTGCAAGAATTAATACATTTTTATGGTTGGAGTTGGACATTTTTATTATAAATTTTCACAAAACTAATAAAATATGTGTTCTCCCGAGCATAATCATTCCACGTCGCAAAACATTTATGCGTTTCGCGCTCACGCCCGTTTATTTATCCAACGGTCCGACAAATAAATCCATTTCTTAAGTGCACGCTTCACTAATTACAGAAAATTTATGCCCACTATCCTCATGCATTTTCCCGTTTTTAATGGTTCGTAGGCGAACTAATTATCCTTCGCGTCTATTAAATCGCGATACATAAAATCCCGATTTACGGCCACAACTCATTGTCATTTCGCGAATAATTATCCCCGCTCGGATTAAAACCATTTCAATTACGCCATGTTTGCTTAACATAACGCGCCCGTTCGAATTAATAAATAATATTGTAATGGACTCAATGTCATAAAATCGTACGCTTTTCACCTAATTACTGAATTTCTGCATAATGAGGATGAACGCATTTGCATAATTGCAATTATTCACTTGGCTTAATTATGATTTATGCAACGCGATCGTTTAATTTATTTTATTTTTAAGTTTATCTGCGGTAGCTGGAGTATTAATTACTCACTGTCGTTAATTAGTGATGTACCAATAGCACTATCCGTTAAGTACGTACTTGTACTTGTAGATCCATGCAACACCTGTTAATGAGTCGCGTATTGTTATCAGCCGAGTTATCTATTAATTACTTGTTTTTCTTGAAAACGCTGCATATAATTAAGACTCGATCGTTGCAACGCGGTGCGATTTTTAGCGCGATGCTACGTCACGAATGAATCATAGATCGATGCTAATTGAAAACGAAAACAAATAAAGCGATATGCGATATGTAGAATGTGGACTCGTTAAAATTAATTGCCGTTCTTGTGTCGAGCTGCTGTCCAGAACAACTTTTTTTATATATATCGTGCACCTTCTTATAAAAATTATACGATTTATTATAAGGAAATATTTAATGCAAACAATTTCATCATTTTTTATATAAACTGCTTCAAGTGCAGTGTGAAAAATTGACATCCATTTATCTAATGCGTTTTATGGAAATGAAGTAAAGAAAGCAATATTAAGTGTAAACAAGAACTGCAACAGCAGCAGGAAGCAATTAGAGATATTTGCAAATTCAGATTGTCCAATTTATTTAACGAGGTGTTAATATTTTGAAAAATAGTGCATATCATAACATAATATATAAACTATATTGTAAATAATATTTAAGCTATTGTTTTTATTCTAAATACACTTTTCTTTATACGACTTGAGAATCATATATTTTTTACTGAATAAGACTAAAAACTATTTTACGAGTAGATACAATAAAAAATAATAAACAAATCATTTTTATACGGTCCTTTATTAAAGGTAATCATCAGATACTTTGCAGAGTTGGACCACAGAATAGGTACGTGGTCAAGGAATACGTTTTTGTGAGGTGGTGCGTCGCAGTGAAAAGAGAACACATTTGCTTTTCTCCTTGTTTACTTTCACTTGCCAGTCGTTTAACCAATCTTAAAAATTATTGGAGGTTTTTTGTAGCTTTATGGTGAGCTGTCTAGTAGCGTATTGTGCTATCTTAATCCCGTGCTTCTAGCCCGTAGGAATTTTGGTGACGTATAGGTTGAATAGCATAGGCAAAAAAAAGCCTTGTGGTACTTGGGATGTTGATTACGTGCAAGCCTTTATAAGTTTTTGAAAAAAGCTTTGTACTTAGGATTGCTTTAGCAATGTTGGTTAGAAACATTATTGTTTTGTACAATAAGAATTTTAATGCTCTGTTAGGAATTCCGTTAGAGCTTGGCGCATATCGAGCTTTGAGCATTGTTATGATTTCTTTGATTTGAGAAGGTAATACGCTGTTTAGCCTTTTGTGCGCAGGATAATCCTAAAATGTTATCAGCACAAACCTGTTGGGTATTTGAAGCTTTTTTTGTGGTTTTATGGATTAGATTAATAACTAGTTTGACGACTCTTTTAATGTCCGCAACCGTTTTTCCTGAGGCAAAACTTTTTTTTTTATATTTTGAAAAGAAATTCAATCCTTGTGGGTAACAAGTCCTTTTTTCCTTATTTGGTTTTTTTCCGTAGAATTTCAGTAATACTGCGTTGTGGTTGGAGCTTAGGTCATTGATTGTCTTAATTTTGATTTGCAAGTTAATGTCTTTAAGTATTGTTACGTTAATGAAGTTCCTTTGGTGACCAGCGAAGTGGTAATGTATAGGTTTGTCTAGACTCAGAATTCGATAACGTTTTAGTTCAACGTAGTCTTGCAATGCACGATAGTTTTGAAACTGTACATGTTGAGTATTCAGAGTAAAAATGCGGAGGTTTAAAAAAACCGTTTTAAAATTTGCCGTTTTGATAATGTTATCTGGGATGTATTCAAATGTGAGTTTAAAGATGCACAGCCTCAATAACATTTGAGAGTTTGCAAAAACCACGGATTTACGCCTCTAGTTCTTTTCCAAATACGTAAACGTGTTTGAAATTTTTAGTGCATGTCTAGGTGTGCCGTTTGATTTACACACTAGCATGTTGTGATTAAAGAAGAACTTTTTCACTTTGCCTATTTTGACATTTTGTGTATTATTCATTGTTTTGAATAGTTATAAGATTTGATATGAATTTAGTGGCAATTAAAGCGTCTACATGTGCAGTTGCATTTGCCGTTGTTGGTGCTAGTGGGTAGTCCACCGATTGGTGAGGCTCCAAACAGATTCCGCAGATGTATGATGCTTTGAAGCATTGTTTGGCGTTGTGCCCATGGCACTGGAACCTGTAACATTGAGATATGTCGCCGCCCCGCTTTTTGGTTTTACTCATAAACGTAACGGACTCCTTTAAGTTCATAAGCCTATTGAGATCGTTAATTTTTGCGCTTTTAGCTTTTTTTGAGAATTGTTGCAGAGAGATTAATGAGAAACAAACAATGTCAGTTTTTTTTCTGTATTTTTGGGAAGTTTTGGATTACCACCTTGAGGCAGTGTTTTTTGGAGGTGGATCAAGCTTTATCATCAAAGTTGTTGCTTTGCGATGTTTGGCGTTGGAGGCAGGAATTCATTAGCATTTTGAGAAGATAAAATTGCACAATATTATTATCGCAGAAGTATTTGGAGTAGCTTCAGAATGTATCCTTGTTGGACAACACACATGCCGGAGGGCTCGACTTATATAACTTGATTGAAAGTTGGGTGAGGTTGGAGGTGTTGTTGTCACCGGCAAGGAGGACAAGACCCGTTTTTTGTGGTTTGCTCTGGACGAAGAATCCTTTTAGGTTGATTGGTGTTGCAAAGTTTTTTTGCGGTGGTGTTGCTTATCAGAGAAGTGGCATTCTCCAGAGCAGAGAGGACCGGCAGATTAGCGGCGCTAGTGACTTTGGCCTTTCATTTTATTGGGATTGGCCATCTTTATCTTTTTTATGACGGCGAGTGGTGGCGCGAGAGCACCAACGTTTAAGGTCATTGAGTCAATAGTGTCTATTAGAGTCATAATGATGGCTTTGAAGGATTTGAGTTTTTGGACACTACCTCGGAGATCATTGGACATAGCCCGTTACTGCTTTGACTTTGGAGTGGGACCTGTTACATGGGTTAGGACTTGTCTTTATTTTTCTATTTTTTCTGGTCTATCTGGCGCTCCTGGGAGTAAGAATTTGTTGTCAGCTTAAAGATTGAGCTGCTGCTGCATTGGCTGTGCCATCGCTGTTGTTGCTCTTAAATCCTTTTTTGCGGAAACAAACAGATTCAAACTGAATATGACTGTAAAGTTTTTGGCAAATTCCCAGAAATTTGCCCTACCAGATTGTTTTTTTTTTCTTTCTTTTAAAGACAATAGCGTGAACGTTTAGTAGCCTATTTGTCATTCTCTGCGCATTACACGTTACAACTTATAACCAAGAAAACAAAAACATACGAGGGGCATTGCTAAAGTTTGCGGAATCAACTACTGCCTGTATTTCCAGCGTTCTACGATTGTCATATTCGTATAATTTGAGGTTTTTTACTTATAATTTAGTTGACAGTTGACAAATTTCAAACTGCTCGGTTTTGTTTCAACAAAATTTAATGAGAGTAATAATTGTGTAAAAAATGAAAATTTTCTTCCGAGTGATGATTTTTTATGATTTTTGATACGGTTTAACAGCAGAAATGTGTGAAAAAACTTAGTTTGTAGGTACAATGTTAGGTATGAAGCACCATCTAAAACTATGGTTTACTAATGGTTAGCAGAATTCAAGCGTAGAAGACCAACGTTTGATGACAATCTTTGCAAAGGTCGACCATGCACCTCTGTTGTCGCAAAAAATATTGATGCTGTGCGTGAAATAATTTTGTCAGATTGGCATGTGACCTATAGTGAGATAAAGGCGTCCTTAGGCATTGTAGCAAAACAAATACATACAGTTTTGCACAATTATTTGCATGTCAGGAAGCTTTGCAGTCGATCCTACACAATTTGAAAGAAGAACAAAAACAGGCACAAGTGGTGCAAAGAAATGCTAAAGAAATTTGAAGGGGGTCGTTCAAATATGGTATAAAACACCGTAAAAGGTGACGAATCTTGGATATATTTATATGAGCCTAAAACTAAACAGCAATCGACTGTATGGGTGTTTCAAAATGAACCTAAACCTACAAAAGTGGTGCGTTCACGAAGCGGTTCGAAAAAAATGATTGCTTGTTTCTTCTGAAAAACGGGTCATGTTGCAACTGTTGCATTAGAGGATCAAAGGACAGTTAAAGCTGACTAGTATACTTCCGTTTGTTTGCCAGAAGTTATCGCTAAAATCAAAAGGAACTACATAAATCGGCAAATCATTGTTCATCATGACAATCCAAGCGCTCACACAGCACGACGATCTGTAGAGTATTTGACTAGTAACATCTTCCAATTAATGGTTTATTGCCCATATTTGAATAATTTATTGCCCAATGACTTTTTCCTATTTTGACATATCAAAAATAAAATGCGTAGCAAGCGTTTTTATCGCCTGAAGAGGCCGTCGAAGCATTTAAATCACTTGTTTTGGAGGTACCTCGCTCAGAGTGGCAAAATTGTTTTAAAGATTGGTTACATCGGATGCAAAAAAGTATATATTTTAAAGGAGAATATTTTGAGAAGCAATAAAGCGATTTACATAACGTAATTTGTGGTTTGGTTTACATTTTCCGCAAACTTTAGCAGTGTCTCTCGTAAAAGATGTTTATTACTAATATTTATATTTGGCATTATTGTTTGATGCAAACGCATACAAATATAAATTAAATTTAATGTTTGCAATACTGGCTAAAACACATTCAATTGTCAGGCAGATTTAAACAAAACCACCTACACATAAAACAACAGGCAGGAACCAACCAAGTAATCAAACACTTTTTTCAACGTGTTTAGAGCGCGCGTACAAATTTTACAGTAAAACTGGAAAAGGACTTATATGAACCCACTCAAACTTACAAGTAACTTACAAGCAATTAATTAAAACTTACGCTAGAACACAAAAAAAAACAACTTATACACTTAAATCCTGCCAGCCATATAAAGGTTCTAAACAGCAGAAAATTGCTACGACGATTACTAGCGGAAAATGGCAACGGCAAAAGAAACTGATGCAGAGATGGAGTCTGCAAGTTTGTCAAAGATTATCAAGTAAACAAAAAGGAATACAATTAGTGGAACTGCATACACTATTTATGAAGGAGGAGATATGCAACAAAGAAGAAGTAAACAAAGACCTAAGAAAACTAAGAACGCATCTGAGGACAAACTAATTAGTTTAGTAAATAGGACATAGATTAAAGAAAAAAAAATGCAGAAGTAGATGTCAGTGCAAATAAACAGATACAAAATGACAAAAGAGAAAGACAGAGGGGTTATAGGGAGAGAGAGACAGGGACAGCATGCATGCATGCGGCAGATGCTGCGAGCAAATCCGCAAGACTATAACCAGCTCACATTAAACTATAGACTAGTTTAACAAGGAACAGGGTAGGGTCACTTACTTAAGCAAATACCTCAATACGTAAAAAAAAATAAGTAAACAAGACATCTAACCGATAAAATCAACAGTTTAACAAAATAGCGCCACATGCCACACAGCTAGTTTAACAACTAATCTAATAAAGGGAAAGTTTGGTAATTGTGTAAATAGTTGCTTTTACGTTGATTTAGTATTTTTATGGAGTCTTGTTAAGTTGTTTGTTTATATCAGAAAAACTCAGGAACAATATCAAACGCAAATTTGCCAACGTTCCGGCCAATATGTATGCAAAAGTGGTAGAAAATTGGCTTCAAAAAATCGATCTGATGTCAAGTCTATCCAATTCTGAACAAAAAATGTTTTGCAACATGGAATTTGTTGCTGTCCAATAATGCATATTTTGTTTATTGACAAAGCCGTTAAACCAAAAATGAGCTTTATATATTTATTTATCTATCATATTTTTCGAAAAAAATTATGATATTATTTGTCTTTAATAATTTTGCAACAAAATGTAAAAAAAATTATATTAGTGTAATTGAAAGGAAATTTCTCGTAGAACGCGATCTTTATGTCACTTTTTTAAAGTTCTAAAAAAAATCTCGAAAATTAGTCAAATTACGAAAAACCCGAGAAAAAATCATTTTTTCGCAATTATGTTATATTTCAACCTAAGGCAAGCGAATCCAGTTTTTTAATTTTTGCGATTAAAAGTATTATGTTTCAAGAGTATCATATTCAAATTTCAAATGTCTAGGTGTAACGGAATCGAAGATATAAAATTTTCAATAAAATGGTATTTTTCCATTTTCTGCGGGAAATTTTGAAAAATCAAGAGCCTGTTTTACGGAAAATTTCCTATATATATTTTTTGACTATTTTTTGCTTATTTACAGCACAAAAACTAAAAAAAGACAAAATATTCCTAAAAAAAATTAAATGACCCCCATTTACACTGTATTGAACCTAAAATTTTAAGAATCGTCTAATTTTAATACTCCAAACATGTGTACAAAATTTTTTAGATGTTGATGTGGAGACGTTTGTCCATACTAACGTGGAATTACCCTAAAGTTAATGTTAAATAGTTTATTGTTATTGTATTTCCACATGCCAAATTGCATAATTTAGAGAAAACTGTATTAGTTTGCTATATTTTTAGAAAAACAAGTGATGGTATAGTAGATTCCTTTGCAAATTTTTTTGAATCTGTACACCGCTATGTACATTTACGGGTTTGCTCAATAACTATACCTTTCCACCTATTCATACTTATATAAATGAATCCCATCTTGTTCTAAAAATATCTGACGTACTTGATGAACTATCAGCATTAAAATCCAACAACTGTCCAGGGACTGATAGATTGACTGCTTCTTTCCTTAACAAGTGTGCATTTGCCCTAAGCCAACCTTTGTGGCTTTTATTTAATTTATCTTTAACCACTGGTACTTTTTCTACTTGTTGGAAACAAGCTATTATCACTCCAATACATAAATCTGGTGCCAAAAATAATGTTAAAAACTATAGACCTATATCCATTTTATCGGTGTGCCAAAAGTTTTTGAAAAGCTAGTTACAAGACACTTGTCTACCGCTCTGCAATCGGAAATTTCCTTTAACCAACACGGTTTTCGAACTGGTAAATCAACATCTTCCAACCTCTTATTGTATGAAGCTTATATTACTGATACGCTGAAGCTTTTGATACCGTTGATCACAAAATACTAATTAGTAAATTGCGTTGTATTGGCATTAATGGCATCCTATTACAGTGGATTTAATCTTGTTTATTAGACAGATCCCAACTTGTTTGGATTGGTCCAATGCGTTTTGCGAGGTATTGACGTTACGTCAGTAGTTCCTTAGGGATCACACCTAGGACCTCTGCTGTTCAATATTTTTATTAACGATGTAGTGAACTGTTTTACGAATGCGCGCTGTTTATTGTTTGCTGACGACATAAAAATCTTTATGAGAATTCATACACTAGACGATGCTTCACTACTTGATAAGAAGGTGCAGCCTTTTTCTAGTTGGTGTCAGACTAATTGTCTATCACTTAACTTGAATAAGTGCAAAGTATTGACATTTTCTAGACGTAAGTCTACGGTAATTTATAGATACTCCCTGATGGTTGAATCGCTGTTGAGGGTTAACACTATTCGTGGTTTAGGCGTGACGTTTGACTCTAACTTATCATTTACTTCGCATATCAATATCATTGTGGCTAAAGCATATCAGCTGTTAGGCTTTGTCAAGCGCAATTCCAAAGAGTTTTATGATCCTAAAACCATTGTTATTCTTTACAACGTCTTAGTACGCCCACACCTTGAATATTGCTCTAATGTTTGGTCTCCGTATACCTCTGAAGGCAAGGAAAAAGTTGAACAGATTAAAAAAAAAATATGTTTGTTTCTTAGCATATAAATGCAACATTGTTGGCAGCTACGAGGAACTGCTGTCTACTTTTATTTTGACCAGTCTTAAGAAAAGACGTTTTAACTTTGACGTAACGTTAGTTTTTAAAGTGCTTCATGGAATTATTGATTGTCCTGAATTGCTTACTTCAATTGGTATTCATGTTCCTGCTCGTGTCTTACGCAGTGAATAATACGCAGTGACCTCTTATTTCATGTCCCATATAAACGTACTGATTATGCACAAAATTCTGCGTCTACACGTATTTTGCGGCATGCTAATAAGATAAATGTACATTTTTTTAGAGATTCTCTTAATACTCTGCGTCGTGCCTTTAACACACAATTGTGATCTTTTTGTATATTAAATGTTTGTTTTTATTTTTTATTTTAGTACTTATTAGTAATTTTATATATTAATTATTGTATTTTTAAACTGTATATATTCATACTTGTAATGGCCTCCGTCAAGTAATAAATAAATAAATAAATAAATGAATAAAAAGTTGGCAAAGTTTAGCGTTTCTACTTTGTTTAATAAGTTGGTTGCGTATATTTTTGTTTAATTTAATTTTAATAATAATAATTCAACAAAAAACTTACTGTCTAGTTTTAAAATTATGATCAACATTTTTACCTTTGACTAATTATCTGCATAAAATTGATGACATTATTTAAACAATTTGCATAATAACTAAAATATTAATAAATTTAGAATTAGATAGCAACGCCTAGGCTCATAATTTCTCACTTAACAATCACTTAGATTCAATCACCTCTACTGGCAATTCTCATCGCTGGTATCCATTAATCTTCCAACCGTCTCCAATATTAATTCCACACTGTCCAACTACTTGATTTTCCAATTTGCAAATATAAACGCTAAAGTGCGATGTCGTACAGTGATATAGCACTCGCAGCGCATAGTAAACATTTAGCAAACATTGCATTAGTTAAGATACCGTCTCAACCTCACGGTAAATCAGAAAATTAGCAAATGCCCACGCCTCGGTAACCGTGCTCTCCATTTATTTTAATATTCGCTGGCTCGGCCAGATCTCAGATTCCGATAACTAACCGTATTTCGCCCAGAGAAAGTCTACGATAGAAAAAGAAATGTCTACGTATATCTGCATGCAATTTATATTATGCATTGCGCATACTTTCAATATTGATAAATAATTAATAGACTTTAAAAGGACAGATTTTAATATTAATGGAAATCGTGCTGGCATAATTTATCGACTTTTACTTACAACAACAATTAATAATTTTATTATTAAATCCGATCTTAAAATTAATTAATAATACTAAATTTGTTTGTACGGCTATGAGATAACTACTTTGTATTTGTTGCATCGTTTTATGGGTAGTACTTTTATCAAATGATGGAATTTTGCATATATTTCTTCATTATCTCCCCCATTAAAGTCATTATTACATCTATTTTATTATGTACATTGTTTTTTTATCATGTTCACTTGTTCGGTTCGTTCGAATCAAAATAAACGTACTATTACTCGTACGTGCTGTAAAACATGTTTAGAATCGCAGACTAATGGACAGCGCCGATCAATAGTGAGTTGCGAGCGCGTATTGTTTGGATCGGACTCTCGATGGCCGTGGGAAAAGCAAAGGTTTACCTAGATGTTGTTACCAGAAGCCACGGCGATGTCTTGTAAAGTAGCAATGCCTGAGCTAACTAACCGCTGACGATACTTCACCGAACGCCGATGAGCAAGCAAAGAGAAGCATCCGCACGGATATCAAACAATCGTTAAGTATAGAAACGATTGGAAACAATATGAGAAATGTTTGCTAGAGATCGCAAACACCGACCGACCACACGTGATGGAAATACCGGAGGGAAAGAACCGAGAAACATTTCCATTCATTAGCACATTTAATGAATTTGCGTGTTTGAATATTGATTTCATCGTTATTTTATTTATCTCAAACTATTTATTTGCAATTTTAAATTTCAATCAGTATTATTAAAACTAATTTAATAAATGTTTTACAATTATTTAAAAAAAAAATTTACATAAATTACTATTAAACAAAATTTATTCAGTTAAGCTCATTAGCTAATAAAATTGTGATTGAAATGAATTCTTTGAGAACAAATTTATTAAACTGATGCGCAATCTCCATCATTCTTTATTTCCTATAATCCAAAAACATAATTTTTAATAATAAAAAATGTTGTTACTTCTAAAGTTACAAGTTTGAGAATAATATGTGTATGTAGCAACCGCGTAACGTTGCTCTAGCAACTTACATTTACATTACAACATGAGATAAGGTTTATTTAAAAAAATTATGATTAAGCTTATTTTTGTAAAATATTAAGATTTTGCTCATAGTCAGCTTTATATAATTGCAATTGTTTTAGTGGCTAAACAAAATTCAAATATAATAATACAGAGCCATGCAAAATGAATGGGCAGTTGTTAGTGGCAACAAAATGACGATTATTTTTGTAGACACCAACTCGTGTTTTTTTTTTTAAACATGCCACAGCTAACAAAAAGTTAATCACAACCTAGGGCATCGTAAAATTATGACTAAACTTTAAGCCAAGTCGTGATATTGCAGAGAGGATACTGGTAGCAGTTATTAATAATCAGTCCTTGGCTTTGATGTTCTTGAATGTTACAACATTCTGAAAATATGAGAATTAAAAATTAATAAAACCAACAACTCTTTTTTACTGCACTAGCGGGAGAATTACTAAGCACCACTGTTACTGTCTTCTAAGTCTGGAGGCAGTCCGGTAAAGGGTCAACCGTTTTGCAGATAGGTAATAATGTTTGAGGTACATCATATTTGCCCATTATGATCTATGTTGTACGTAGTAAAACCTTATGGTAGTTTTAAGCTGTATATTTTCTGAGATTGTTATTTTTCAACAAGCAACTCTCTAGAAAGGTTGTTCAGATGTAGAGAAACTTGATGGTGTTTGTTAATAACAACTTGAAAATCCTTGTGTAGCTTACTATAATAAATTAGTCAAACCACTCGTGGCTTAGAGACTTTTAAGTGCAATTCGAGATTGCGTAGTTAATTGGCGTTGAGTTGACACAAGGTCTACCAACAAAGTGACCGTTTTGAAAGACGCATGTGCGTTGGAATACATATGTTCACTTAAGATGAGCGGGTAATCGTCAGTGTAAAGTTTGCATCCAGTATGCATTAGTATCAATCAATGTTTGTTGCTGTTGTTGATGATGATTTGGTTTCAGAGTTTTGTGTGGAACATAATCACTTTTTGAACTGCTTCTCAAGCTAGTTACTTTTTGACTAACTGATAATTTGTTTTATGGTTTGAGAAGGGAATTTGCAAAAGACGTGTCAAACTCGCTTTCAAAAGGAATGTGCCTAGTAACTAAACTCTTTCTAGTGTTGAAATACCTGAAAGTTTTTGACCGTTTGGCTCATGGACCATCCGTTTGAAGATAAGTAGTTTAGGAGATGGTTAAATTGGAATGCTTTATAAGGATTTGATGTTTGTTAGTTTAGGTTACAATTTGGTTGATCGGTTGGTTATTGGAGAAAATTTCCGTGTCTGGTTTAACGAGTCTGGCCAGATCAGAATTGGAGTTAACCGCTAGATTATTGAAGTTTTTTTTTCAAGTTTTGATATGTTGGCGTAGAGTGAAAATCTCAAAATTTTGAGGTTATGAACAAACCATAGAGCTCCGACAAACATCTGCTAAGTTAGACTTTGGAATGCCTAGAGACGATTGAGGTGTCAGTTTGCGGCAGTTCCCCAGATAGGAAACGTATAGGTGATCTTATAGTAGAAATATAGAGCTTTATTGAGAATGAACTCCACGTGCAATTTGTACGTGAGTTTTTTGGCTAGGTTGGATCCTTGATACTTGGCAGCAGCGGACCACGGTATGGGAACGTTGTTTAAATAAACATTCTCATGGGGGTGGTTAGTCGCCATATGAAAAGAACAGCTTTGTATCTCTCCGGATTCTTTTTAATTTGCAAGTTTAACCAGTTTTTAAAGTTGGTGGTGAGTGTTTGTAGTTTTATAGTGACCACTATAAGTGATTTTGAGGTGTATAGAAGCACCGTGTCGTCAGCATATTGAGCCATTTTAAATGCGTCTATCTTGAATGCATGTATGTATTAACAAATAGGTTAAATAACAGAATAGAGAGAATCAAATTTTTAAGAATTACTGCCGTAATCTGCCTTGAAGTATAAATGTGGTTACAAATTTTGACTGCCAGAGTTCTGTAATTTAGACCTGAAAAAAAAACCTTTGATTAATTTTGAGTTTAACTGATACTAGAATAACCCTATTGGAAACTATGTTGATGGAAGGGGAAAAATTATTAGATTTTGTGTGGTCTAGATTATGTCCAACATTACCTTTTCTATGACCTTAGTTTTTGGTTTTTACCAGGTTTTGGTATGTTTATAAATTTGAAGATTTGCATTTGCAATATTGGTGAATGCCATTATTTCTTTACGCAAAAATAATTCTTAAGCTCTGTTTAGAATTTTATCGGGGCTCGGAGCAGACTAAGATTTGAGTTTTTTAATTATTTTTCTGATTCAAGAAGGCTCTACGATTTCTATTGGTATGTTGTTGTCAGCGTCAAGTTGTTGACTATTTGGTGGATTCTTTTGAAGTACTTCAGATTATTGTCTTTGGTGATTGAGGGGGGGCATTAGAGTTTGAGACTGTTGGCAAATACTTTGGTTTTTTGAGTTTAAGAAGCCTTTTTAGTGGCTTGGTGGATTTGATCAGTAAAAAGTGAGACAGCTTTTTGATGTTTTCTTCCAACAATTGCGAGAAGAGAGTTTAATTCGTATGGATTAAGAGTTTTTTTTTTTCTACCAAGTTGATCTTTTTCCGTAGAGTTTTAGTAATAGTGGGTTGTAGTTTAAGCTAAAGCCATTGATTGTTCTAACCTCGGCTTGTAAGTTAACGATTTTAAGTATTGCTACGTCAAAAACGTTTCATTGGTAACCAGCAGAGCTATAGAAAGTGAGTTTATCTAGACTTAGTACTTGTAAACCTTTTGTTTGACTTTTGGTATTAGTTTGTAAGCTGTTCTGCGCTGCGTGCTTTGAGTTAAAATCCCCAGCAATTATTGTAAGAAGAGGAATTTGCAAAGACCGTTTTGAGATTTGCTGTTTTGATCATTTACCGCTATTGCATTTGTTTCAAGCAAGATCATGTCAGGATTATATACTTTGGAATAAATTAAAGATTTTTTTTGCATGAATCAGTGTTCTACGCTTTATGAGTACTACATACGTTTCGGTCTCAGCGCTTGAGTGAATTTGTAATTTGATCTTTTTAATCATGTCGTGGGCATTCCAGAAGCAAACACGGAGTAATACGTCTAGTGTATTATATATGTTTTATTGAGTTAAGAAAGAATAAAGCTGTTTTTTTTTGTTTGAATTTACCGTTTTTAGTGCTGAAGGAGCCACAGCATTTCCAAATAATTTGTTTGTTTTTGCCGCTGCAAGTTTGCAAGTACCTGCACTTTGAAATGAAGAAGACGGGACTAGGGCCGGCGCGAGCTTGGTAAATGACTTTTCCATCCAATGCCATCATTCTTACTAATGCTTTGCATCCTTTATTGTCTATACCGGCAGGATTGAGGTCGAAAGCGGGACGGCGCTTTTTTTGTGGGTGGATGGTTCTTGTATCTTTTGGCCTGAAGTGCCGGCAAGATTAGTCATTGACGGTTGTTTATTTGTAATTGCTAAGAGCAAGTGTTGGTTGTTGGTCAAGTTGGCATTAAAATGACATTATATTTACAACAACTCTGTTGACGTATCTGGACCTTCTGAAATCATTTACTCTTCTTTGGGGTTTTGTTTGGTTGACTTTTCAGGGACTGTGAGGTTTATGAAGCCGGCGGCAACTGGCGGTAGGTAGTGGAAAGTTTGCTCTCGTCCTTTAAGGGGAAATCTTCCGTGGCCAAACGTTTTAGGGAGCCTTATCCTGCTGTTTCTACCTCCTTTTCTTTGGGGGTATCAGTCAATTCCGTTACGTCTTCTTCTTTTTTCTTGGTAGAATAGTGGAGATAGTGGGAGCTGTAGTTACGTGTTGTTCAATTACTTGGGATAGCCTTTAGATGGTTGTGTTCAGCTTCTCTATTTTCTGGGTAAAGTTGATATACATTTCCTCCATCTGCTCTTTTAGGTTCTGGACCTGGTGGGTGAGGACGTTCACCCGGGAATGGAATCAGTTTTTTCTCAAATATTAATAATTATTAATACCAGCTAGCATTAGTAATTATTAATAATTGTAATTTTTGCTGCGACTTGTTGCTGGTTGAAGAAGTTTCTCTTTAGTAAAAATCAAAAAAGTTTCTGCCAAGAAACGCTTACTAAAAAGTCTTAAATATTGATGATGTTACAAACTGTATTAACTAAAACAAAGTGGACAATAGTATATAGACTTAGCAGAACAAATACCAAAAAGAAACAGAAGCTTAAAAACCTGATACTAAAATAGGAAGAATTAACTGGATATATACTGTTTACACTCAACTAGTTTTTTTGACAGAAAATTACAATTACAGAACAAGATAGAAACCAGAAGACAAACCAGATTAACAGGGAAAAAACTATTAACCACACACGTTAAACTATCACATTGTAGACTAGATTTAGACAGTCTGTGAACATTGACATTGAATATTTGTGTCTTTTATGTTTTAGGAAATACTAAATTTTAAAGTTTATTCGATGTGTCGATAGACGTTTTAAAAAAAGTTTTGGTCCTATCACTGAATTGTCAGTGAATATTTGTTACTTGTGCTACAAGTAAATATTTGTTTAGATTGCAATATGTTTTTTATTTTGTTTAAACAATGTATATGGAAATTTGTATAGAAAATGCTAAGATCTGGAACATTACGCCGGTGTTGTAAAGTATCTAAGTATGGGTTATTTCGGTCATAGTTACTATCAAATACTTTGTTTTCCAACAGGTTGTTGTAAGTAGTAAAGATTTTTTGTCACTTTTAAACCGTTACAAACCTGAGACGGGACAGCATTCTAGACGTTGTCTTAGTTTTTGCTACAAAAAACACTGCAACAAACGTCGCTGCCCAACATATTTATCAACTTTGGTATACATTACATACATTTAGTGACAATTATTAGCATTTTGGTGGGACACAAGAACAAGGTCACGGGCATCCAGGTTTTGTTGGAGAACCATAGTTTAGCTGTCAGCTGACTGGTACTGCACAGTTATGGTAACATAATATTTCACTGGCACATACCACTGAGAAGAGTCGTATTATAAGTACTTAAAACAAAGGCAGTCTCACATTTAGTCTGAGTTTTAGTTTAATTAAAATTCAATTTGTTATGGAATTATTTTATTTGTTTTCAAAACACCTTAAGGTTGTGGCTGGTAGTTACTCCAGCCGCTCTTTTGTAAAAAGCGTCACAAATTGGCGCCCGAGCCAGAGAGGGACTAAAATAATATAAACATTTTTTTTTGTCTTTGAAACATTTCTTTTTGTTTTTGTTTAATTTCATAAGAACATTTGTAACAAGAAAAACACTTGTATTATTGACATGTCAAAGTTCAAAAGGAAGCAGAGGAAACAGCTTGCCAATGTTTTGAGGCATTTTACATTGCTTAGTCCCAAATCAACTTAACCCAACCAGTATGTTTGAGTCAAAACTGCTGCACGGCAGACTTTAATGGAACTGTTTCACCTGTTCCAGCTTTTTACCGAAGGTTTAATGAAGAAACGCAAGACACGCTTGCGTAGATTTTTAAATACCAAAACACAAACAACACTTGAAAATGTCGTTGTACTAGAGCCTTTACCTAGTGTGACCTTAACCCCAATAACCTCTTGACCTGATCCATCCACAATTAGTTTTAATAGTCTTTAAGCTACTTTGTGCTTTGTGGTGCGTAAGAGGAATGTGTGTTACAATGGCAATAAGGTCTTTTTGCGTTTTTGAACATTTAGACGAGTTGATAATGTGAGACAGTGTCAAGGATCTACTTTTAGTAGCTCTACCGGAATTGTTAAAGCGTGCTGCATTGTTCTAATACCAAAATGACCGCCAGCCATAGACTGACTTTATAGTTGACTCTTTATTTTGTATGCCCGCCTGTTTGCTAAAAAACCTAAAAAATATGGTCCTTAATAGGAAACAGAAGTTTACTGAAGACTTTAAAACATACGTAGTCAGTCTACAAACGTTGATGCGGCGACATGGCGGCTTTTTTGCTAAACAAGCTTTTTGCCGACTCATAATTGAGACAATTAAGAAAAAACTATAAAAAACCAATCTTTTTTGCCGTTTTAGACCAGATAGTAACGATACCCACATAAAATAGATTAAAAATTGAACGTGAAGTCTCCATTTTGCTAGTGGCTGGGGAGCCAAGGACTAGTTTTCTCATTTATAGATGAGACACTTGTAGTGTTTACCAGAGAAGAAATGGGCCTTATCAAGTTCTTTGTGTTGCCTGGTAAATTGTTAGGTAAACCACTGGACTACACTTACTCTTATTTGAAAATTATGTTCTGGCTCGTTGATAATGAACTTTTGCAAAAAATATGTTACATTTTAGAACCAGTCTGTAGCTAACACCAAACATGTTTTCAGCGAAAAACACTCCGAGGTGACGTTGTAGTCAGTGTTAGTGGAACATGACCGCTTTTTATTGTCTCTTACTAAATCCGGTAAAATACAGAGAAAATTCCGGTAACTCTTGTTAGCCAGTTCTTCTAGATTATAGTTATGCTATTTAAGTTGCACTCTGCCACAATTCAGCAATTCCTAGATAAAATAATTAAACCTGAGATGGAATCACAAACTGTCTTGGAACTGCGGAAAATCTTTAGAATTGCCAACTGGTATTGCCGCTTTAATACTGCCTACTTTACGGTTTTTGATTCTAAAAAATTATTTACGCCGGTCTTGAGGGAGCCACAGGATAACCAGTTTAAGCAACTAAAATCCAAACCTGGTGAGTTATAATTCCCGACTCCCATTTTCATATAAACAGTGGGAAATGCATTAATACAGAGAGTGACGGGACATGGTCAGGTAATAGCTTAGACGCGTAGAATGTTGAACCAGTCTGAGAGAAATTATTCTTTGACTCAGAAGGAGTACTTGGCGATTGTGTGCGCCATCTAGAAGATAAGAGCTTATTTAGAGAGATATTGGTATACGGTGATTACCAACAATCAATTACTGAAATGGCTGTACTCATTAAACAGTCCAAATGACCGAAATGCTGTCTGTTGGCAATTCTTACGCAGCAGTTTAATTTCACCGTGAAGTACCAAAAAGGACAAACCAAGTTTAAATTGTAGGCGGGTAACTTCTTCTACTGTGACCCACCCACCCGGCCAAGTGTTAGTCATCAAAGGATCTACTGTTTGTTTTTCTTCTTGTGTTCTTGTTGTTAAATGTCCGGAATTTTTTTGGACAATAAATGTCTTAATCAATAACGCTTGGGTGAGTGAGCGGAAACTAAGTTTAACTTGTGGGAGGGTAGTTTCTTCTACTGTGACCCACCCACCCGCCCAAGTGTTAGTCATCTAAGGATCTACTGTTTGTTCCACTTCTTGTGTTCTTGTAGTTAAATGTCAGAAAATTGTTGGACAATAAATGACTTGATCAATAACGCTTATATGAGTGGGCGGAAACTAAGTTTAACTTGTGGGCCGGTAGTTTCTTCTACTGTGACCCACCCATCCGCCCAAATGTTAGTCATCAAAGAATCTATTGTGTCAACCACTTTTGTGTTCTTGAAGTTATTGCAAACAAGAAAAATGTTGAACAATAAATCTTTTGATAACTAAAGGTTGAGTGGGTAAGCAGGAACTAAGTTTTAATTGTGGAACAAAAGATATACTGTTTGTCTTACTATTTGTGTTTTTGTAGTTAAAAATCAAAAAATTGTCAGACAATAAATGACTTGATAACTAACGCTTGGGTGGGCGGGCGGAAACCAAGTTTAAATTGTAGGCGGGTAGCTTCTTCTACTGTGATCCACCCACCCGCCCAAATGTTTAGTGTTAGACTTGAAGTTATTGCACACAAGAAAATTGTTGAACAATAAATCTCTTGATAACTAACGGTTGGGTAGGTGGATGGAAACAAAATTTAATTTGTGGACAAGCGACTTCTTCTACTATGAGCCACCCATCCGCTCAAGTGTTACTCATCTACAGTATGTCTAACTTTTTGTGTTCTTGTAGTATAAAAACAAAAAAAATTGTTGGACAATAAATGTCTTGATCATTAACGCTTGGGTGGGTGGTAGGAAACTAAGTTTAACTTGTGAGCGAGTAGTTTCTTGTACTGTGACCCACCCAACCGCCCAAGTGTTAGTGTTCATGAAGTTATTGCAAACAAGAATACTGTTGAACAATAAATTTCTTGATAACTTACGGTTGGGTGGGTGAGCGGGAACAAAATTTAATATTTAGACAAGCAGTTTCTTCTTTTATGGCCAACGTACCGCGACATTAAAAAATACATTTGCGAGTGTAGTAAGTGCCAATGATTTAAACCACTTCAACAACAAACTCCTGGCAAGATGATGTGGTCTAAATCTACCTAATAGTCATGCAAAACTGTTAAATAACTTAATTGTCACCTAAGCTGCTCAGCTACTGGAATGAACATACGACGCGTACTTCAAGATTGTTGTTAAAACCCGCCAGTTAAAAAAAAAAAAAAATTTTTTCTTTGCTGAACGACTTTGGCATGAGATGGACAAAAAAAAATTTTTAAACCCTTGGCGAATCGCGTAGAGAGGACAAAAACCAGATCTTACTTTTGCTCTAAACACGAATATTTAAAATTACGGTTTAAAGATTTTGTTTTTCAGCTGTTCCACTAATATTTTTCTAAATGTGCTTGTTACGCCAAAAAAAGGCCAACCATCTCCAGTTGCTCGATTTCAAGAATTTAGGAAAGGTTTTGAATAGGTTTATGGGAATTTAGTCACACAGCTCGGGGCTAACAAGCCCATTATTACAACCTTTGCCGTACAGATTAGAACCTAAAATAATACTTTTTGAGTTGGCTAATATAGTTTGTTATAAGTCTTGAGTTTACATTAGTGATGGACGTATTGGAGGTGGATTGTTCACTGATCTGTATTTTGGTAAACACATAGCATAACGCAAATACTGCCATCTGTTTAGAAATAGTTCAACTCTGCTATAAGTATTGTGGATGCGCAATTTTGCATGGTTTAAATAAGAGTAAATAATGCAAAAGAATGTATTATTAATAATTGGTTTAGGTGTTTTGAGTATTTTAAAACATATATTTTAAATTGTATAAAACTACTACAAACTTAATGTTTACGATCATAAAGCATTATTAGCTTTATAACGCACGGATCGCCGCTTCTATTTGATCACCTTAATAATTAAAAATTTTATTTGTTATATCTTAAAATGCTTACGTATAGAACATTTAAATGTCATCATCTATATAAAATTGTGTGCAAAGAAAATTTAATTTAAAATATATTAGTTTGTATTCAAAATCTGTTAGAAATCCCACTATTAAGAGAATCTTGATTCTAATGCAATGAGTTTTAGTACTTAGAACCATCTGTTTTTTAAATGTTAGTGGAAAGTGACTATCAATGGATTACCAAATCGGGATAAGATTGTTCAGCTTACTTGTAAATTCAATGTGCGGGTGGTTCCCAAGAGATTTGTTCAATTGCATGTTGAGAAATTATACATTAATATTTTAAAGGGCTGGAGAAAGTCATATAAGATTTTCCTTAGAGACTAATTACAAACAATAAATAACTTTAATGACATTTAAGCAATGTTTATGACAACATATAAATTATCTCTATTTTAGCATGTCGCAACTTTATTCTTATATTGTTTATAAAATCTACATCTTTTATGTACAACATTACGTAAATTTACCTCAAAATTTAGCAGAAAATTTCTTAATCAGTTCAACAATGTTTGTTATACAACATTTCATTAATTTATTCTCATGTTCAGTTTGACGTCTCGCAAGAACTCTTCCCAAGAGCACGAATAAAATAAAAAGAAAGCCCTTGCACAATCAAACAAATGGCTCAAAATTAAGTACCTCTTTGTTCTTCAGCTGCTTTACATGCAATTTAAAATTCCTCCACTTAAACATATCGGGATCCCCGGTCGCGTCATTAATTTAGTGGCTATTTAATTCGCAGCGTGGCGACCGCAATGGCCACATGTTTTCTTGCGCTGCGGAAATCCAACACGAAATATTAATAATAAAATATGCGCGCTTCAAGCCCGGACTAATTTGGCCGTGTAATAATTCACACAGAGATGATACATTGCAGTATTACAACAACAAACGAAATAAATTAAAATAATAATAATAATAAATTACCAATTAATATTATTTTGATGAAATCCTTAATTTATAACCCTTTTAATAATAAATTATCAGAGCCAATTAATCGACACCTGCAGGTGACTACTTTTGAATATTCAAAAAAAAATCTAATTACGCGATTGTTGCGCAATCGATTGAATTTTTCAGTAGCTCGCAGTCATTAAATAAATAAATAGGATCGGAGGCTCATCTACTGGGTGGCAATGCGGTATTAATCATGGGAATAGATCCGACCGCCTGTCGCTATCGGAATTGAGGATTGTTTTACTTAATAATTTCCACATCAATCACGAATTGTATCAAGGGAAATCGGGAACGAATTGTGCCCTGAGACTATCTCCTAGTTCTATCCGTATTAATTTTATTGATTTCTCGTTGTAAAATGGATCCGTTTTTATTCTGTCTTGATTTATTGTGATGTTATTTATGTTGTAACTTAGAGGTATAGCAACGGGATTGCTTGTAAAAATTATTAATTTAATGGAATTATTACATGGTTTAATGGCGATTTTGTTAGGGGCATGGATTGTTGCATTAATTTTATATTGCTTCAGTCCCTCAGGATAACCTATAGGCTTGTTATTCATTACTCTAATTAATTAGATATACATTTTTAATGGTTTTTGTTGAAAAAGTTATTGCAATACTTGATTTATTTAACATTGAATTATCTTTCAATACAACAAAAGTAAATTTACTAATAATAATAAATTTCCTCTTTTTCAGATTCTTCGTTCAGCTTAATAATTACACCACGACTGCAGTGGAATGTTCAGGTATGTGCACCTCACACTTAATTTTTTTTCTTCGAGTACATTTTTGCGTTGTCGCATTTGACTTATTGCCACTCACAAAATAATAATAATAATGTTACATAAAAAAATATTGGTCGCGAATTTAAATACAATCTGCATATTCATAGCGTTGTAAATAATGGCTCAAATTAGAACGTGTCAGGCATAGTTGTTTATTGAAATTGCGCTGTGTCTCAGGTGGACAATGTTGGCTGTATCTTCATAAACAAGATAAATTATGGAAGATGTTTTGTAGTATGATTGATTGTTGATGAAATGTAGTTGCGGTAGTTTAATATTTTATTTTATTTTATTTTGTCAGGCTTTCTAAGTCATAAGTATTTAATTTACTTTTCATAATTTACGTATATTAATATAATTTAAAAAGAAACAGTGTTTTTAGTATTCATAGATTTAGACGTTGATAATGGTGATTTTTATAAAATTGTTGTTGATAGATTTATTAAAAATCTGTTTTTAATGTGATTGTGAAGCCTAATCTGTGTTTGATACCAATTATTATAAGTTAGTAGATTAAGTCAGAAATGAATTTTTTATACATTTCTGCTTTAGCGCTGTTTTAAATCTTACGATGTTTGTAAGCTTGGTTATAATATTCTATTTATTACACAAAGTATTGATGCTTAAATTTATATAAATCTTTGCTTGCTTTTGTTATTTGTTTGTTGACTAAAGTTCTCAAGAGAGCTATCAATTTAGCAAGTAGATATTAGTCTTAAATGATCCACAATTTAATGTAAATTTACTTGGTTGGCTTAGTTTATATAGGCGCAGTTCAATGTTTTTGAGTAAAACGCAGAAAACTGTCAGAAATTGCATTTTTTGTGCAAATAAAGAATTACTTACCCATAGCGCTACTTTTTGGTTTTATTTTTTTAAAGAACTTTCTTAAGGTTCTGTGCTTGGTCAGTATTATGTTGTTTTTTACTTTACTGTCTCTGTCATCTTTTTATTGTCTTCTTTTTTGCTCTTATCTTTGCTTTTTTTTACAAATTTTATAACAAATTGCTTGTTGTTGCTCTCTATTAACTTTCTAGCTTCTTCTTCTTTTTAAACTCCTTTGTTTGGCATAAATCTACCAAGCTTTCTCTTCATTTTTTTTGTTTTTCTGAGCCGCTTCTTTAAACAGTCTGTTCCATCTCTTTGACCCTCCTGCGGGAGGGGGTGGTGCAAAAGAATACTTCCGCTAGCCCCTTTGCTGGTCGTAAAAAGCAACCAATAGGCGAGGAGATAACCTCGTTAAAAATCCCACAGTTTGTCTGGGACAAGTCAAACTTATTTGTGAGTTAAATTTTGACAAAATTTACCGAACATCTTGTAAAACTCACCTGCGTGTTTGCCGTGCGCGGTGACCCGAAAGCCAGGAAAAGAAGATCCTGGTAGTTGAGGGGCTAATACTCAGGTTTAAAAGAGTGTTAGTTCCAACACACTGCTTTGGTTTTAGCTTTTGGTAAAACGGGAGGTTAAACCTAACCCAGTTTTAATCAATCGGCTTGTTTTGTTTAACGTTAGGGTAAGGAATTATTTATGTGGTGATAGATGGAAGGTTCACAATGTGCTACGGTTGGAGCCCGATAGTATTCTTTGTGTTTGCGGAAGTATTTCATTTACATCTATGAAACCTATATCGCTTGATTAGCCCTAGCGACTGCATCAGTTTGTGATGTAGCGTCCCATATGTGGCTCCGTGGTGGGTGGGGAGATTGAGCGATGAAATTGACGGAGTTAATTATGGTAGATTCTAATCCTCCAACCAAACGATCTCGCTCGTTTACGGACGATAGAGGTAAAGAAGATAGTATGAGTACAAGTAGAAAGTTTGTTAGATATTTAATTGTTAAATGTTCTAAAAATGGCCAGAGTCTAAAGGAGGTTTCTTCCTTCTTAATTCATAGGACCATTTCCAATATAATTAACGGAACCTTAAAATCGTGTAAGAAATTAAGAGACGGTACTTTGCTTATTGAAGTAAAAGACAAAATGCAGAGCAGTAAAATGCAGGAATGCACGTTGTTTAGGTAATATTGCGGTGACAGTTGAGCCGCATAAATCCCTAAATATTTCTAAGGGAGTTATTTCATGGTATGAGTTGTTATACACAACTGTTGACGAATGCAAACAAGAAATGGCTTTGCAAGGCGTTATCGATATCAAAAAATTAACCCGTAGAAAGGATGGTGAGGTCAGAGATACAACATCTATGATTTTAACATTTGATTCCGAACGGCTCCCAGATAAAGTTAAGGTAGCATATGTTACTTGCCCGGTTTGCCCGTTTATTCCTAACCCAATGAGGTATTTCCAATGCCAACGTTTTGGACACACTGCAGTTAGGTGTCCAGGTGTTGCAACATGTGCAAAATGCAGTAAGGAGAAACATGACCCCGATCCATGCAAAAGTTTACTTTTATGTGTAAATTGTGGTGGTAAGCATCCTGTCTATTCCCGAGATTGTCTAAAAATTAAAGAGGAAAGAAAAATAGCCGAGATCAGAGTAACAAACAAACTCTCTTACTTCGATGCTCAAAAGAGATATAGAGCAATTACGGCTTCTACTTTTTCTAGATCGTTTGCCGCAGTTGTTGAAACGCCTATTGTTCAACCACCACTAATTATGAAATTTACTGCTATTGCAGTAACTTCTTTAAAAAAAGACAAAGACTCTAATGTGAAGGGTCAAAAACCGGTTGCGGGCCCATCAGGCTCAAAACCAAAACTGACTACGGTCCAATCTGGATCAAGGTCACAACGAGTGGGACTTCAAGCAAAACCAATCAAGATGGGGGCTTATTCAAAACCTAAACCATCTAAGGTATTGGCTCGTATCGGACCAAAATCAACTAAGCTTGCGACTTCCAAGTCAAAGCCTAAACAGGCAAAGGCTCAGTCCGAGTCAAAGCCTGCAAAGACGGCAGCCCAATCTAGGCTACCGCCACCTGAGGTGCAGTTTTCTAGCGATCCTGCGCCCACAGACCCCAATATTGACGTGTCGTTAGAGTCAATGGATGTGGAAGTTCTTTCATAAAAACGCTAATAAACAAAGAGTTAAAACTACGTTCGCAACATAACACTAAAAATGGTTTCAACCATTATACAATAGAACTGCAACGGATATAATTCACACTACGAATCCTTTCAAATATTATTAGCCGACAATTCACCTATCTGCGTTTCTTTACAGGAAACAAATTTTAAGGTTTACTGTTCTGTTAATCTTCGTGGTTATACTGTTTATAGAAAAGATTGTGCAAATGTTGATCGTGCTCAGGGTGGAACGGCTTTATTGGTTTGTGATACGGTTTTCGGTAAAGAATTCCGTGTCAACACTGCATTAGAAGCAGTAGCCGTTCAACTACATATTTCTTTTGCACTGACCATTTGCTCAATTTATATTCCGCCAAATGTCAGTTTGGACATTCGTTTGATTGATCAATTACTTGAACAACTTCCGTCCCCATTCATGCTAATGGGCAATTTTAATGCTTATAACACTATGTGGGGCTCAAGTTGAACTGATGTGCGAGGTCGTAACTTGGCCAATCTTTTTTCAGAAACGGATTTAGTTATCTTAAATAAAGGTAACAATACCTACTTTTCCGTGGCCAATAGATCGTTCTCGGCTATTGACCTTATCATTTGTTCTCCAAGTATCGCAGCATTGCTGGATTGGGAAGTCGTGGAATATCTTTATGATAGTGACCACTTTCCCATATTCATTTGCGTGCTTGGTCATGTAATTAATAAAAACCGTCATCGAAATTGGAGAATAAAATATGCTGATTGGAATATGTTTGTTCAAATGTTTAATTACGATGACAGTGTCCAAGCCACTATCGACGAAGATATTGAAACTTATACCGATTCTATCATACAGGCAGCACATGCGAGTATACCGTTATCTTCCGGAAAACCTCGCAGAGAACCCGTTCTTTGGTAGAATTTTGATTGTGAGCAAGCTAAACTGAACAAACGCCGTTCTTTTCGTAGATTAAACCACTCTCCAACAGAAGAGAACTTATTACTTTATTTGAGGTACAAAGCTGTTGCTCAAAGAACATGCAGAAAAACTAAAAGAGAATCATGGTCAGATTATGTCACTTCAATTAATTCGTGAACCTCCGTCGGGAAGGTGTGAGAAAAAGCCAGAAAAATTTCTGGCCAAACCGCATTATTACCTATTAGTGGGTTATTGTCAGGTGATCAAATTATTACCAATCCCCTTGACATTTTAAATATTCTGGCCGATGTTTATTTTGACGCTTTCAGCGATAATAATTACGATGAAAATTTCCGAGATATTACAATTAACATGGAGAAAATCGTTCTGTCATTTGTTTCTGCTGAAGATGAATTATATAACGCACCGTTTAGTGTTTGGGAATTTGACTCGGCATTATCTGAAGCACACAATACTGCTCCAGGTGTCGATTCGATACACAATGCTATGCTTAAGCAATTAAGTCGCTCTGCCAAACTTCAACTGTTGGCATTCTATAACCGGATATGGTCAGCAGGGTATTGTTTTGAGTCGTGGAAACTTGCTACCAGTACTTAAACCTGGTAAAGATATAAAGCTCCCGACAAGTTATAGGCATATCTCTCTAACTAGCTGCTTATGCAAGTTACTAGAAAGAATGACCAATAAGCGTCTTATTTAGTTATAAGATTCAAGAGATTTAATTGCTGACATTTAATGTGGTTCAAGGCGTCATCGTTCTACGACTGATCACCTTGTTCGGTTGGATACAGCAATTAAAAATGCTTTTGTACAGAATCAACATCTTGTCGCTGTATTCTTTGACATTGCGATAGCATATGACATGACGTGGAAGTACAATGTTCTACAAACGCTTCATTCATGGGGTATTCGCGGAAGCATGGCATTGTTTATACAAAGCTTTTTAACTTCCCGTTCATTTAAGGTACGTGTAGTTGGCAGCATCTCGGGCATACGTCAGCAACAGAATGATATTCCTCAGGGGTCTATTCTAAGCTTGACACTATTTATGATAGCAAATAACGGCATAAGTCAGTTCATCAAGCATTCGGTAAGCGGATGTATGTATGTTGATGACGTAGCTATCTATTGTGCCTCGAGAAACATGCCAACATTGGAACGTCAACTTCAGTTTACAATTAATCACATTTTGAACTGGGTTAATAACAATGGATTCACTTTTTCTACTAGTAAAACGTTGCTTATCCATTTTTGTAGAAGGCAAACCCTACACGGTGACCCTTTATTATATCTTGGGGGAGAACCTATTCCTGTACAGAATAGTGTTCAATTTTTTGGTGTCACCTTTGACGTTCGCTGACTTGGCGTCCTCATTTAATAAATCTGAGAACAAGATGTGTCCCGGCATTAAAATTGCTCAGGTCGTTGAGTGGAAAGTCATGGGGAGCGGATCGGAAAACAATGCTACTTTTGCATCGCGCTTTGGTGCGCTCAAAACTAGATTATGGTTTCATAATCTATGCTTCTGCAGCTCTATCCACATTACGTATTGTTGATCCTGCTCACCATACCGGAATTTGTTTAGCAACTGGCGCATTCCGCACTAGCTTTATTGCTAGTGTTTTGTGTGATGCAGCTGAACCATCACTCTGTCTTCGACGTAAAATTTTGACTGTTAGGTACGCCGCGAAACTAAAAGCTAAACGCTTGCATCCGACGTTTCCTGTCGTGTACAATAATGGTTTCGACGATCTATACAACATCAGAATACGGTCACAAAAACCGGTTGCTGTAAGAAATTACGGTATACTTCAAGAACTAAATTTCCAACTTCCTGATGTATATCAACTGTCTTACTGTCGCAATCCTCCTTGGACTTTTCAAC